>CM052139.1:14647487-14758130 GCA_028454255.1 Halictus ligatus | reverse complement strand
ATTCGTGCTCCCTCCTCTCACCTGGCGACACTGCTTACTAATACTAAGTAAGTCTAAGATTGCCTTTATCGTTTAATAGAAGAATGTATAATTATCTATATTTCAAATGATTTCTCTTTATATCCATTACAATTTTTCCGGTGCCTCAAGATAAATAACTATAGTAATTAATTAAATTATTTTTTACTTTCTGAATTTATTCTGCACTTACTAGTTAGTAATAGTATGTCTAAGAGCTTTCCTATCAAAAAGCAGACACAGTGGATCCAATAAGTATTTGAACATTAAACACCTGAGTCTCAAAAAATTGTCTATATTAAAACTGTGATAATTTCAAAAAAAAAACTATCGCTCGACAATAATTGTCTCATTTTAGAGCTAGAAGCCATAATCCATGGTTCACTGAAATCCAAAATTTTTTTCATCGTTTCTTCTTGAAATACATTCAAACGATTGTAAATACTTTGAAAAAATGTTCTAATGACTGAAACCTCTGTACATTTAAAGATAGAAACGTCCTCTTTACAACGGTATCCTAAGAACTGATGTGCGATGTTTTAAAATCGTTTTATCGCGTTTTGGATGATAGGTGTGCCGCCATCTTTACAGTAGCATAAGCTATGCCATGGGAGCTTTACACAATGAACTTGATCCTCATTTTTCTTCCATAAAGCAGTGAAAAAAAACCGTACAGCAATGTTTAAGGAGTCATTGTAAAGAGGAGGCTTGAGCCTTCAAATATATGGCAGTTTTATTTATGAAAAAAATTTTTGGAGACATTTGAATCTGCAGCATTTTTTAGGAAATGTACTGTTTGTTTCCACGAAATTATCACAACTTTTTAAATATTGAAAATTTTTCCGAACGTCGGAAATACAGTCATTATTCGATGTATGTCCTAAATGTCCAGCCGATAAAAGTTCCAGAAGTATCCCCACTGCCGCGGGATGTACTCCGTGTAAGGCCCTGAAGCTCGACTGGCCTCTGTCGCCGAGGAGTGTAAACATAATACAGATCGAGCATATTGGTGTGAGACCAGAAGACCACTATTAATCCAATAACAAAACTTCTTTATTTCTCATTATTTTTTATGGAACTTTCATGAACATATTCGTGGCATTTTTCTAATGAAAATGGTACCAAATATAATATAATTTCGATGATATTTACTTGTGTAATGAACAATGAAAGTTTCAGACGCAAAGAAGGGCAGCATATGGGAAAGAAAAAGACACGGAGAGTCGAAGCCTTCAGGAATAAAACTGCCGTGAGTTCAGGCCTTTAAATAAAAACTTAAACTTTTTTATTAGTAATTATTTTTCTAGGAGACTTTCACCATTATATTTGTTGAATTTTTCTGATTAAAATTATATCAAACACGATATCATTCGGATCATGCTTAAACTAATTTTCTGATACTATAATTGTAATAGGAAGTAACTTTCATCGTTTATTACACAAATAAATATCATCGGAATGATATCATATTTGGTATCATTTTCATTCGAAAAAAACCCCGACTATGACGGCGAAAGTCCCATACAAAAATAATGAAAAGTAAAGAAGTTTTGTTAATGTATTAGTAGTGGTCTCACACCGATATACCCGACCCGCATTATGTTTACACTCCTCGGCTACCGAGGTCACTCGAGCTTAGCTGTCTTTTTCTACGTTCAGCGGTGTATCAAAGAATAATATCTTCTAGCTATATGTCTCTGTTCAGATCCGTGTTTTAGACATATATCGAATAGACACAGTATAGTGTTCAAATACTGTTTAGATCCACTGTACGTTAAAATTTAATGCTGTGTGCCATTTTTTAAGATGACATTGGAGTTGCAAGCAAACAGCTCTCTTCCAGGAAGAATGTCATTTAATACAGAACTAATACGAGGTCGTTGTCCCTGTAATTGTCTAATAATTTAGTCCAGCACCATGGATACTTAAGGAAAGCCTCGAATGAAGCGGAATAGTCGACGTCTCTGTAGTGAGCGCTACGCTTAATCGCCTTGGCCTGTCAATCGTGCGTTCGCACTCACCGACACACACGCGGTTCACTCGTCAATGCAAGCCCGACCGTGTACACACAGATCGTTCGATGCAATGCCCTTATGAGTCTGTGCACCGTTAAAGACGCACTAATGCAACCGCTGCTCGTTGCTCCCTTGTGCACCGATGCACGCTCGCTGGCGTACCGTACCAGCAGCGAAACAAAAGGGGCGGGAGGGAGAAGGAGATTCTGACGCGGTGCAGCATGGTGTAGCTAGCAGTGCGTTCGCACAAAATGCAAGTACGAGTTTACGGTGGTGCGAGAACATCGTCGGGCACGAAATCGTGATCGACGACCGAGACTACGCGGTGTCGAACTTCGACACTGTTCCCGTTACGACGACGCTCTTCAAAAACAAAAGGTGCACGTTACTCTCGACTCTCGAGCATTTATCGCGACGTGATTAATCGACTGAGCCGATAAACGATGGATTAAGCAGTCATCGCGCTTCGTTTGTACTGGTGTGGATCGTTCAGTGATACTACCAGCGGAGAACCGTGAGACGTTTTTAAAAAAATGGTAGCGTAAGAGTCTTTCTGCAATACCGAGTGTGTATTGCCGTTTTCTGAATGCCAGTCTTTGTAATACCCTACTCAATCAAGTATCAACTAAAGTGTTACAAGCTGTTTTCTCAGAATTTAATTTATTCTTAATTAAGTGGTTAAAAGGGGTTAAAATTTTAGTATGTATTAAATTTGGAGGAGGGGGTAACTTTTGCGCAGAAAACAGTGGCCCCAAACATTTTTTTAAATGGGAAGTAGTATTGACTTTTTGGCATTGCGATACTTCTCATCAAACTGAATAGCATTTAATTCAACCATTTTCTTTTTATTGTGCACAGTTACAGAGTTATAGCTAACAATTGGAATTAATTCAAAGAATATGATTATGGGCAAGTTAAACTTGTGCTAAGAACTGCTAGTGCATCGGTTACCTCTTTAATGTTATCAAATGTTCAACAGAGTATTTGTACACAATTTACAAAGTGCTTGGAAGTTCAAGGACCCCATTTTGAACAGTTAATAAAATAGTACATAATGCTATTATGACATTTTGCGTTTCTTCACAGTTTAAATGTAGAACAAATTTGTGCTATAACTCTGTAACTGTGCGCAATGAAAAAAATGATTCAAGTAAATGTTATGCAGCTTAGTGAGAGATATCAGAATATCAAAAAATTAATGCTACTTCCCATTTAAAAAAATATTGGGGGCCCCCTTCTCACGGAAAAAGTTATCCCAAAAAAATTTAATGCACACTATAACATTAGCCCTCCTTAGCCATCTAATTAAAAAAATAATTAAGTCGACGTCTTTATTGGAATACCCTGTATAATCGTTTGTCTATCCGAATCTCTAGGCAATATGAGTAGTTATCCAAATTAGTAACCTTTTTTAATTATTAATTTACAGACTGTATTCAGAATGTTTGTTCAAATCGAGCGTCTTTTACAATAGTGAGTTTACTGTAGCATTAATTCCGTTTAGTCAGCCTTCTTATTGCGCACAGTTGTAGATTGAAAATGATGTTATATGGTGCAGTTTACAACTTCATGTGCGTTCATTGCCATAATTACGCAACAGGTCTTGCCTAACGTATTAGAGAGTTTGTTTGCACCACGATTTCTTTCCGACCGTTTGCACGATAAATTACTCGATTGAATAATAAAAATTCTCGTTCGGGCAATGATGCAGTTTCAGAATCCATGCTGTCGATTTCTCTAAAGGTATACGGTTCTTGTGATCGGTACTGTACGCGAAAAATGGATGCGTTAAATATGCATGAAGCGCTCCGAATTATCGCCCTCTTTGATAATAAGCTAGTATTGGCGAATAAGTAATGTGTGACTCCTTACGTTTCGCTGATATAACCAGTGGAAAGTGTAGGCGAAGTGGATATTGTTTAGTCTATACTTTTAAAATGTGTCACGGCTCGTGTACTAATTCAAAGGTTAAAGTTCCAATGACTGGATTGCAAATTTTATATATTTATAAGTAGCTCCAATGTAATATAGAAAAACATTTTATGAATTTAAAAATGTTGTATTATTTTCATCTGATTATTTTTATTAAAAAAGGTGTCTTGAAATTAATGCAAACCATTTTTATTTTAATTTATGTAATTTGAAATTTCATTGCTGCTAATGTTAACGATTTGATGTAAGGAATTAAATCGATACGAATGATAGTATTTTGTATGTTTAACTGACGCACTATATATACATATGTAAATTGAAATTAAGAAGACCGTTAAAGATTTTGGTAGAACATTATAATATTAACCGTGGAAAGTGATATGTGTTCTGAAAATATTATTTGTACATTGCTATGAAAGATTAAAAAATTATATGAAATTATTGAATGAGACATGAGGAATGATTAATAAAATAAGAAATATATTCGTCAAATGTAAGATATCAATAGAGACACGATAAATGTAATATTGTTAGATTTTTTGCTTAGAGACCACAAATAATTATCAAATGTGTAAATAACATTAAATGAAATGATAATTTTCACGAGATTTGTTTGGTATATTATTATTACAAAATGGATCACCCCTTGCCGTTGTATAAACTTCACTACATGAGTTTTTTTGGAATATCCGTAATTAAGCTCTGCAAGCCCTATCTCTATAACATGAGAGTACAAAAAATGTTCTCAATTTGCTATGTCTATGAGCGTTGAGACTGTGAGAAGATGACAGATGTTAAGGGAAGAGTAGAGCAAGTATGTAATTTAATGAAGTGGCGTGCTCAAGTAGTTAGAATAGCTTCACTTGAAGCTAGTTTTTGATGAGTCTATTTTCACAGCAGTACATTGACACAGGGAAACATTTCTAGGTGACACATTCATTAAAAATTTGGACCGTGTTGTACATAGAAATATTCCCAGCTAAGCGGCTGAGATAACAGTATTTGCTAAAATTCAGTTACTTTCAATTGTTAAAAAATGACATGGCCTTATTATTCTTGTTAACATGTTGCTTTAAACCATATAAGGTTTATATAGCATATACAAGTGACGTGGCCTTTTCAAATTCACATTTACAAAATAAGATTGTTCAAGAAGTAAAATAATAATCTTAGGAATTGATCGATATAAGTTTAAAAATAAACTAATTAAACAAGGACATCGTAATATATTTTCTTTTACTAATGGCGTAACTAATTCGTTTAGGAAAAATTAACAAATATTTGAACAAGAAATAATATTAAAGAATAACAATATTAAATAGTAATATATATAATAATAATATTAAAAATATTTAAACTTCTGAATCAGTAGGGAAAGGAAGAAATATGCAATATCGATATACATAAATTATTGTTATTATTGAATTATTGTGAGAAAATTCCTTTTGTTCTTAATTGGTGTCATAATGGTATGCACATTTGAAAGGACATTAATTGTGAGCACTCATCGTAGAAGAATGTTATTAAAAAATTATGAAATGAAATCCTCAATAGAATTAAATTTCTATCTTTACACTCTTAATAGATTTCTGTGAAATGATTCCGTTAGCACTGCAACAGAAATGTTCGTGTATGTAACTTAAACATTTTTCAGTTGTATAAAATAAATTAACAAAGAGAACACTGGGCCATATATAACTATAATTTTAAATTTGTTATGTAACTTCACCACACATTCTAAATGTACCTGAACTCAAATAGAAATGTTAATGACATCAATAGATAATGTTTTGTGAAAATATTTGTATATCTCTATAAACAATGTTCGTTACAAAACATTCACATTTTTACATAGTCAATAAAGGTCAGTTCCCTTCCAACGAATTATACTCGCGTAAAACGTTCCTTATGTCGCATATTTCGAAGATAATTGAACTAACGATTTACTCGGTCAATGCTCATTCATCTAACAAGTTCCGTTATCGAGCAGTTCGCAAACATTAGTCGACGAATCGTATTCATAGTTGGCCTAGTTGTTGTGCTCACCGTTTAATCATAACTCAATGAAACAAGTCGCTGGAGAGACACTTTACAGGAATCTATGAATGCAAACCTCTCCACTGCAATCGCGTTCCTGGAAATTTCCCATTTTATAGCGATGTCAACATTGAATTTTCTTCGTAGACTCTACAATCAGGTCGGGACACCTAAGACAAGCCACCTGAATAACTTCTGCATTTTTTGACATAGGAAGAAATGTTTCAGACAAAGGTTGTTTGGTTTTGTGGGGGGCCATCGCGTGGTATGCAGAACTTTTTTCAGGTGGAGATGCTTAGGAGATTTGAAGGTCCACTTAGTTTTTTTTTAACTTTGGAACCCCTACGATCATAGTCCCTTCCGGGACAATTTCAACGATATAGCCATTCAAAGTCATGTAAGGTCATAAACGTAAGAAACGATGAAAAATATAAACTCACTGTGAATGCGTACGTAGTGGGATATTTTCAACTTTATTAATGAAATCAAGCTAGTCGATTCAAAATGTAAACAAAGTGCTTATCATCAACCGCAAGTTCATTTCAGATTTTAATAGTTTACTGTATCTCTTAGTATAATCTTTTGCCTGTCATATTGAGGTTTTATCGATTACTGTGGATGGAGTAAACGCATAGAAAGTGTAATGTTTGAAAATGATCGATAAATTCGTTAACTGCGAAGTAATTCACACATGTAACTGCAATCACATGGCAATACTATTCGCCAATGCTCAGCTAGCATTAACTTCAAGTGTATGCTTTCCGAGTTCAGAATAAACAAAACATCCCCTATAACATGCCCGTAGAATAAGCAGCTGGCGTTTTAGAAAGACTGTAGAAAAAGAATAATACGAAGAGCCGCAGGTGGTTCCGTGCCTCGCTGCATTCTGGTCTCTGTTTAAGAATTCGAGGCACACGGACGTCGCTAATATCTCGTAAGATCGATCGACGATGCGTCGACTTACGATGAATCATTCTCATGACTGGCAAGCCCTAATGCCTAGTCACGTTTTAACTCCTCCGCCCCGTTCTTTCGACCTCTCTTCTTTGTCAGCGGTGCCCCGCAGAATCCGATGGGTAAAAAAGAAATCAAATTTATTACGACACCTCGTGCCTCGAAGAACTTCAATAGGGTGCAATGATTCCCAGTTGATCTCCCACAAAAATCCCCACAGTGCATATATTGGAGTTCGACGTCCTAACACAAAATTAATGGACATTTCGTTCAATCGAATCTCAACGTGTCTGTACCTCTTCGTTTCATTTTCAAGTGCTGTACACTGACATCCAAACTGAAGATCAATAATTATTAGAATAATTTAGATCATGTGAATTTTTAGCACTTTAAGAGGATACTTTAACACTGAACGTACCATTGTTGGTCAAATAACCAGTTTTAAGTAAAATATACAAGGTGTCCCAAAAATATTGGGATATTATACTTCTTCGAGAGGAGTGATTCCTGAGGTCGTTTTAAGAAACCTTTTCCTTTGCAAAAATATTCTGCGCGACTTTTTTAAGGAGTTATTTATGAAAAATACGGTCCAATCAGACGCGACTTCAGCGGACGAAGTCCGACTCAGCCAATGCCAGCGAGGCCTGCCGTCTTCGTTTTCGTTAATAACTCTTAACAAAACCGTGGAGAACATTTTCGTAAAGGAAAAAGTTATTTCAAATGACCTTGGCTATCACTCTTTTCAAGAAAATGCAAAATTTTTTGGTCGCCCTGTATAGTACCTAGAAATTTATTTGAAAATTGATTGTTTCGACGTGAAGATTTAAAGTGGCTCAAAAAGTGGTTCTCAGAATTTGTTCATTATATTTGATTTTCAGAAAATGATCAATAACAAGAGAATTCTAAAATAAATTTTGAAAACGATCGTACAGTTAGGGGTTAAATACCTGCACAACTAAACGTTTGGACAATTCACTGGTAATTATATTATACCGTGGCTCCGTCAGCATTGTTTCCAATTCAAGCGAGTTTAAAATTCCTAACATTGAGACGCGTAGGTAATTGCGTGTTAAATTCCGTTCTCTTTTTTGTCAAAAAAATATCGTACCTGCTCGCGCCGAGTCCATCGGTATTGAAAATCTTGTATTCGTCGAACCTTTCTCGTTTCGCTCAATCAACGTGTACGAATTCCGCTCGCAACACGCCGGAAGAATGCTATTCGCCAGCAGACCGGCATACCAGCACGCGTGGTATCCGATTATGAATGCGAGTACGCGTGGTTGCGCCGTTACGATGTCTACGGACGATCGATAAAGGGTTAAACTAATAAAGCCGCCCCTCGCGATCGTTCGCAACAACGTAAGATTTCTTTGGCTCTTAGCCCCCGGCCGTTTATCTTGCATCTGGCCGATATGTGTCACGTCCGCGGACAATTGATGTCGGTGGACTGACCGGCTGAATTGCTCTTCGTCATTACGAAGAATCACTGTTAGAACCGGTGTCAATGAAGAACGATCGCGGTCGTTGGGATTACAGCCTCCAGCGCAGATCGAACGTGAGACCCGCGCGGCCGAATTAATAAAAAAGAGAGGCGGATTGATTTACGACGCCGGATATTCGTACAATTCGCCTGCCGGGGAAACCGTAAGCTCCAGCATCTTTGGTTATCGATCTATTCTCTAGTACAGGCTGAATCGCCAAAAATTACATGTCCCATAGAAATATTGGATGATTGCGAAAGCTTTTGACCGGTTCTCAGAGACGTTAAGGGGGTGTGCAACCCTGTAAACCTACTAAAATGGAGTAAATCTGACATTTTTTTCCCCGAATAAATGTATTGTAAAAAAAAGATTTTCAGAGAACATTAAGCAATATTTTAGCTTTATTTCTAACTAAAAACTAAAAAGATGATCTCATCTTTAACCCATTACACGCAGAGTTAATTTTTTTTTTATATCTAAAAATGAAAACGAAGTGCTACAGTTTATTTTTGCCTAGAACGTTTCGATAAAACTTATTCAAAAACGTGAAGATATTGTCTGCTATGAAATATTATTTTCTTAATTTAATACTATCTTACCTCGAAGACTGTCACTACCAGAGTCGCTAGATCGGGGGAATTGACTCGAATTGAGGGGAATATGTTACCCTCCCTCTGCCAGTACTGGACTCATGCACTACAAAGACGAAACGCGTCACGTGACAGGGTCGTGGCGGAAGGGTGGGAGAATAGCGCGGTATAAGAGCAAAGGTAAAGTGGGAGACTAGTCTGAATCTGGCAACTCTGGTTACTACCTAAACCAGTGCAGTGGTGAGCACGGTAGAGGCCACTCATCTGCTTGTGCTTCCCCCACCAACGTTTCTGTCGTGCAGCGCGCATCTTCGATGCTCAGCGGTGCCTCGCGGATGTGAATAGAAAGCATAAGTCGCGCACGGGTCGGTTATGGCAGGACGTACGAGGGGAGAGATGGAGGCACGAGGCACCGCTGCGCAGCTAACGTGCGCGCTGCACGACAGAGACGTTGGTGGGGGAAGCGTTTTGCATGCGGTAGGCATATGTACGTGCCCATCACTGACCTAAACAAAAAGGCTATAGCCGGTTTTAGGGGTCAAACCAGCAGGGATTTTATTCCAATTTGCGCCATTCGATAGCCTACCAAAAAAGATACCGTTCAGCCAAGTTTTAGCCCTATAGCTCATCTGTAAGGGTAGTTATAGAGGAAAAACGAAAATCCAGTTTTTGGCCTATTTTTCCCATTTAATGACAATTTAAAATTCTGAAAAAATCTGACACATGTCGGACACCAAACCACATACTTTGTGTCGTTTTCAGATTTTTCCGTTGCAAACGCTGGCTGTAAAAATCGAAAAAATTCAGATTTCATGTGGACATCTAAGAGCGACAAGAATAAAATTAATTTAGCAATAAGATATTGTCCTAAGTATTATGCTCAATTTTTTTCAAATTCCTGCGTTTGGTGCGTCATAGTAGGAAAAAATAAAAACCACTTTTTTCGGCGTTTTTTCCGTGAAAAACTAAGTTATAATTATCGTAAAAATATATTATGTAATATTAAACATCCCTAAGGTCGGAGAAACATCGTCCAGACTTTAAAAATTGCGTACTCAAAAAACGACAATATACTATGCAAGATATATCCCAATATTTCGAAGGTACTTTCAACGGTGTCGGTTGGTGCAGTAGCTATGGTCCCCGAATGTGGAACCGCTGAAGACTTTTTGGACCAGGTTCGTATCCGGCCCCGAGCCAAAATTTTTTGTCTCTTTAATCAGATGTTTTTTCGATTGTTGTTACGCTATTGTAAAAACATTTTTTAACTATGTTTAAATTATTTTTTAATAATTTTCCGGAAAAATATTTTTGGAGTACTTTCGGCCTCTAGTCATCTTTAGTGGGTACATTACTTATTGTTAATAATAAATCTAATGTTATATTGGGGTCTGGAGGTATTGTTGTATCTGTTTCTGTCAAGTAAAAATATTGTTAGGGATATTATGAAAACGAGGTTTATGCTTCGGACAACTAACTATTGTTAAGATTGTTGTTTGGAAAAATTCCTGATGAAGGACATTTTCGATTTAAGACTTAGGGTATTTAACTGAAACAATCGGGCCGTGCACATTGCTTTATTGAGGTGTTCCAATATTCTTTGCTGTTTTTTATTATATCTTTCAGCTTTTCGCGATAATAGTGATTGCCGTATCATAAACCATGAGGCTATACATGGCATATTAGGGAAAAATACCGGCTTTTACACAACCAGCTCGACAACAAACTTCTTCCTACAGTCAAATCATATTTCAAGATTGCATGCTTCCTAAATAATAAGTTCGGCAAAAGACTAAATTCTAGACATATGTTATCTAGTACAAATGCTACATAGATTATATACCAAACTCAACTGGTTACTCCGGTATAAAACGGTATTGTTCTGAATGTGCTAATGGTAATCGCACTATTGGATGTTGCTCACATGTAGCTGCTATCATGTATTATTTATCTTATGTTCGATACGACACGGACATAGTTCGGGCAGCAGAGATACTCACTAGAATTTCCAATAATGACCTAATAACACCGAAAATTGACGAAGATAGCGTCGAAGACTGAAAACGCCACACATGATTCCACCGCGTACCTATCCACCTACAATTATTACAGATAAGTATTCCTAATAATACTTCATGTATATATTTTCTGTCACAAAAATAATCAATGTTAAGTAGATAAGTAATACAGCCCATAGATGACTAAAGGCAGAAAGTACTTCAAAAATATTTTTCCGGAAAATTATTAAAAAATAGTTTAAACATAGTTAAAAAATGTTTTTACAATAGCGTAACAACAATCGAAAAAACATCTGATTAAAGAGAAAAAAAATTTTGGCTCGGGGCCGGATACGAACTTGGTCCAAAAAGTCTTCAGCGGTTCCACATTTGGAGACCATAGCTACTGCACCAACCGGCGCCGTTGAAAGTACCTTCGAAATATTGGGATATATCTTGCATAGTATATTGTCGTTTTTTGACTATGCAATTTTTAAAGTCTGGACGATGTTTCTCCGATCTTAGGGATGTTTAATATTACATAATATATTTTTACGATAATTATAACTTATTTTTTCACGGAAAAAACGCCGAAAAAAGTGGTTTTTATTTTTTCCTACTATGACATAATACTATTGAGCATAATACTTAGGACAATATCTTATTGCTAAATTAATTTTATTCTAGTCGCTCTTAGATTTCCTCATGAAATCTGAATTTTTTCGATTTTTTTCGTGTTTTTCGATTTTTACAGCCAGCGTTTGCAACGGAAAAATCTTTCGTTTGGTGTCCGACATGTGTCAGATTTTTTTCAGAATTTTAAATTGTCATTAAATGAGAAAAATGGGCCAAAAACTGGATTTTCGTTTTTCCTCTATAACTACCCTTACAGATGAGCTATAGGGCTAAAACTTGGTTGAAAGGTATCTTTTTTTGGTAGGCTATCGAATGGCGCAAATTGGAATAAAATCCCTTTCGGGGCCGATTTGACCCCAAAAACCGGCTATAGTCTTTTTCGATGAAATGTTTAACGTATTCGATCTCTTGAACACGTAGATCTGCGAGAAAGTTTTGTTGACTACATAAAGACTCCACCAGAGCCAAACAACTTTTATTTCAGTCATTTCCCTCTGTGTTTAGAACGGTACTAATCATGCGAATAGCATGTCTTAGATAACTTGCACTGTATGTAGATCGTCCTAAAACGGTAACAAATTATATGCGCAACATGTTCGAATTATAGTTTGATCACGATTGAATTTTAACGGCAGAGCTTTTATTGCATAAACACGTTTACGGCTCAGAACTGGTTCATTAAAAATGTACTTCCTTTTCTATTACATATTTCGAAAGTAGAACATATTTAGAATATTTCTTTTAAGAATAAACGCATCACTCGCATATTTTTATTGACTTTCAAATGAAAAGATATGTAACATTTATGTAACTCAAAAAATATGTATTTAAAGTAATGTTGAATTGGACTGGTAACGTATGCGAAAAAGACTAGATTTATTGTACGATTATATTTACATTCAAAACGGTTTCAGTGATCGTCCGCAATCTGATTCTGTAACGCTAATAAAGACGTTAAAAGATTTACTAGTAAATTGTGAAATAAACGCTCATTTCATTCAAATTGTGTACTAAGGGTTTAAGAAATGTTATTGATACAAAATGTGTTGAAATATTTTGATGGTCTGTTCCTATAACAATACAATTTTCTCCTACGCGTTTAATCGGCAATTGCTGGCCCATAATGGTATTGCTTACTATAAACGCCTCCTTTTGCTTTCATTTATCCAATTTGGTGGAAATCCTGGCCATTTTAGGGGTATCGAAAGCGCAGCGCACAAACCGGTTAACCTTACTCTTCGTTTTTTCATAGCATGAATGAGTCTCCGCCCAGTGGTAATGTTCATAACTGATCACATTTGAGAGGGGCCTAAAACCCTCATTAAAAATACAAATCGTTGCTTGGCTGGAAATTTAGCTGTCTCTTTCTTCGAAAATTCACTCGGAAGCGAATGCCCAAATCAACGAATACAGAATCTCACTGTTATGTCGAGCGTTGCGTTTTAAATATTTCATTAAAAATTCGTTGGATGATAAATGTATCTCTTTACGAGCTTTAGCGATGCTGTAATGTGTAAATTCGCACACGGATGCTCTTTAAATTCTGATACTATGTAAACTTTTTTTGACTTCAAACCTTTCTGGCTCTCTTAATTGTCGAAGTATTTTAACAATTCTTTTTAAAAAGTCGTAGAAAATAAATATGTAAAATAAGCCATGTAAATTATCTTTTACATTTTTTTAGTGATGTATATACATTGGTACGTAAATATATATATTTGTATAAAATCCATTCATTTTTTAAGATAACACTAAAACTACTGGATCCATCAAAATGATGAATTTCAAATTATTCAATTTACGAATACTCGAACTGTAGGAATGTATTTAGTCGATAAACTTATTTCTTTGGACGCATATTATGACAAAGATCGCTAAAGATCTGAATAAATAAGTTGTCGTTATTTTTACAAAGTAATGTAACAGTGACTTTCATTGCTTTGTACATCTAGTATTAATAAAAAAATTTCAATATTTTTTGTAAATATACGTATAATTCAGGAAAAAATTTATCTTTCTACGACTTTCATACGCTCATATAAAAGAGCGCACACGTTTTATACATTATTACTTTATGTATTTAGTACTTCCGTGTTCAAGTGAATTCTTTATATCACAACAGTTATGTAACACAGTATTACTGTGGATATTGGATGTGCATGTTTGTTCAGAAAATAACGTTCAAGAGAGAACTTTATGCGTCAGGCCATACTACGAAATTAATAAAAATTTCAGGAGATAGTGACCAAGCATAAAGAGCAGACTTCGTGAACAATGCACAGCATACGAATAAATTTACTATGCACAGATAAAAGCTCAAGATTTACTTTACAGTGAAGTAAAAAGGTTAATGGTGCACAAGTGTAATAAATAGACTGCGAAATTTATTGCAAAAATAAATAGGTAAAACACAAAATAGAAGAAACATCATTAAATTTAATATTACTGGTACATTATTTATAACCTATCAAAATTGTTAAGAGAAGAAATCTATTTTTATGTGACCCTTGTAATTGATAGAGACAATTTTTATTTTGCGTGAAGAACCACTGTGTAGTCATGAAGAACAAAGTCATTTCGAACTTCTGTTAATATTTTAACCTGTTAATATTTCTCATTGTAATGAAAGCCTAATTTTAAAACAAACTAACTTTTTGAAAGAGTTTGCGAAGCTTCTTTTTTGTTCTTTGTGGTATCTGCATAAACGAATGAATCACTTTGGCTGCGCACTAATTATGGGTTTGCAGCACCATTGGCGTCTGCAATAAATTACATATCAAGCAGCTAGCTGTAACATGGGCCGAGATAAAACAGCTGTTTCATGATTTAAATTACAGTTTATCTACGGATTTTCATCGCAACAGTTCAGATACATCATACACTCTAGTCCGCAATTTAATCTACAACGATCTTTTCCAACGACAATTTCTGACAATATTTTAAATTAAAGGATACTTAGGTAAATTCCACACCAATAATTTCTGTACAACACTATTAAATGGTACGTTATTATCTAATATCTTATTGTCTAATATTAACCCTTACGTCAATACCACACATTTTCTACGGTATGCAATAAAATTGTACTCGTTAGACTTCACAGTTTCTCAGACAATTATAAATTATCAATAAAAAAATTAAAAAATATTATGATTATATACAGCATGTCTATAAATATCTCCCTTATTTCATTTTTAGTACATAAGGTCACCTAAAAGTCATGACTTAAACAAATTCAAATGCATTTTTTCAGCCACTACAAGATGGAATTAAAAACAAGTTTTTCTGATAAAAAAGAACGATGATCTCGAAAAATCTATGAAGAAATAACTGGACAAAAGAAATTTTTCGTCTGTGGTGTTTCTCCTTCGATACCATTTAAATTATGCCATAAATATTTTTTGTGCCATTAAAAAAAAAGGAGATATTTAGGTGGCCTACTTTAGCTGATACACCTTGTATATATTAAAAAAATATTACTATTACTGTAAATATTACTATTTAATAAACACAATATTATTATATATTATTTATTTTATTATATATTATTATTATGTTTAAATTATAAACTATGTGAGAAAGTGTAAAGGCGTTTCGAAGATTTCAGAGTTACCTTGAAAATTGAAAATTATTTCCATAATATCTCGTTAACTGATTAGGTTTAGGATATATCAAGGTCAGTACATTTTTATGTAGAATTTTATACTCTATCTATTCACGATACAAAAGGAAAGTCATTCCGTTTAAAGAAATCAAAGTGACTTTGAGATCTGCAAAACGTCTTCACCCATATAAAAAATATTTGTATCACAATACTTCCCGTGTCTATACCATGCAAGTTTTGAATACTTAATTTTTTCACGTTATTACAAATAAAGGAAATATTCAAGGCGGTTAAAGTGATTGGATATAAATGACTTTTATCCGTGACTTATAGAATTTTTTTCGGTTATTGAGTTATGAAAATTTGAAGTGCGTATTGGATAAGGGTGATTTGTCTCCATTATAGCAAAGAGTGACGAATATGATCTGTTAATGTGACGTGAATGCGCTACAACCTTGTCCCACGATAATGCAAATTATTCAGTAGAAACAATGTCTGCGATTACAGTACTGACGGATTGAGCAACGCGGAGCAGTAGATTAATCTCCTTGCGTGGTGAATGCACCACGCTATCACGTACACAAAACGCACACAGCCTGTCGTTTATTTCGTCTACAAACAACGTATAGGTACTACACTTGCCAGACGCAACCCGACGGGTTTTAAACCAGCACAGTATTCCGACTGTGCATGCTTAATGAGCCAACCTATCATCGTTTTATTGAGTCGCGGACAATGACAGCGTAAATCTAATAGAAGAGAGCTGGAAATATTTATGAGCGCTTGCCGTCGATCTCTTAACTAGATCTTGGTCTAATGATCGTTTCACAAAGATCAAAGCAAATCTATTATACTTCTCGTAACAAATAATGATAAGGTTCATTTTGCAGAACGCTTTATACGTCGCGATCGTCATAGAAAATATAAAAGAATCGTATGTAAAAAAAAGAACAGAACTGTTATATTACAGTTAATAATCATAATTAATTCGTTAAGTATCATATGTTCATTTATTGATTCAAAGAAATCGACTATAGTGTTCAATAATACGTTGTTATAAAAATTTGTATTACAAATAGTAATGCTGTTATATATTCATTTATTGGTTCAGAAAATCGACTGCACTGTTTAATAATATTATTTGGTAAAAGTTTAAGAACATTTTTTACTACAAATAATATGGTATAATAATGTGTATTTACATGTAGGTAGGCATTCTTCCTTAATCCTTTATATTCTACAATTGCAATAAAGTACATGGGAGTACTTGTACGAATCAAACATGTTAAAGTGAATGAAACAACATTCTATTATTTTTATATGAATTGAATTAACATTTGTTAATAATTTATGTATTTCTGGTATGTGAGAAGTGATTAATTTGTAAACATAAATATCCTTATACCAATATCGTACATTTTTTACTATACTTTTGCAATATTTGTTAAAAATATTTATGGTTAACATGTATGTTACTTTTGGACAGTTTTGAGATCTAACAAAACAGAATTTACATAATTCAGGACATTAATGATTAAATATCACTAAACAGGTGACTGTGAATTTTTATACATTTATGAAGATATTGACTGAGTGAAATATAAAATAACAATAGATTAGAAAAATCGAAAAATGTCATTTTCAACATATCAAAATTATTAAAGGATGAAATCAATTTTTATTGAACTTATGCTTGCCAGAATCGAAGCAAGACACTTTTATATTGCGTAAGGTCCGCAGTCTAGTGATAACATGAAATTAAATTTATTAAATATGCAGATAATGTCTGAAGTATATTATTTATTAAATTCGGTCGGCAATCAACTATAATATTCATTCAGCGATGACAGATTGAAATGTCAATTCTTTGATTCCAGGTTTGAAACACGGAAACGGTGGCATCGGAAGTGCGAGT
Organism: Halictus ligatus; assembly: GCA_028454255.1. Taxonomy (NCBI): domain Eukaryota; kingdom Metazoa; phylum Arthropoda; class Insecta; order Hymenoptera; family Halictidae; genus Halictus; species Halictus ligatus. The sequence continues at coordinate 14,740,951 of CM052139.1, read as the reverse complement.
AGTTCCAGAAGCACAAGCCCGAGCCAGCAGCAACCACCGCAAGGTGGTCTGTCCTTTATTCCTCAACCCAGAAGTCAAAATTCAACAAACAGACAAACAGCAACCACCACCCCTAGGTAAACCATTTTCCTTTGAAACGCAATATTAATCTAGCACGTTTGGCCCGATGCTGAAGTTCATTCGGTATAGCGTATATCGGGCTCCTTGCACTACACATGTTACCATACTGTAATATCATAACATCCAAGGTCATTAGCAACGCTGTACGTTTAGTTCAAAGACTAAAAGTTAAAAGCTAAAAAACTAAAGAGTTACAAATGAAATAAAATTTCTGTACCTTTCATAGACTGTTTCATACGCATTGAAAGAAACCCAGAAAAAAGGTCCTATATTAACGCTTATTTTACCTCTGTTTAATTGCTAATATGCATCGTTTTTTACATTTTGACTCAGATATTATGAAATTTTTATTTACCGTAACTTCATTGTTGCAATCTTTAGATCATTTTAGGTATGTGCTTTAAATATTCATTATTAATTTATATTCACTATTTTAAATATGATTTATTTCGTTCAGTGCTATTTGAAATTCATTATTGTTTCACATCTTGCGGTATGAATATTTGTTTTATATTACGTTCTGTAATTAGTTGAACAAAAATTATTTCGAATAAAAAATAAGCAACTTTCAATTACAAATTACAACATTAAAACTTTAAAAGAAAACTTTAATTTGACAACAAGTCGAGATCGCTCTTAATTTTTTAAATGGCACTACACATTTTTTACGGTGTAGCATTGTAAGTTACCTGTAGATGAATTCAATGATGAATATTATAACCTTGAAGTAACCTTGAACAGAGAAATTGTCATGAGAAATTACAAATTGTACATTAAGGGGAAGTAAACCGACATTGTTTTATATTGGTCCTCTTTATAAGTTTAAAAATGGCTTCATTTTCTTTATGAACCGGATGGCTTTAACAAGTTATGAACCAGATCAAATATTAGACACAGATTCGTAACTATTTCTCTGGTTTTTGGAACTGCTGATTTACAAAAAATAATTTACTTCGACTTTATACAGGGTATTCCATTTCAAATGAACCTCTCAAATATCCCTGAAACTATTAATGATGTCTAAAATGTTTGTAAAAAATGTTATAGATTTCGAGGGGAAGAAAACTCTATGTTAATGGTCCTTTTTTGTAGGTGGAGGAGTAGAGAGCATATGAAGGTCACTTTCAATTTTTTAATGTATTTTTTGATACACCAATCGATGTAGTTATTTATTCCCCATCAAATATTATTAACCTTCTTATATTATTATTAACCTTCTAATACTACGATAGCTGCACAATATTTACCTGATTGCAATCGATGCTCAAAATTCTCTTCAGCAGAGGTTTACTCGATCTGTAAATGGCCTGTAAATCCAATTGAACATTTTGTTAGAAATTGATCGGCACTCTTGACGAATTCTTCTCTTCTAGAGTACTCGATCCTTGTTGATAAACGTTATCTTACAAATAAAATCATGTCATGTTTGCGAGTTCACTTGGACTGTAATATACAATTTCAATAATCTGTCGAGCGAATTTTAAAACAACTATCGACCTAACGTGATACTCTTTGTTTATAAACATTCAAAGAAGCACAAAGCACTCATGGCTTCTAGCCAGTATTCTAACTTCATGGGTACAAACTACACTATTATTGAGCACCATTTCCTAATATATTGAATATCACAATTTTTTATAGGAAATAATGAACTACGTCGATTGGTGTATTAAAAACTGCAGGGTACCATTACAAGAATTGAAAGTGATCTTCGTATGCCCTCTACTCCTCCACTTACGAAAAAGCCATTAACCAAGAATTAGAATATCATATAACTCTTGTTTGAAAAATTGTTCAATATTGATGATTCAGAGATATTCGAGTGGTTCCCTTAAAATAGCGCACCCTGTATGTACTACTTAGTACAGTAGAACATCGCTCGTTGCAATCTCGTTTATTGTGCGGCAGCCTCGCCCGTTGGACACTAGCAACTCCCACCATGAGTTGTTAGAAGTTCTGGAACTCGCGGTGGGGATTGTGGTGACTACATGATATCCCGAGGAGTTTCGGGGGTGGGGAAACACAGAGTGGGATAGTCGAAAAACAGATTGTGTGATTGATGACATCTTTCATTGTAGAATCCCAATTTTTTAACACGCGTTTTCGTTCCCGTTTCGAACGACGAACGAGGTTCTTCTGTACATACAATAGAAATAATTGTAATAATAAATGTAATAATCGATGTGTACCGAACATTTCAGTCCTCGATCATCGACGGTGGGGAAATCGAGTGGCACGAGGACCACGCAGCCGTCTCCATACGCCACAACAGGAGGGTCGACCCAACAGAATAAGAATTCTGTTCTGGACAAGTTCAAGCTCTTCAATAACAAAGAGAAGAACCAAGACCGCGGTAAAGCTTCGTCCGGCGTATCGAAGCGCACCTCGAGCTCCTCGGGTTTCTCGTCCGCGAGATCGGAGCATTCGGACAGTTCGACGTCGTTGTGCGATCAGAGCAAAGTCCAGGTGGAATCGCCGAAGAGCCGAGCTTTGAAGTCGAAATTGCAGTCGACCAAAGCGGCGAAACAGGCGAGCCCGAAAACCGTGAGGAAAGAGCAGAGCAAATTCGCGCGGACGAAAGGCGCGCCCGATAAGTTGGTCTGCTACAACCAGCCGTTGGAAGATGTTAAACCAACCAGCAAAATCGGCGGCGTGGGTACGAAGCTGGCTGCGGACAAAAAGTCCTCGAACCTGCAAGATCTGTTGAAGCAACCGACCAACCAGTTACACAAGCCGAACCAGCCGGTGCTGGCGTCTTCCAAGCAGATCAGCACTCAGGACGCGAAGAACATCGGCAACCTCAAGAACGAGTCGATGCAACAGCCTAGACCGAAGATGGAGTTGCCAGGCAAAATACCTGACATGAAGATCCACCTGCAAAATGTGAAGGTCCCGCCGAACGGACTGAACAAAGAGCTTCTGGCACAGAAGGGGCTGATGAACAATACGAATGGCATGATCAAGCACACTGATCACGACGACGACATCGCTGACGAACTCGGCCCTGGAATGGATCACACTTTGTCCATGAACCAGGCCAATTTATCCGAGGAGAAGTCGTCTGTGGACAAACTGAAAACGATCGTTGACAACACGCAAACGAATAAACAATCTGGAGTTCTGGAAACTGTCGGTACACCAACCAAGCAGCATACGTCGAGCATATCTGCGAAGACTAAAGTTACAAATGACATGCAAGAAATGGAGAATATACACGATAAAAGGACAATTCCGGCCACCCCTCGCAATAGTCCAGAAGCGACGCCAGATGGAAAAATAACTAACATACAGGAAGGCTCGATGACGCCGGTTAATGTTGGGTGTAACGTTTCGTCACAAAATCAAATTTCGAACGGATTGACGTTTGGGCCTAGCAAGCAACATTCGGGAGCCAATGTTCCGCTGCAAAGTACTCCTTTGAACACTTCCGGAATCAGTCCAGGCTCCAGCATTCCAAAGCCCACGGCCTTGGTGAAAGGCACCTCGAAACCACCAAAGGAAAACAACATGCCAGGCGTACCGACGCCCACCAAATTGAAGGCAGACGTTTTGCATCGCAAGCTGGATCCAAGCACGGTTGCAATGGTGTCACCGATGCCAAGCATTTCGGATCTGATGTCTGAGAGCTCGCATAGCAATTCAAATAGCACCGGTCAGAGTAATTCCAGCGACAGCAGCGTTATTTATAGGCCGAGCAGTGAAAGTGGAAGTGAGATCAAAACTATACCCAATAGAAAGATTGACACGACCTTCGAACAAATGGAGAAGGTTAGTACCTTCGTCAGTATCGTCATGATGCGCGAGCTTTCCCCGAGAAGCATGCCGATTAATTAGAGCATCGCACGAATCATCGACACATTGAAGAATATTTATCTGAAAATTTTAAACCGACGACTTACAATTATTTTAATCTCTTGAAACTGTTGAAGCTAATCTCCTTGAAGCGAAGCTCCTATTTTACATGGCCAGTTATTAGCCTGCAATATAATAAATCAGAAATTATTCTATAATATTCATTCAAAAGTAATGTCTATTCTTTGCTCTGTGTATTGCTCGAAAAAGTTTATGACATTTTGTTTCGAAAAATTCATCTTACGAGTAACTTTGTCTCGCAGAAGACATAATTTTTCTTTCTTATTTAATTTGTTGCATATAATTTTAGTAGAAACAAAATCTGACATCAGAAAATTGAAATACATACATATAACAACCATTTTAAATGTGAAAAACTGTTTACGTTAGCAATAATTTAGGACGTTTGTATTTATGTTACAATAGTAAGATAAAGCAGTAAGATGAATAGAGAAAGTTTACTGTGCAAATATTAATACGCCCCTAGAATTAATACGAAAAGTCTGCAAGACCACGTTTTCATAGACCACAATTCTGAATTTATGACACCATGCAACATTTTAAAAGTAGAATAAACATAAATAATCTTTTTCTACACTTTTTTCAACGAAAAATCAACCACTTTTATTTCGTAATTTTGCTACAAATTAATGAAACACTTATGATACAATAGTTTTATGACATTTTCTCATTTTTATTTATGGAGTGTAACAGTAACATTTTGTGAAATATTCATACAACGAATTCTAATATTATTATTAAGCTTATAGAATGCGTTACATAGTAAGAAATTTAAAGTGATTGGAATTATATAATTTTTAGCTTTTTATTCGTCTCACCTTGTTCGTTAACAATTATAGACTAAAGAATTCCAAGTCACATTATTTAAGAAGTTATTGTACAAGAATGTCAAAATACCAAGAATGTTAGTAAAATGTATGAATAGTGTCTATATTAATACCCCATAGAGAACTTTGCATTTTCAAAAATATTTAAGAACAAACACTAAACTGGCGCAAAAGAACATAATAGAATCACATTTTAAGTCATAAAAGAAACCAAAAATATTTCATTTAAAAATATTATTTATTCTGAATCAAATTAAATTCGAAATAAATAGGCAGCGTTAGGCATACATACGTGGTGCATCAGAATATTGTCTTTTATAATAAACTATTAATAAGCGTCGAATTCTAAATTGGATTGCAACACATATACAACACACAAAGCAAACTACAAGATCTTTTGTGAAGACAAAAAGAATTAACAGTTGCTTCAACAAACTATAATATAATATAATACAATAATATTTACTAGCTAAAAAGAAGGCTTCCTTCTTAGTTATTTTCATTGTGCAAAAATAATTGGAATATATTTTATACTTACGCATATTGTAAAAATCTAACTTACTCCAATGCGGTGGAGAAATACGCAAGATATCATATGAGAAAAACCGTAATTATTATGGTTGACCATTTAGTATTCATTTATTTAATAAGGTGCGTTTTATAGTGTCGATTTAGGTAACAAGTAAACCATGCTAATTTAATTTTATAAATTGAATGAGGACCCTCAGGCGCCCTTCTCCAAATTACCTTAACACTTATATGACTACTTGAAACTAAAATTAATCATTTCAAAACCAATCACCACTGACGAAACGATTAACATCAATCATACTAGGCATTTGTGTCTTGCGATAAATAAATGACTCTAGCTTTTTCAACCCTTCAGGGTCAACGTCTCTGGGCACTGTCTCGGACGAATATTTCAGAATTAATTACAAGACCTTAGACTATAGAATTTGAACATAGCTATAAGTAATATAAACAAATCTAAATTACGAACACGTTATAGTTACATCTGTAACATTGCGCGACAAAGATCATACAGACAGAAACCTACAACCTATCGTTGTTCCTAAAGGGTTCAATCAAAACGTGTTAAAATATTTGGTGATTATTCAGAATAGGGTGTCCGCACTTTAACAATCTTGAAATATGTTGGGGGCATGATTTTGAACAATTTTCCTCTACACTTTGGTTTGTTAAGATATTTACAAAAAACTGTTAGGTCCACTACAGCGAACTTTACCATTTTTAATTAATGTTGGTTAGGTAAAAACCTGAAATACGAGGTCGGTCAATTAAAAAAGGACAGAATTCGCTGTAGTGGGTGCGCGTAGTTTTATGTAAATATCTCGGAATCGAAGGCCGTCTGGTGGTAACGTATACATACCATGTATTACCGAGAAATTGTCAAGCATCATGACCCCAACAACGCGTTTCAAGGTCATTGATAGAATCATCATTTATTAAAAAATATATCAGGTGTACAAATTATTCGTAGCCCTCTCAATTAATCAACAGTAACTCCATTTTAGATTCAAATCTTTTATCCTCCAAATTGAAGAATCAGTAATTATTTATAAGATGAAATGAATAAACAGAAGGTGGCGGAGATTTTTTTGGACAGTAGAATACATTTTGATTATTTATAAATAATAGAAGGAGGAGCTTAATTGATTTGTATACCTAATAATTAGACTGTGGATTTCTACACAATATCGAAACTTGAAGTAATTGTATAGTAGTTAACACTAGAACGACCAAGCAATAAATGCGACTAACGTATATTGCTTTGTAACAGAGACAAGACTGTGCCCATTCAGACTTCATACAACTTTTATTGTAATATGAGCTTCAATGAAAAGGTTCATTAAAAAATTTCCAATGAAAACATCGTTACAATTTCAGTAATTGTAAAAGAAAAAATTAGGAACCAGTCATTTTGACTGCTCCGGTCGTTGTAGTGTTAAGGACATGATAAAATAGTTTAGTAGTAATTCAAAATATAATAACATTGTTCTTAAATTCTGTTGATACACTTTCTGTTTTTGTCACACAGTTGTATCTTTTATAAATTAATGAAATCGGCAGTCTACTACTAAGAATGACCAACGGGATGTACAGAGAACAAAATGCCAGTCGGAAACACGTTAATCTTTCCAAATGATAATCTGGTATTACCGTTGGTTTGGAATCTAATCGTGTATTATAGAGTCTGTGGTATTTTCCAGGTCTTGTCTGAAAGTTCTTCTTGCGCTGGAGGTTCGATGGCGGACGACGAAGCCGAAATGACTGTGAAGCCCATGCAACCTTTACTGCGCGGCTACACACCCGGTGCTAGGGCTCTTCAGACTCTGCCGAGCAGAACAACCGCGAGACAGTATACAATTCTTCATTCTTCCTCTCATCATCATGTCGGTCACGATTACGCGGACATCGACGTCGCCTCTGGTTATCTCAGCGACGGGGAGGTTCTTCGTGGCGGTATGAGCGTCGGCAGTAGAACTCTGTCTGACTTATGCGACGGCTATATGTCCGAGGGCGGTGCTTCCTTGTACGCGCGTAGGATCAATCCATCTTACGGTCACGATCACGAAAGGTAAGTTCGAAGATATATTCATTTTTCGGGGCTCAAAATGTCGAAGTTACTCGGCGAGTTTCCTTGCCCTGTTGTCGCGGACGAAAACTTTGGTCCACGGCAAACGACGGAACAAAACGAACAAGCAACAGTTAAACTCCATTTGCAATGGATATAAAAAATATTCCAACAATAAATTTCCGATTTTCGCACAATTATAGTTTCTTTTTAATATTTTTATTTTATTTCTACCTCTAAATATTTCCCTTCACTTCATTTCCATAAAATTATACTTAATAATTTTGTGGAAAAAGATAATGCAATAATAATTGCTGTACACCTTTCATTCATAGTTTCATAAATCGAGTAGAACAGATCGTAGAACGAGTTTTAAACATTCATTGTAAATAGGAAGCTTCAATCTTTAAATCGATGCTGGTTTCGATGCAAAGTTTGACCTCGATCGGATAACGGGAAAACGTGTCCCTCGACCCTTAAACATTAAAATGATTAATTAAATGCTCGTCAAATTTCGTTTTTCTCAAATATCTTCTAAATTATTTACAGTATCGAAAAATATGTTCGACGAAACTTGTAGATCTGGACAGGATGCGCCTTTATGTTATGTTACCTTTTTCGTAAAAGAAACGGTTTCTCAAAAAATTGAGAAAAATGTGAGACTAAAATCAAAAAGTTTTTTTTGAAATTTGGAAACTGTAGTGTATGTTTTTCCGTTATCTACGGGTGGCCAAACTTTGCACAGATGTTCTTTTATTAATTGGAACACCCCTGGGGGGGGGGGGGGGCATAAATAATATTCGAAAGTCGAAAATAAGAGCCAACCTAATACAATATAATATATTGTAATATATTGAATATATATATATTTTCTACAGTTTCTACATAGTGTATATACTCTATAATATATATATATACTCTATAATACTCTATAATATTTATTCTCCAAATAAAGTTCGATAGACTCGTGTAAAGGGCAATGTTTATTTGTTTAATGTTTAATATGATGGTTTTAATATAATAATATATAATAACACAATTGGTTAAAATATCGCAAAATAAAATTTCTAAAATTTTATTTTAGAAATCGTTATAAATTGCAGTTTCTTGCCACTTGTAGAAAAACACAGTAAAGTACATTGTGTTATGTGAACATTTTCTGCACCGGAAGTTGCACTTTTCTTTACTGCAAAATTAATACTCTACAAAGTGCTTCACTACACGTAGATTTGTGATCCTTACATTGGCGAAAGGTCGTATGCATAAGCTATAAACCTATGTTCAACGTCTTTTACAGCCTCGTAATCCATAAAAACTCATACTGTGGTAGAAGTAGAATGTCATTTGAACAATTATTGAAATACGTAGTAAAATTTGAATTTTCAGTAAAGTATAAGATTACACGTTACTTATATTTCTGTTGATAACTGTAAATCAATTTTAATAATCTGATTCCAGCACATCAAACTTTATTATTAGAAAATTGCATTTCATTAGTTGATTTAACATTGCACTTTGGGTTTCATTTAGTCTAACCTAACAATAAAATAGAATTAACTTATAGTTAAAGCAGAAGGTAAAGTTTCAATTTCATTTTCAGTTAAAGGTTACAACACTTATAACTCTGAAATTACGTACAATTTCTGTATAAGTGGATATACTTTTACATTTCATTTTATGTCAAAGCCCTTTTAAAAGAGAACATGTAAACTCAATTAATAAATACAGTTATTCATTATAAATTATTTTGAGATTGAACGATTTAGCACGATTTAACTATATCCATCCAATTCACATTTATATGTATATAAGTAGACTACGAATTTTTATGCAACATAAAAATTATTTGCATTAATTGCAAGGGGCAGTGGCCATGTAGAAGTTAGGTTGAAAACAGTATATCGACGTTCGTAAATCTCTAGTACACACGTTAATCTTTTTATTGTCCCTAATGCAACAGTTGTGTACTTAATTAATTCGCCAGAAAATAAGTTATGGAATAACGATTTAGACAATGTGGGTCAAAATGGACACGGGCTCCGCCGTCGGAGGGTTTATCTTTAAACTGTTTAAAAATGCATCAATTCGTTCTTGTCGTAAACGTACAAAATCCGCAGTCTATATACAGTATGAGAATAAAATGAGCCCCCTATTCTATTTAAATCTTAATTTACATGCATAATTCATAGAAAAGCAACGGACCATCAAAGTGATTAATTTGCTTCCATTTGTAATTGCATTTTCTAGGCTCGTGGTTGATATTAAATTGCTCCCGCGTGAATCACTTCGCGAAGTCACGATGGGTGATGTCTGAATTAGACCTGATGCGATATGCAACGAAGAGAAGTCGCGTCACCAAGAACCAACGGCCTTTAATTACACGAATTTCACAGGCCTAATTTCGTACGCGCCTCCAATTACTTACTAGCTTCGTTCCGCACGGCTATTACCGGTTGCGGCAGTGACTTCGATTAAATTAACTAAGCCTGCTGAGACACCACCTAATTAACTCCTACATCTCACTTCCCGCATCTTCTATTTAAGGAACTCTTCATCCCCTGAATTGTATAATCAACAAATTTTAGGAAACACTATTAATTATCACAGATCCCTGTGAAAATATACTTTTTCTTATTTCGTATTTCTGTCTCCAGCTTTGTAAAACAAAAGTCATTACATGAAGACCTCAAAAGCCAATCAGTGCATGTCCCTGAGCATGAAAATTGATACAATTAAATCTTTTAAAACTTAATTGTATAAATATACCGGCGCATGCAAACGTTTAGAAGAACATATTTGTTAACAGATAATATATAAATAAACTATATACAACGAGATTCTATATGTCTTTCAACGCGATAAAAACTTTTTTACAGTAACAGTGGTGGGGAGACTCTTTTTTTAAACATGAAAAGTTTGTCAATGTAATAGCATTAAAAACATTCTATTTTTATTCTAACCATTTCTTGATATGTACTATAATTTTAAAGATACACATGGAAATAAAGTAACACATATCTACTTCGAAGAAGTGTTTTTACCCGAAGGAAAAAATCCCCTACAAACCTGCTAAATTCCAAAAAATATCGAAAGTTTCGGGTTACAAAAAGATCCTTTACGAGTACGAAAATCACTAATTACCGAAATATTCTTTAATTGTGAATGTAAATAGTACTCAAAATTCGGTCCATTACATTCAATGCAAGTGCGTCGGCGATCGGTGAGAGCGAATAGCATACGTTTCAATATTCAATTTTCGTTTGACATATCTTTTTTATACAACAAATAGTTTATAATTAGGTAATACAGTTCAGTGACTTACTCATATTATGATAGATTGCAGATTTTATGCATTAATGACAAAACTGAATAACCTGTCTACTGCAATTTATGGTGGATTAATTTAAAAGTCTCACTGTATCAGTTTCAGCTCATTAACCCCTTGCCCAACAATATCGAGTCTAATAAATATGTGTTATTAATTTCCCTTAAACCGAAATAAAATTCTATTTTGTTGAAGTTGATATTTATTGGGCAAAACATAGGCATACAATAAATATAAACTATCTTTTTTTTCTACGAAATTCTGGACGATGAAGAATTTCTAATCATTATAATAACAAAATAAATAGTAGTGCAAGGAGTTAAAATTATTAGAAGATGAAACGAATTTTTATTACCGATTTACCTTGTAATGCAAACAATTTTTATTTTATTTTTATTTTATTTCACATAAAGATCCGCAGTTTATAAATAGAATAAAGAAATTCTTCGGAATTACAAATCTTGTATCATGTGCACTTGCTTCCGCTAGGTGCAGTGCGTTCGAATCGTCGACTCGCAGTTTCCACTGAATTATTGTGAGCGGTACAATCGGTTTCTCACGAACTAGCGCGTCCAACCGGGGTTTTTGCGATATAAGTCATTTGCGAGAAATTATTGTCATTCGTTCAATGGACTTTTACATGCGCGACACGTTTGAAGGAAATGAAATGAGATGGAATAGTTAAACGAACTGGATTGGACGGCCTACGCTTCAACGGGATTCTATTCGACCGAGACGAATCCAAATTCAATGCGGTGAATCTAATGGAGATGATCACCACTGACCCACTTACGTTCCCTTGCCCTAGCTCGAGATCCTCCTTTACTTCTGCGAAGCTGTTAATCTCTTACATTCTCGAGCATTTCTGTATCGACAGTAAATCTTGGCTAAGACTTGAGTGGAATAGACTTGCACGTCCGTATGTCACGTTGATTACCGCGTCTACTATGATACGTAATACATAGGCTGCGTATTTGTATGCATTTATGAAGTAATTGACTAGGTGAAGTATAAAACAATAAAAGATTTAAAACATCTAAGATTATTTTTAGGTTGTTTTCAACGTGAAAGAACTATTAGGAGATGAAATGAATTTCATCAATTGATGCAGAATATTATCATTTTGCATAAAGATCCGCAGTCTAGTAATACATAATAAATATATAATAATCGTATACAGAATAAAAAAAATAGAAATACAATGTCAGAATTTATTGAAGTTTTTGGTTGACGCGGTAGCATCTTTTTGAAGATTCTCTCAAAATTTGAAGTTGGTCCATAATTATATCTTGAGATATCCTGTCTCAGACATGTCAGAATACTTTGAATTTTCAAGAAAAATGCGTTTCAAGTTTTGACTATCAGTTATTTATACAGGACGTCCCAACAATATAGTTCTCTGCGGCTTCGTACAGGAGTTATTAACGAAAAACACGGACGAATCAGAGCACGGCTACAGCTTCCGGATTGCGACTCGGAGTCAGTTCGCGTTAAACGTGGCGTTGGCATTGGCCGGACCGGAATCCAACCGCTCTAGCCGCGCTATGATTGGCCTGCGTGTTTCTTTAATAATTCCTTCCTGTCGTGGAAGTACAACATTTTTGGGCACCCTTATATAGTGTGAGCTGCATGGTTGAAACATTCGTAACTTTGTTATTCTTACGAATTGAAAAAATCCTTTTGCAGATATACTTTTAAACACACGTGGTTTAAGAAAATGCAAAAAAAAGAGAAATTGATTTTTTAAGAATACTTGCAGAAATTACTGAAGAGGCTTGGAAATACTTTTGTAACGAATATCGTTCTAAGTAGTTAGATTATCAACGGACGGACCTTAGACCCCCGGGAGAGGTAGTGTTTTCGTAACACGCAAAATACCCGGAGGCATACTCTGGCCCCTCTCCAGGGCCGATAACTCTTTTGGCATAAGCAAACCGCGTATCATCCGCTTGAAACCCGACGCGCTTTTCGGAAATTCAATATACTCACCCCCGTCTCTCGGGTCAACCCTCCTCATCCTTCTGCTCCTTCGTTCAGAACCTCATGAAACGAACCGAGGGCCCAACAAAGAAGGCGAGCCCCGTAAGGGCATATTCAAACGATTACGAATCCTCCAGCAACGGCCAAAAACCTTATCCCTTTTTGGGGCTCCTTCGTCTCGCTCCTTTATTCCATCTGACGCTTTCTCTCTTGTTGCACGGTTGCGCCATTTTTTTTTCTTTTACCCACGAGGTAATGTCACGGAAGGAATGATTAATGATTTAGAAAAACCTACGTTGCACGGTAAGTGTACGACACATTGATGATTTAAGATTACTATTGCCACTCTGTTACGACGGTTCTTAAATTGAATAACATTGTTGCGTGGTGTAATTCGATGAGTTACACGAGGAAACAGTAAAGAACTATTTGTTTGTTTAGGAGAGAAGGAGGGAGAGGATGTATGGTTATTCATAAAAAGCTGTTGGGATCCAGTAGACTAGACTGTGGGTCTTTATGCAAAATAAAAATTGTCTGCATCAATTGTTGAAAACAGAAACAACAACAAAATTGACATTCTTTTTTTAATAATTCCAGCAAGATGAAAGTAATTATCTTAAATTCTAATCTTTTTACTGTTGTAAATTCCATCTAGTCATTTCTGTCAACTGTAACTGTTTTCTGTAACTGCACTAGTGAATATATTATGTGTGAGTTTCTGGGATTTGGTAATATGTATTGTGTCCATTGTTCATACATAAGTAGACTCAACAAATATTTGTTGGGTGTAACTTCATAACGTTTATTTGTTATTTTAGATAAAACAGTTTAAAATGGCAGTAATTAGGTAGGTGACAGTAAATCAGTCTTTTATCGTAGTGGAGGCTACAATTAATTCCATTCTTTATACCATTCAGTACTTTTGCACAAACTGGCGAAAAAATACACACAGGGTGTTCACGCTAACACTGGACAGCGTTTTTCTTGCAAATTCTAAACACTAGAAAACAATGAAAGTGGAAAAAGTTATACTGGTTTTACAAGCAATGTAATTGTATCTGTAATTTTCTTTTATCTGCATTATTTTTTTTAGAAATTAAGGTGACTTTCAATTTTTTAAATGGAATGCTAAGTGTTTTTTTTTATATCATATGAATATCTCGTGCCAATATGTTCACAAGTATTCTTTATTGACGAGGCTACAATAAATGTTCAATATGATTTTCTTGTGCATAAATGCATTTTTCGGCTCACCTAAGTATTATACTTTTTTGGTAGCTGCTGCTAGTATTGTCCGCGATATTAATGCTTGCGCTATTTTGCTTTTCAAGTCATTTATATTTCTGGGTGGTTTACATGTCTAGTCCAAAAATGTTTCTTCCATTTATGACCTTGAACATCATTGTTTCGCATAGCGTATCATTTAAAAAATTGAAGGTCATCTTCAGTTTTAAAAAATAATGTTGATAAAAAAAATTACACACTCAAATTACAAACAGTAGAACTTTTTCCTCTTTCCTTTTTTGTTTCTAATGTCTACTATTTGCAAGGAAAACGTTGGCTAGTGTGAACACCCTGTATACTGATATTTTCCTGAAATTTGAACTGTTCTCCTTTATGCAATGACTTTTCCGGAATTGTCTCGACGACCCTGCAGGGAAAAGATTTTCCTCTATCATGAATGTAAACATTTTTTCTTCATATATTTACTCGTATCAGGAAAACAGCGGAGGCATTTCAAATGAAAATGTTGGGCAATTCACCCTGTATTTGTCTTCAGTATTGAACAATTACGAACAACGGTCTGGGAAATTATTTGAAGGTAGCGAAGAGACGCAGCCATCGATGTGGCCGCGCACAGGAAGATATAGGCCTCTTTGTCCTCCGCTAACGCCGTTCCATATTGTCCGTTCGATTTACCACGATCGTAACCAGAACACCAGGGAATTCACGCCTTGACTATTTCAGAGGGTTCTTGGAGAAACATTTCTGCTCCTTAATAGTTTGCCTACAGTATCGAATTGTAACGGACGGATTTAATATTTTTAATTCAGAAACAAGCTATAGGGTAACCCGTCCTGCGAATGAACAGAATTCGTATTAAACAAAAAATTAACATTTATAATGCCATCTGACCGTCAAAATTTATACGGTGATTCTATTGCATGTTCACAGATGTTCCGCTAAAGAGATAATCTGTTTTTATGACCTATTCGACACTACATCATTTTAACATTCTGATGAAAATATCGCTTAAAGAATGATTTATAAACATCAATAGCTCAATACTTTTCTTGCAGAGAACGCATCGATTTGAATAACAAAAAATATGCGATTCTATTTAAAAAAAAAACATATCACTTTCATAGGACCTCTATGCGTCCGTCTATGAGGAAACTATTTAGACCAGATTGTAACCTCCTCGAAACCATTCACTTCTTATTTAAACTATTTTTTTATATAACGTATAGTATTCAAGTAATTTTCATTTACAGAATGAGACCGGTCACTTTCGTCCTAAATGCATAAAATCTGCAGTTTAGCCATCACTATATTCGTGTGTTATTTGAAGTTTGAATAATGGAGAGTACATGGTTGTCTTATATTGGATTGTCGAGAAAGTTTCATTCGGTTTTCAGTATTAACTTTATCTTAAATTTCATTTTGATGAATGGTCTTTTGCAATCTTGTGGGTTATGCTATTATTCCGCCGCTGTAAAATTTCTGCGGCTTCCGGTTAAAGAACTCAAAAATGTTCAACACTTTTCCAACACAAAACAGTACACGATATTTCCATAAAGCCGTCGGATTTTTCAATGAAATATTGCGATATTCTAGTACCATATAGTAATAGTACCACGATCTAGATAATCTAGTACCACGAGTAATTCCGTGCTCATGTTCAGACAAAGAGATAATTCTAAGTTTAAACATTCGCGAACAGACACTCGGAGAATCGCACGCGAGTTGGATAATTGTCCTGGATACCTTGTGAAATGACTTCCCGCTAAAGTACCATCAGTGTTCGACGTGTTGTAATGAGACACTCAATCTTTTTAATTGTTTCATAAATCAACGCAATACACGCGGCAGCTTTCCGGGCTCGATCCGTTTAAATACTAATCTTTTGAGAATGTGTTGAGGTTGAGCGCCACGAATCGGTATACGACCATTCATTTTTCCGGCGACTTCAACCATTTCTCAAAAACGATTGTTAGTGGGCCAGAAATAATTACTATTATCATTATTATTGCTTTAAACCAGACGAGTACCAGAAAGTTTTTTACTGTTTTAAAAAATTGTTGTGTCTGCACGTTACTCATTACATTCCATTATATTTTTAAAAATATGGCTACTAGATTGCGGATTTTTTATGCAGAATAAAAATTATATTAATTTCAAGATAAAGAAGCTACATAGACAGGTATTTCTTTGTTCAATATTTTTAACAAAATTCTGTAAATGCTTTTATTGTTTTACATTTGATGTATTCATTTTTGTCACAAATGCATCAAATCCGAAATCTGTATTAATTAATAGCATAACACTTTTCACATAATTGTTATACCACAAATAAATGCATTCCTTATTCTGTGATTCATCATAGTTTTTATTTTACAACAAAATCCTTTACTTGATACGTTTTTGTTAAGAAATGAAATAAAATACAAATTTATTTATTGTACACGTTAAGTGTAAATTTCATTTTTACGACTAAGGTGAATTTCAGAATTTGTAAGAGTGGGATTAGTTTCTCCAACGTAAGTCGAACAATTTTAAATTAGAACTATTTCCACAACATAAAAAGTACTCCAAAATTTATTTATCGTTGCATGCATCTGAAAGTTCGATCCTCTGAAGTTACTACGGCTATATGTGAATATTACTTTGCATGAAAAAAAAAACAAAAGAATTACGCGTTGCGATACTGCTAGTCACGCAAAGCATGCCTGCATGTTTTTCATGTGTCCGAAGGATAACGAATGGCCAGGGAAAAAGAATTCAAACAAACTAATCGCAAGGAAAGGATACAGCATTCTCAATTACAACTTAGCACACGTTTTAAACTTTCGACGTATTGTACTCAAAATAGTGGAGACATCTCGAGTTTTAATATGAGACTGAGTTCATTGTTACACTTTTTTTTAACGAAATTATCACAGTTTAAATATCGACGATTTTTAGCAAATTTTGTGTCCAAATACTTTTCGAATCTTGTGTATACAGGATGTCCCAAAAATGTTGCACTTCCTGGAAATGAATGATTCCTTGGATCATTTGATAACTTTTTGTTTTGCGAAAATATTCTCTGTGGCATCGTTAAGGAGTTATTAACGAAAAACCCGGAGCAATCAGGGCGTGACAAAAGCAGACGGACTCCGGCACAACACACAGTGTTCGGAAATCGCCAAAACGTGGCAAAAATAGGAAGTATTCCAATTTAGTTCAAAATTGATACTCTTGTGTTTTTCACCATGGCGGATACGTAACCCAAAAAATTATTGGACTCTCTTGAAAATTAGTAATCCCATGTTTCTCATGCAGTTGAATATGAATCTAATGTTAAAATTACAAAAAACAAAATGGTAGCTTCAATATGGCGGACGAGTATGTAAAAAAGTGATTTGATATTATATTAAATAAAGGACAAAGAATAGAAAAATATGATGCTTACTTAACAAATTTTATTATATGTACCAAATTTCTCGAGAAAATATGCTTGTAATTAGTTCCGTGCTACTCCTGCGTCTCAACAATTGATCGCATGACCAAAGTGGCACCTAGTGGCGCTACTTTTTCAAAATAATATAAAATAAAAGTATCAATTACTAGTGTAAACAAGAATTTTTCAAAAATATTGTAGAATATACAACTTTTAGTATACATCCTTAAAATCTGTGCAACATACTTTATCTTTGTCTTTATACATCATAAGCACTAATTAATATAAATCCAATATTATTATTATGCATAGTATTTACTTCCAGGAACAGCATCCATGCTACACAGAAAAATATTGTCGATTGTTGCCTGAAAATCGAAAGTCCTAACTTTACAACTAATTTATGGCTCAGCTTATACAATGCATTCATGAATAATTCAATTCTGGTCACCCTGCTAGCAAATGATCGGGGAATATAAAAAAGAATTAATTAAATCTCTGAACATCGTGGAATTTCTTTAAAAATATTATTCACAGAGATACATGTGTATGTAATGTGAATTTCGATTTAATGGTAATTATTAATTTAATACTACGTTTACTATAAATTGATAATTTGATTTTGTATGAATTCCAAATGACCTGTGATGCATAAGAAATCAGCTTCGTGAATGTTATCATTCAATTGTATGTATAAAATTACATTAAATAACTGTTCATTACTTCTATGCAATACATAGTTATAACCTTCTGTTTCGCCAATTCATACAACCAATTAGTAGTTAATTGTCATAATTTTTAAATATTTCATAATGATATTACATTTTACTTTTAAATTTAAGAAATAAATTGTGGTTTTCAAAGAAAGATTTTTTAGCAAAACAAAACTAATTATCTAATTTTAATTTAACTAGATTCTCAAATTGGATTTAATTATTTCTTTAATACTTTAAAAGAACATCAAAATTATGGGATAAGTAAACATGTACTCGAGTTTTCATAACGTTATTAATTATGGTTTACATAATCTTTCCTCGAAACATACCAGCTATGTGTACAGAATAAATAGAGATTTGTTAACATGTTCAAAGTTTTCCAAAAGCTCTCTTAAAAAGCCTGTGGCAGGAAAAGCATTTCCTAAAGCGTGACTGCTACCCTCTTAATCGATTAATTCATATCTTGTCGTTTCACTGATTTCCGAAAATAGCATTTTACAGGCGTTTTCGATACGTACAGTGTGTCCCATTTAAATTGTAGATGATTCTAAAAATTATTTCAGACAAAAATTAAACGGTATGAGGAAGTGTATCCACTTTCCCGTGTGGATATCTTTTTTCGGACGCGTAGAAGTCATGTGGAGGTCAACTTTATTTTTTTTTTAATGGAATCGTATATTTTTTAATGCACTACTCGATGCTACTCGTTATTTCCTACATAAAAGTACTAAATCACTTAAGATTGATTTAAGTGATTTAAGTTTACCTTTCAAATAATTTCAATAGTGTACCTAACTTTTACAAATACAATAAAATAGTTAGAAACTATTTTAGCTGTCCTTCTTTGCGTCCGAAAGTTTAATCGTTCGTTTCACGAGTAAATATCATGGGAATTATATCATATCTGCTATCATTTTCGTTAGAAAAATGCCACGAATATGTTGATGAAAATCCCATAAAAAGATAATGGAACATAAAGAAGTTTTCTTATTGGATTAGTAGTGGTCTCCTGGTCTCACACCGATATACCCGACCTCTCTTATATTCACACTCCTCGGCGGTCGCGCGGCGCGGCGGCTCTCGAGTTCTTGGCCCCTCAAGGGGTATACCCCGCATTAGTGGGGATAATTCCACGACGACTAACTTAGAAGTCTCGGCGACGTATATCCCGAATTCGCAGTACTGTGCACAGTATATACATATGAACATAAGATATTCAAATTAATATACATTAAACTAGTTTAACATAAAACACTGTGGAGCCAAGGGTTTCCACGAGGACTGAGAAGAGTACTAGAGAGCAAAATGATTTTCCATTAGTTTAGGAATGTGATGAAGTCAAATTTCAGAAACTCTTATATTTCATTAAATAGAGCCGTACCTCATGGTTGTGTTTAGAACATCAAAAATTTCTTAATTTTATTATTGTTATTGTTAGGCGTTTTTCTCATAAATAATCAAAATCCAAAAAAGATGAAAGAGAAAGGAGAGACTCAATTTTCTGTAAACAACGTAATATCTAATTTTCGAGATTTATAGAATCTTTTTCATAAATGAAAACAACCTTTATCTTTTTTAATGGAATGTTATAGCTCTTTATCGAAAGGAAAGCAGATATCAATATATATAAATCAATTATGTACAGTACAATAACCATCAAGGTTGTAAAAGATCAGAAACGAAAGCAATATTTCGCATCATTATAATTACAACTATTTAACTACACATATAGTGTGTAACGTGCCATAGTCTTATTTTTATGGTGGAATATTAAATTGAAATATAGATATTTAGGGATTTCAAAGTTGAAGTTCCGAGTTCATCGGAAAGTATTGCCATTATTCTCGTAAAATTTTCTTGAACAAGTGTACTTGAAAATGTATATTGACAAAAAATGCAAGGACAAATTACGAAAATTCTAAATACTTAAGATATAAAGCAGTAAGTTTTATTTTTTATTCAAAATTTTACATTAATTCAAAATTGATAATTTTTCGTTATTACATTTTCCACAGCACGTACTTATTGATATGTCTTATGCCGGCGTCTCGTCTCGGTGCATTGTAAAAACTAAACATAGTGTCGTAAATACCGTATACACATATATATGTATAAGTGTTAAAGGTGGGATTTCGTAAGAGCGTCACGACGCAATGTTTTGTGATCCTCGGGCCTGTTATCAATGTGATCAGGGAAACTAACTCGAATTGAGGGGAATACAATTGCCCTCTCCTCCACCAGTATCGGATATTCTACCAGTCACGTAACATTGTGACACGTGGACGTATCACGTGACCGGGCCGTGGCGGAAACGTGGGGGAATAGCGTTTTAGAAGGGGAAGGATAGAGTCGGAGACAAGTCTAAATCTAGCGACACCTGCCTCTTATAAGCCATTCATCAAAACTTCATCAAAAGTGATCGCGTAAATCCGAACGCATTTTTATGGCGGTCGTAGTGCCTTTTCTTTTCTCTTTCGTTCTTTAATAACATCATTGACTATCGTACGAAGAGGTTGTACCCAGACAAAGCAGAATTCATTTAAAGAAAAAGATGATGATGATGAGATTCTTTTAAGAATCATGATAAAAAAAACAACGAAGACAAAGAAAAAATATATATATATAATTATATATATATATTATATATATAACAATCGAAATGAAGAGGGTTATTGCAATATATTAATAGAAAAATCCATTTACTGAATGATGGAAAAACATTTAGAGACTTTTTTGGATTTAATGAAGAACAAGTAGATTTTGTTTTGTACCTTGTTGGCAATAATTTAGATAAACCATCCTCATTCTCAGAGAATAAAAAATTCCATTTCAACAAAGGACAAATTGCTCCTAACAATAGGTGGGTGGGTGTGGTTGGTACAGTACCACCCTGTGTACTCGTGTGTGTATATGTGTTTTCGAAAACCGCCCTAATGCCCGGAAAACTATTAAAAACTACTAGGTTATTCGATGAAGTATTAATGACGCCTTTAACGACATGAATGCCTTGAAATTTGTTATTTTTTAGGAGTTTAATGCAAACATTTTCCAACCTCCTTTTATAATATATTGGGCGTGTGTCTGCCTTCAGACTTTTTAAAGTCCAATGTAGTATTTAACTAATTGCTGTAAACTGTAAGTTAAGTTTTTAAGTAGTCAATTAGAGCCAAAACCCCAGCAGAACTGCAAGGCCAGGTCGACTCGAAACAGGGGTGGGGCAAGCCCCAACGAACTCCCGTCAAATTTCAAAAATCGAGTTAATATTCTGACTACCCGATGGGTAGTGTATCAGATATTAAGCTGATAAGAACAAATACTACACAATTGATCTTAGCCATAGAGGCCGAGAAGCGATAAATAGTTAAACTCTAATAGCCCTTATAACGTCTACACCTCTCAAATTTTGCAGCGAGAAAAGCTTCGCCGAAAGAATCCACCTAGCGTTCGGATCGGTAAATTTTCAACCCCAACGATCTGCTTGAAATGTCTCCTGAGGCCCCAAAGTCGGGGGCCGGCAGGCATTTGACCTTAACTGTCACGCTATCTTACGCTGTGCCTTTTTTCTAGGCATTTTACGTCTTCAATAAGTAAGTAATCAATTAAAAATGCATACCACTGTGTTTGTACATGTCTTTGTTACATCTGTCCAGAGCCTTTTTTTCGATACGAACACTAAATCTCTCGAAATTAAGAGAATCTTTGTGCGGCAGTCATCTTGTGACGTCATTCTTGCTTCAGAAAGCGAGTTTTCTGCCTAATATTACAAATTACTCCATGATGAGGTAGAAATTCGCAATTTGTGCTCTGGACAGACGTAGATTGGCCTTTTAGGAAACACAAGTGTCCACTTTTAAACTACTCATTGCAATATTGACGCGTCAATTTGTCAAGATTTTGACCCTTGCAAGTTCATATAGTATACTGCAGAGAGATTCTCTTAATTTCGAGAGATTTAGTGTTCGTATCGAAAAAAAGGCTTTGGAAAAACGTAGCAAAGACATGTACAAACACGGTGGTATGCATTTTTAATTGATTACATACTTATTTAAGACGTAAAATGTCTAGAAAAATGGCACAGCGTAACATAGCGTGGCAGTCAAGGCCAAATGCCTGCCGGCCTCCTTAAAAGCTAGAATGTTAAAGAGAAACAGTCATAGAGTGGGGTCATACTTTTCCAACATTTGTCGAAATTTTCTACAAAAATATTCCTACACTTTTAATATTTTTGCACTACAAAATTAAATTTGCATGCAAATTAATAAATTATTTTTAAAAACCCGCCTTTACCGATGACTATTCAAGAAAAAAAAATTTGTCTATTCTTAATGATATCCGTGATATAAATTGTATTGCAAAAGTATTTTTCGTAAAAACCCATTCTCTAAAAAACAAATATTTATGTAGCATCGTGTGAGAGCCTGATATAACCATTAAACTTTATCCGTAAGACATTTGACGTATCTTTAAACACAACAAAGATATTTGAGATTATGGAATATGTCCATAATTATGAAAGTGATCTAAATCATATATTTCTTGTTTTGAGATATTTAATGAATTGCATTTGAATAAATTAAAAAATATTTTTACATTATGCGACATTTTAATTTATAATTTTATAAGTCTTGATTAATGGAAATTTATTATGAATATGAAATTTTGTGTGAATTTCATATGAAAATGTTGTTTTTAAAGTTTGAACTGACTTAGATCATTTTCAATATTAACTGAATGTCCTATAAATGACTTAAAGCAATAAAGAACTATGAGTTTTACTTGAAACAATAACTTTAATGAAATAATTCATGAACATTTAGTAATTATTTTTAAAAAGTAATCCATTTTTATCATTTCGAGTTTTTAAGATTCTTAAAATGTTCCTGAAAAACCTGAGGGATGTATGGTACGAAGCACATAACATCTTTATGTTTTTCTTCCGTTACTGGTCTAGTGGTGGTGTATAATGGAAGTAATTTAATATTTCCGTATATTTTTGGTCTTCCTCTTTTAGGTAAAAGATCCAAAACATGGAATTTAGAATCGTGTAAAGAAGTTTTATAGAACATTTTATAAGGTTCACTTTTCAAGAATCTCATCCATTGAATTTGCAGCCAAGAGACAGATTCGCCCGCGGTATTTTTTATTCTTCTTGTTATTGACTCTTCTAGTGATTTCGTTGAAATAAAATTTGGCTACGACATTCGTTTTCTCGAACAAGTATTGCGGGATCCCGCAAGTTTGTCTGACACATAAAGTTCGGATAACCGTAATTTCGGGACCCGATTTAAAATTCGGAAGCCGATAGTGTATTGGGAGCATAATTTTGACCCTCAAATTTTTAAGTTTGACAACGTCTCTATATTTGTCATATAATCGAGTGTGAGAATCTATAAAGAGAGAAAGCATTACACTATTGTAATATGTGGAGGTGTCGACGCAATTAAACTTAAAATTTTGAGGTGAAAAATTATATTCCGCATGCATTATCAGCTTCCGAATTTTAAATCCGGTCCAGAATTATTTATCGGGTCCCGAATTTTGTTTCGAGTCCCGAAATTACGTGTACCCAAACATATTGTGTGTCAGACAAACTTTTGGGATCCCACCCGAGCGCGAAAAAAATGCCTGACACTTATTTTATTATTAATTATTCGTTATTCCAATAAACTGTTATTCGAATAATACCCAGCTCTGGCTCCGAGCTCAGCGATTCATTCGCGAAGAAAAGGAGATCGGAAAGGGGGTGCAGGTTCGCGGGGGTTGTATGCGTTCCGCGGTTCCCTCTCGATCGGAGAAGGCGGCTCGACCGACTAGGGAAGAAGAAGAAGAAGAAGAAGAAGAAAAAGAAGAAGTAGAAGGTACCCAGAGAAGGTGGCCGCGCGCCGGTATCTAGATGAAGACGGTGCGCGACTTCGTCGCGGGACGATACGGAGGGAGATTGGCACGACGCTTGCGTGGTCGCGGTGACGTCATATCGATCGATCCGTCGGCAGCGGTTTCCCTGGTGCAATCTGCCGGCAACGTCACGCAACCTGCCAGGGCGGCTTAAGGCGCCACCAAGGGAGGATCTTGCGCGAAAGGTGGTCGGAGGGCGCGGAGGGCTGTTCTCGGGGGTCGGTTTCACGGGATACCCGTCCGTCCGTGCCGTGCCGCGTAGTGCCGAGGGTGGGGAACCATCGTCGAGAACGAACGGAACGTACGTTCGCACACGAACCACCGGAGAAGTCGTGGGTTCGCGATAGTTCTCCGGGGACAAAGGAACCAGCTGCTCTCTCTTCGGCTACCCCGGGCTCAATCTCCTTCTCTCACTTCTCTCTCTCTCTCTCTCTCTCTCTCTCTCACTCTCTCTGTGTGTGTATGTGTGTCCCTCTATCTCTCTAAGCTAGTTCTCTGTCGTTCAGTCGCGGCTCGAGTTTAGTTTTTAGTGCGCTCCGTCGACTACAGGCATTATGATACTTCGCGAGAACCCCAGTCGTGTGAGGTGTGTTCGCGTTAAGAACATCGACGAGTGACTACCCCGAGGACCAAGGGAACTACAAGGGCGAACGCACGTTCACGGTAATCTTTCGCTTCATTTGATTACATCCCTGCACCCCTTGTCAACCTGGCGGCTTCCTTCTTTCGGTAGAACAACGGTATCGGTACCAGGTATTATGTTAACAGGTTTTTTTTCGGGATGATCTGTTTTTCCTATCAGGGGCACAAGTTTCGTTGATAGGCCCAGTCCTCCAGCCTCGATGAGGAGCAAGCACCGTTCAGCCACCGTGAAGTTATACCGTAGACTCTCGTGGTTACTTTGAAATTGGGAAAACAATGGCGTGGGAAGTATCTGAATGGTGGTATTTGGGTGAATAGGTCCTTGGATATGTCAATGAAGAGATTTTGAATAGGAACCAGGAGAAAATGTTTGGAGATTTCGAATTTGGGTTGTTTGACAGGTGATGTGTTATCATTACGGTTTTATAGTATAGCAGAAACGAACGCAACTGGAACCAACTATCCTCTTTGTGGAGACCGATTCTTTGCTCGTTATAACAGACGTACATAAGTGGGTACATACGGTCTTATGACTTATCGTTAAGGTGCCTCGAGTGCCTTCGCTCTCGACAATTTATCGCGATTGCTCTTCCGCGACAATTGCATTTTCTCGTGCGGACACTCTGTTATTTAGATCAGTGAAAACAAACTGCTGTCAGACGAAGTAAAAATGCATCGACTGTTTCCGAGCTATTCCGAATAAAGAATATCTAAAACAATCGTGAGGCACTTGATTAAAAATTAAGACAGAAAAATGATTTTCCTTGCAGAATGAGAAGGGACACGCAGATACACAGCTGCTACTTTCTCCACTTCTTTCTTAACTTCACTTTCTTTTTGCTGCTTGCGAAGTACAGGCTCGTATTCTTGCTATCACATGTATGCAAAATATATAAAACATCTCGTTGTTCTTAAAAATCATTTTTTTTCCCAATTCACCCCATTATAATTAATGTCGAGTTAGAGTCGCGATGAAACTTTCGAACAAAATATGTTAACATTAGGTTTACGGAACGCTGAAAATTACTATTTCACATTACTTTATAAAAATAACAAAGAAAGAAATTTGTTAAATAATTCCTCGCTTTTTGCGAGGAAATTAATAACAACAAAAATTCTATTCTGTTGTTATTTATGTACACAGTCATTGAAGAATTCGTTACATGCAATAAAAAAATTTCTGCTTCTTCTAGAAAATTATGAATAACAACAAAATTTTAATCACTCAACATATAATAATCTAGTTACGTAATAATGTAAAAACATTTATACATTAGCTCTTCTTATGTAGGTTGACAATTTTAATCAAATACTAAAAACTGATGTCATGCAAAATGAATGCAAAAGTAGTTCTCAAGGATTTAACATAACTTTAGTAATTCAATATTATTATGTTCTATATGTAGAACTATTACTTACTCATTTTCCAATAATTGACTGTTCGTACTTACACCATTTTCGCGTTAAACAACTCAAATATTTCCTGCGAAATTGTATTTGATTCGATTTGTAATGCATTGAAATTCACTGAAAAAATTAAATCGCGAAAACAAACGCTTTCATCGTAAAATTCAATGATTAACGGGAACGTAGAACTGTTAGGAACGATTAAGAGTCACAACGAGATCGGGCGCAACATTGTTTAACACAGGATAAGTCTTCCAACGACGGGAAAAAAACCGTGATTGGGGTGCTCGCGAGAAAATGTCGGAAAAGCATTGTGGAAAGCGTAGTGCGTTAATCGCATTAGCGAGTAAAGTCTTTCAGTCCGGGCGATGCGCTCACGTAAGCGTAGTAATCCTAATCCTGAGCGCGTGATTCGTGAATTATTAATCGCGCGAGTCCACGAGTCTTCCTAGGATTTGCGTCAGCGAATTTGTTACCGGTGACGTGTCTAAATGCAAAACTAACGTATCCTTTCGGACAATCAAATTCCGGACTCCTACTACTTTTGAGTTATGTATCAGATTCGCGCAAAAATAATTTTATCTCGTTACATTCGTATTCTATATCGATGAAAAATGCAAAACATCGTCTATCGATTTGTGCTCTGTCTTTTATCGTAATTATTTATTTTTGGATTCTGGGTGATGTCGAAGTGAAAATGGAGAAGAATTTACTCGATACGTGTCCAAAATATGAGTGTAGCCAGGGGTATATATCAGCCAAGAAATATTATTTTTTTTTACGGGACATATTTTTTTGCGGACAGACGACAATGGGAATAGTTAGAGGATATTGGAGACTATTAGTTAGAGACTATAGACTTTTATCGGCTAGGCATTTGGGATATATATAGAGTAAATACTGTATATAAAATTTAAAGCAGGGGACATATTATAACAGAACACATCAACATATCGGTTTCAGCTTAATAAGATGAAAGAAAAAATAAATTTTTCTTCAGCTCCTTGCAATCGACGCAAACATTTTTTATTTTGCATAAAGATCCGTAAAGGTCTAACGGTGAACCAAAGGTTATTTATCCAAGCAGATCCTCTAGAAAAACATCTCGGGAGGTTGCAAAAGCACTCAAAGTTGATTCGACGTTTAGCCGGAAGTGACGAATAAAGTAAAATATAACTATAGCTTCGAAATTCAAGCAACCTAATAATTGGCCGACGCTCTAGTCGTGCGGCATCGACTCGAGATTTTTGTTGTCAGCTTAATGATCGCGATTCGACCTTAGGATCAGCCACTTCATTTAATTTTGAAACACTTTTCTACCGCCGCTGGTAAACACTATTTGATCAGATAAACTCGAGGCAAACTTATAGCATTTTTTCAATCAAATATGACACATTCGTCCATTAAAAATGTTAATTATTTTCAATTAAATTAGTACATAAGAAGATAATATGCATTTCAATAAATCGTTAACAATTGGCTGTCTTTTTGGGAGTTTTAACTCTTCCATTAATTTGCGAAAAATATAATAGCTCCCGAAGCGACAAACGAAGCAACGTGTTTGCTTCGAAACTACGCTACGTACACATAGGACGTTTCGATAACTTTTGACCTCTTTTAATTGACAACCAGTACGAACGAAAACCTGTTCACAAAGAATACGGGGAGGCGAAGAGCAATTCATCGATTTGGAACAGTTTACTGGATAGACACTGTCCGTCGAGTGGATTGGCTCGTGGATTTAATCTCGCTAATAGAGCAATATCTGTATGATTCAAATCCAGTCTCATTTGGCACGATCCATAGGCACGGGACAGGTTTGGATGTCTTTTGAAACGTTTGCGCCGTTTCGTCGGAGGCCTTGCCTAAAAGAAACTACTGAGCCTCCATTGTCTAGTGCATCCAACTTTGTATTCCCCGCGTTATTTTATCCGAACATTCTAAATGGAAAAGTCCTACCACTATAGTTTATATATTCTCGACCATATCAAATGGTTGAATAACATTTAGGTGCCAATATTTAGACACTAGGACCTAGAATTCTGAGGCATTCTTGAAATTTTAATATCATACGTGCATCCTTCATTAACCCTTTGCCATGAAATGACGTCTCAGAGACGTCATGGTTTTCTTACGTTCAACTTGATAGTTGTTAACTTTCCATACATATATAGTAGCAAATTGTTTACATAAATTTTATTTTTCATAGATGTATATTGCGAGCGTCAAACGAAACCATATAATACGTTTCCATCTGAAGCCTTGAAATTAAATTGCAAGGCAAAGGGCTCACCTTCAGTTGGCGGAATTGAATCCGTTTCGACCCATGGTTACAAACGTTCCATACATATTCTGATTTTGTAGAAATCGTTTTAACCACTTGCGCTGTAAAGACGTGCCATGCACGTCGAGATGCTTTTGTTCCAAAGCCGCCAGAGACGTGTATACCACGTCGATAGGCATTTGTCGCAGAAACAAAAACGACGTGTTCGTCACGTCGGCTAACAGTTAGATCGTTCATTATTCGAGCTACAGTTCCAGAGTGCACGACATTTTCGAAGACATTGAATATACCAAAAAGCAAAAAATACACGTTTTCAAAATTTCGATTAGATGTGGCAGAACAGATTTTAGAAAATGTATGTATGCCTGAATACACAAAGCGTGGAGGGCTGTCTGCTAGTGATATACCACTTCGATTACAATCAAACCAATGACCCAATCATGGGGTCATTTTCCAAGAAATATTTCACCGTCAGAAGCTTAAAAAAAATCCTCAAAGACGGTTTAAAGTGTGCGCCAACCATAAAAAACGCACCGAGACTACTTGGGAGTGCAAGGAATGCCTTGTGGCATTACATATTCCAAAATGTTTTGAAATTTACCATAGTAGATTATTAATTAATAAAATGTTATCGTTGTTGTGAATATTCATTCATATCCGTGTAAAATTCTTTATGTAAGACCCTACCAACGCGCTAAGGCACTACTTAAAGGTTTGAGCTCACAGACGCGGTGTGGCGTCAATGTAACGCCTTACCGCATGTTATGTTGTAGAGCACGGCACGGCAACCGAAAGTTAAATCGTAGCGCAAGCGGTTAAGGTACAAGATATTTATATTAATGAGAAGACTAACATTGGTCTCAAAAAAATAGATAAAAAATTACATAATAAAGAATTGACATGTAAAGATTGGAATTGAGCTATGATTGCCACGTAGACATCAAAAGTATCCGCCATCCCAGGGTTAATATATTGGGGAGATAGGAAATTATGAGTGGGATGCCATAAGAACCGCCATGAGTGTAGGGTAGTTTTGGAGAGCGTATAAGGGATTGCATTATGCAAACATATATTTATTTCTAACCATTGGAGAAATATATTATAACATGCTAACATACATCTTAATATGTAACGAATATTCGAAGGAATGAAACTATTGCTTCGTTAGGCATGATTATTAGCTGACGATTAAGTAACTCATTTTTATGATACTATTCCACTATAATACATAGCTGAATTAAAAGATTTTCTGAGAAATAAAGGGTTTTTTTCAACACCAACTTTGGTCTAACGTAATTTACAAAACATTCATGCAACATTTACCGGAACTATGCACTTGCTCTTAAAAGCTGTCGCAAAATACCACCAGAAACTAACTTTATGTGTTATGAAAACCGATCTGTTTTATAGTAATAATATCACTCCTGATAAACTAAGACCTAGTTCTCCAACGTGGATGTTATCACTCATTGGAGAGCATTGAAAATATTTACAGAGACGTATTTCATTTTTCCATGATTCTAACATCCTTTAAATAAACTTTATTTTCTGATAAATTAGTATATGTACTATAAATTCAGTATAGAATTTAAATAAAAAGATAATCTTATTTTAACACTCTTGAGTTCCTCAGAGTGAAAATTCACCCGTTTATTTTTATTACATATTGTAAAACAATTAACCTCTTCATGTACGTGTTGTGAGAATGAATGAATTATTACATTATGATCTTTTATGCGACTATCTGAGGAGCGTACGATTAAATAACATGATTCAGTATTTTGACCATTTCAATATAGTGGATTAAAAAAATTTCTGATTTGCGAAAAATCGTCGATATTTGAAGTATGATAATTTTATTTAAAAAAGTAGTATAGCCATGCACTTGGTCTCATTTTAAAGAGTGAGATTTCTACTTTCACAAACTGTCATTCGTTTTTACCTAGGACAATTTTACTCGAAAGTGCTACCAATTGAAGCGTCATTAAGAATATTAAACAAATTTTTTTCGTGTATAAATCAACGATAGATTTGAATATTAAAGCCCTCCATTGCAAAAGAAACCTCATGTACGATTTTTGAGGGTCGTTTTATGAAGCTTTGAATGAAAGGTGTGCTACCAAATTTATGGTAATGCAAAATTCACTATGAGGGCTTTCTAGTTCATACAGCAATTTTTAAAAGATCTTTGCAAAACGGAGGCTACAAATTTGCAAATATGCAGTGGATTCTGCCACAAACAAAATTTTTCAATGTTTTGACAGAGATTTTAATTCATAGCATTTTTTCGGAAAATTTTTTTTCACGTTCCCACCCCGTTACATCATGTGAAAATATCTTGGAAGAAAATGAGCAATGCTCTTCGAAAGGAAACACTTCAAGCTTTAAAATGTGTCCTTTATTTTTGTACTATTGCTTTTTACGAAATTACCACAGGTTAAATTAAATGAAATTTAGTGTCCATATATTTTGTTGATCCACTGTAGCTTCTGAAAATTATATGCCGTTCATATGTAGGTTGTGTTATGTACAAAAAAGACTTTTTCTAGGAACATTCAGCAACATTTTAGCTTTATTTCTATATTGTTTTATTACGTAAAATTGCTAACCTTGGTAGCTTGTACCCAGCGGTATAGCGACTGGAATATAAAAAATAAAAAATTCTTGCATCAACTTAAAGACATAGGTTATCTTCAATGTAGCATGCGATTTTTTGATATCTTAATTTTCTGAATTTTTATAAATGTTCTAAGTTGGTTTGATTCAGCGAAGAAGATATTTTTGCTTTCAACAGTCACCATTTTCTTATTTTTAAAAATTATTAAAAAATCGTAACCTACATTGAAGATAATCTATTTTGTTTACGTTAATACAGTTTTTTATCTTTTATATTCCAGTCGCTTTTACCCCTGGGTGCAAGGTACCAAGGTTGTGCTGGACATGGAGTTAGATAATGTTATACAATTCCAACATTTTGTAATTTTATGTAATAAAAAAAATATGACAATGAAGCTAAAATGTTGCTCAACGTTACTTACAAAAAATTTTTTACTGTATTTTCATATGCAAAACAAAATCTTGGATTTACTCCATTTTGTTAGTCTTAAAGGGTTGCATAACCCTTTAAGTGTTTATTCATAAGGATAACTATCCTTTGTTGATCGGTATGTGAAAGCTAACCAATAACAAGAGGTTCGTACGCTGTTTTTAGATACGTGGGTGGTTCGAGGCGAGAGTTGTCAGGGGTGAAAGAACTGGTGACCTCGAGGAGGGTGCAGAAGAGACCCTCCGCGAACGTTGTAAGGTCGGATGGAGGTTGCATCGGGGGCAGTCCAGGAAGCGGCGGCGTCATTGCAGGCGGCTTGCTAGGCGGTTGCAGCGGTGGCAACGACGCCTTAGCAGAATTAACCATCGAGGACCTGGCATCTCTTCCCGCCGGAAATCACACCTCCGCCAATCACACGGGCCATTCCTCTCATCACAAGGTCAGCGAACTTAGCCAAATCGATATTTCGCCGGTGGTACCTATTCATCGTTCAAATCAACTTTAATCCCGTGCTTGTTACCAAACAGGATAACCTTACTGTGAACTACAGTGGTGCTCACTTAAATTTCCAACGTTCGGCAACCGGAAGTAAAATTCTTGCGTTACATGCTAACGATTCTCTTCGAGGATTTGACTCGAGCATAGTTTGACAAAGTAAAATATACAGTCAGTTTCGACATTGATGGTTGACACTTTAAATCAGAATAACGTTCTCATAAATGGACCAAATTGCTTCCGTTTTTCTGCCAAGCTAGATAGATTGGTTTGCTAGATGATATGTATTAAATATTGTAGAAAAATTGCATTTAATCTGAATTACAAAAATTATAGCAAAATTTGCTTTTTACAAGTTTTCTATTTGGATCTGTAAGGAAAATTTTAAAAATGTGTTTCGTATGTTCGTACAAGTTACATGCATGCTGAAAATTTTATCAAAATTTGGTTTCGATGATAGAATGAGACTGCAAAAATAGGCTGAAAATTATGTAATTTTCATCATTTCTAATCGTTTGCGGCTCATAAACCTATTAATCTATTGCTATGAAATTTTCAGCATGTACCTATGTAACTTACACGAATCTACAAAACACATTTTCTAACTTTTCGTTATAAGCCCAAATAAAAAAGTTGCGAAATGCAACTTTCACTACATTTTTCGTAATTCGGAATAACGCAATTTTTCCAAAATTTTCCTTACATACCGCCGAGTAAACTAATCGATCTAGCCATTGACAGAAAAACGGAAATCGTCCCATCCATTTATAAAAAAGTTATTCTGATTTTAAGTGTGCGCTGTCAATTATGAGACTGAATGTAAGCAATGTTAGAGGAAACGTGATAGACACAATCCATTGAGCATCGGTAATTGACGTTCGAAACTTCAAAAAGATGCCGCGAGCAAAAAAAGTAAACGTGTAATAAAGAAAATTTCAAATTCGATAATGTTTGTCTTATCTTTTCGAATGTGGCACTAGTGGATTGTTGAGATTCTTCCGATTAAAATGAATCCAAACATGATGTAAATCGGCCTACTTTTATGGAATTCATACGTAGCAGTCATAAGTACATACATACGTATGTTCCGGATTTTGTTATTTACATTAAGTCTATAAAACTGGTACGATTTCCGTCGTGTTTGGGTTCATTTTAATCAGACAAATCTCTATAATGCACTGATACTACATGTGAAAAGATACATTAAATTTTATTTGATCAAGTTTTACGCTCGCGGCACCACTTTGAAATAGGTTTGTCTCCTTTCCTCCTTTCCTTTCCTTTAGACGATGGTTTGTTTGTTTGTGACCAAAATTTCCATTGCTGTTAAATAATTTTTGCAGAAATTCTCAGCTGTAAGTTAGAAAACATAAAAATAGTCTCCGGTAAGTAGTAATCTGTTAAGTTGAAAACGCCCTCTGAAAAATTCATGAATTAAATGTTTGGAGACATATATATACTTGACACATAGAAAATTGTTGGAATAAAAACTTTATGGCCTTTCATAATCTATACAATTTTGTAATGGAATTGATGAAAGTTGGTTGTATAAAGAAAAATGTCTTGTAATAAGTTTTAGATAGAAAAGTATAGAACTCTTCTAATTTCGCTTTAAAGGACCAATAAGTAGTAAAATAAAAATTTTCTGCTGTTTCTATTAATTTTTAGTCGATATATTTTATCTGCAGACCTTGTTAATCCATATTCTTAGAAGAAAAGGTGATATACACAAAATATGTATTTAAATTATAGTTATATTTATATCAAATTCCATTACACAATTACTTAATATAATATTACATAATATATTTAGTGAAATGGTTAAAAAGTTTATATAATTTACATTCTATTAAAAACTAACTTCCTCATCTTACACTTCCGTTCTATCCTTTCAGACAGTAATACTATCCCGGTTGGTATGGATTTTACATAACTTCAATGAATTCAGTATTGCATGCTCAACCGTTCTACTCATCTATTATAAAAGACTTATACATTTAATATCGTGGCTTTCGGTTTAATGAGTTCCCACTGTTTCACTATAGTAAAATTTAATTGACACTCTAGATCAAATCTTCATGGTACTCTAAGAAATGACAGCCTCTAAAATATATGAGGTACAATCGTGTCTATGAATTTAAATCCATAATAATATAGTCAGTTAAAATTTTAAAATACTCGAATGCAGTTCTATCATTAAAACCATGCGGTTACGATATTTCTAATTATCATTGCCAACGAACAATACATGTATCATACAATGTATAACGTACATTTATTCATAACATTTAACGATTTCTTTCATTTTATTATTTATGATCAGACTTCAGCTTTTAACATTTTATTCTTAAAAAATTCTTCGTGGCTCACAGAACCTGAAATTAAAATGTTCATTTGTTATACATAATACTTTTTTATATTTTGTTTATTTACTAATTTTAATTACTAATCTAATAATAGTATTTTAAATCTATACAGGATGAGGCGTTTAAAACAGGCCACCTGAATAACTCTGTTGTTATTGATGACAGAAAAAATGTGTCCGACGAAACTTGCTTGGTTTCGAGTGTGGCCTAGTATCGTGTTCACAGTTATTCTGTAAGCAGACACGCAAAGGGCATATGAAGGTCAACTTCGTTTTTTAAATGAAATGGTACTATATACTATTTAATAGGACATTTTAAAATGCATACAGTAACTTACTACTGAAGGTTATTCAAGATCATTGAAAGTCCACTGCGATGGAAAATATTTTACTCTGAGTTGATCTTTATATGTCCTCTCCGTGTCCATGTAGAAAAAAGATTAACATGAGATTATTACACCCTCGAAACCAAGCAAGTTTCGTGTGACACAATTTTTTCTACCACCAATAGCAACCGAGTTATTCGGGTGGCGTGTTTTAAATGCCTCACCCTGTAGACATATGGGTAACAATTATATTTTATAATAAAAACCTGCAGCTTTGAGAAATGAAAGTAGGAACGCAATATTCTTTAGGCTATTTAGACGATCACTGAGATTGATTAGAATGTCAAAAATGAATCGTTGTGTCTGTCAACTTAAAAGTAGTAAACGTATAGAATATACGTCTACTATTTCATTACATTAGAGAGAATCGTGGATGCCACAAATTCGGCAAACCAGCCGCACACTTGTTATTTTAAAGCGCCTAAATATTACTATTTATCTAGCCCTCGACAATTCTCGCAACGTACATAGTTGAAAGTTAATTCTCAACTTCAAAATTAATCCATCCATAATTTCAACAGTTCGCGAACAAACGGGATGCCCTCATATTGCTATCGGTGCATTCCATCGTTCCGAATCAAAGTAATCTGTCACCGGCTTGTTCATTATTGTCATCGACGAGCACACGATGTGCCAGTTCGGTCGAGAAACCAATTAAGTTTTGTTAAACGTCAGTTGACATCGAGTTGCTCGATAAACATCGACGAAAATTAATTAAGCTTAAATCGGAGCTGCGGCGAATCGATCCAGTCGGAATAAACGGTAACGAGGTGAAACAATGCGAATTACACGCACGCACACAAGCACCTGGCAACTCGCCCCGCAGTTTCTTGATTCCCTATACCGATAATTGCGGAACAGTCGGACGCATCCAACTGCACAACGATGGAGTCGCTGCTGATGAAAATAATGTCAAATCGATACTAACATTTCCAGGCCATACATTGTGATCTTCCGCAGAACTCGATCACGCTCTTGTAGATCAGACGTGATCGATGCTCGTGTCACAGCTTTGGAAATGTTATCAATCGACTGCGAATGTAATGCATTTATTGCAATACTGAGTAGGTGAAACGTAAAAAAGCAAAGAAATATATAACTTTTCAAAAGCATTTGTTTGTTAACATTAAGCACTGCACGCATTTTCTTGTTTCAATAGCTATATTATTCCGTCGGTAAAGGAAAATGCTCACCTACAATGCCATTTACATAATAATCCGCTTTATAATGTTTGATGTTCCCAAAATTATGGAAAATGTGATTACATTTGTGTAAACTTCATTACTGAAACATTGAAATGTACTTTTCCGCGAATTGTTGATTCCAATTTATTCAGCTTATCCAAATTACAAAGATTGTAGCATTTTAATCACCATCATTCCTTTATAACGTGATTATATTTCGCTTCACTTCGAATGTCACACAATTCAACTGAAATAATACATATTTTGAATTAGGAGGGAGATTATGCTGAATGAAATATTTTCATTTTAAGGTCCAGCTTTGCTATAATATAATATAGATAATGCAAAGATGGGGCTTATCAGTGGTCAAAAGCGCTAGATAAAGGATAAATCTGGAGCGCTCGCTACCAGGCAGGTTCTACTTTTGCGTTGTCGAGCAACATTTTGCATTATTCGGTCGTATGATGCCTGTCAGAGAGGCGATCTTAGTACGCGTGGCCGACAACGTAAACAACGACGCTGCCGTAGCTTCGGCCACGCGCGCTCAGATGGCCTCTCTGACAGGCATCATACGACCGAATAATGCAAAATGTTGCTCGACAACGCAAAAGTAGAACCTGCCTGGTAGCGAGCGCTCCAGATTTATCCTTTATCTAGCGCTTTTGACCACTGATAAGCCCCATCCTTGCATTATCGAGCCATAAATCCCCGCCTCCCGAACCCTTGCAACCTTGTACGATCCGAAGTGTGGAATGTTAATTCGGTGTCTTTGAAATTAATTTTATTCTGTAAAAAATCATATATCTTATAATCTTCAAAGTATTTGTCATGGTTCTTTATAACATTGTTCATCGTTGGGAAACAAGTATTTGAAAATAATATTTACATACTATTTTGAAAATTTGGGGAAACAAATGAAACAAATTTTATTTTAAATGTAATACGCATCAACAATAATACAATAATATACAGATGAAATCTACAGTTTTCTTACTACAATAAAAAATATTCGTGTCAGATGTCGCCACCAAGGATTTCACAACGACAACAACGACACATTTCGAGCGATCACAATTTGCGACAATCCGTAATTACCCCGGCGAATATGTACAACAATTAATATATATATATATATATATATATATATATATATATATTTATATCTTTATATATATAATATATATACACACACACACACACATATATATATATATATATATATATATTATATATATATTATACATATACATATATATATCGTTATATCGTATATATATGTACAACAATAAACTGCGCTCGCTGCCACCCAAGCGCATCAACAACGCACAACCATAAATGAAAGGGCGCAAACAATGAATATACAAAAGCACCTCTTTCGTATGTAAACGTCAGCTGTTCGGTTGTGCAGCTGCTCTATACAGGGTGGCTCGTTTTAAATGTTTCATGTATCAAACGATGAGAATCGAGTTACCGAGGAAATTGAATTAAAGGTCCGGTACCACTCTGTGATAATTTGAATCGGATCCAACAAAAACAATACAAGTACACGTCGATATTGTAATGAAATCGGGTCGACATTAAAACTATCATTTCAGCTCATGATTACAAAAAAGAGCACATTGTGTCGATACCAGAGAATTTCACATTGCTTATTCGTTTCCAAAGTTTCCTCTAATTAAATTATAATTTTAAAAAATGTTAGTTGTACGCAAAAATTTTAGTCTTTTTCAATCGTTCATGCATAATGACTTGTAATTATAATTGTTATAGTGTTTTGGTTATGATTATAGTTTGAAAAAGAAGAAAAATTTTATATTTGTATATGTTTAGAATTTTTATAAAGAAGCAGTTAAATTAAATGGGATCAAAATAAAAATTTTCTGTATCAATTGCAAGAAACTATAGCCACATGCAACTTCTTTCCTTTTTTGACAATTTTAATAAGTTAAGGACAATATTATTGAAAGTTTCCTAAAAGTTTAATATTTCTACTGTTTTAATTCGCATTGATTCGTATTTAACTATAGAGATTGTTATTGAAACAAATGGTGGTAACAAACGTGTTATAGCTCTACCTACTGGAAGCTAATTAATAGAATTTTCGATAACTGTTCTGTACCAAAGGGAAGCTTAGAAACTGTGTTTTATATAACAATCCCAAACGAAATTATTAGATTACGTTACTATGAGTCACTTCTTGAATCAAGATTGAAATTGCTATTCTTATTGAAGGACCTAGTGAAAAATCTTTAGCCATGGACTTTAAAAAATTACGAAATAATCATCGATAAATAAAAATTTCTATTTTTTTCGTGCTACTTCTCGCATTGAAGGGGTGAAATCAGTCGTTGAAAAATGTCAATATTTACTTTTTTGTATAATATCACAAAAAAAAAAACAAATGATATTGTGAAGAAGTTGAAACGAAAATTGCTTGGTATTATTGTGTCCACAATACCATATATACCATATTGTACTGTGAAATATATTCCTTATGCCAAGTTTCTTTCATTACTAGGAATTAGCTATGGATTTTATGCATTCATGATACAAAATGGTAGGTGAAACACGAAGTAGTGACGATATAAAAATGTTTGAAGAATTCTGATATATTATTTGTAACATATTAAAACTGTTAAGAGTAGAAACCACAATGGAACTTCTATTTCGAGCAAGCGATGATGCACAACAAAATTTTATTTCGCATAAAGATCCGCAGTTTATTGATCACAGTGGTAATCTTCTAGGCGATTCGTGTTGTCCAGGCCGAGAACTATTCTCCGTTTATCTAACTATTCTCTTTTCCTGAAATTACTTTTTCGTTCGGTACCGAATCGTGCCCGGTCTCCTATACCACCTCCGAGCCCACTTGGCTAGTCTATCTCGGTTGTATCTCGTTCATTTTCTCCCCCTTCATTCCCCTTTAATAAACGACGTACGCTGCACCACCGGTGCATGTTGCATCGCACGCATTTGACCCCTTTGCCCTAATAGCCCCATTCACCGTATTCACCCTTTTTCTCAGTTGCTTCGGCGCATCGTGTAACGCCGTATGTCGCCGGCAGCCGCTCTGCTCTGCGGGTCTCTCTAGCGCGAACTATGTTCTGCGCCGCCCGCTTCGCTAATCAGGCTTTTAGAAGACGTCTGAGAGATCGACCAACTTCTCAAGACGCTTTTATGCCAGCGACGAGAGGACACAAACCAACTACAGTCGAATCCCAGCAAAAATCGATTTCGGAGACCTCTCAGACGTCAGGGGAGATTCCCTCACCCGACTAGCTTCCTTGATTGATGACTTGAATGTTCGGATGTAGGCAGTATTTGACACATCATTTTATACCTCAACTAAGATATTTCAGCATTACAATTTAACATGAAATAATCCTGTACCTATGTACTACCTGGTACTTCGTTTCAAGGTTGGACACATTTGAAATAAAATAACAAATAATCATTTGAAATAATGAATTATTTGAAATACTTTGTTATTTGTATTTTACAGATAACATAAAAAATTAATTTCCTTTGACGTTTAAGTGAAATATTTTATTTGAATAATTTTTTCTTTCAATTGCAAGGTTCAAAGAAAGTAATAAATAATATCACCTGAAGAAGAGGTTATTGAAGTAACTAAATTAATTATTAAATTTAAATTTGCTAATTTTTGTAGTTTGATGATATTATATTGTCGCTAAAAAATATGAATGAATACATTTTGTATTGCCTTTATTAAATTATTATTAGTTACTCTCAGTGCTAGTGTCGTGTTGAGCTAGTGTAGAGCTAGTGTCAAGTACATTGCACATAATAGAAAAATTTGTTCGTTCACAAAACATTTTATATAGCGGGATAAATATTAAATACAGCTATTACTAAAATGTGCAGTAATAAATTCACATTTAGTGCCCTAACTCTAATGATAACTTCGTGACAGCAGAAAGTACCACTTGCTCATAATATCCCTAAAGTAACAAGTTCCAGTTGCCTGTATCATAAACTTGGCTATACCAAAACTTCTGAAAATGTGGTTTTGCGCTACAACATCGTAATAATAATTGAAGTAGAGTCTCGAAGTGAAACTCAAATGAATTAAATTATTTACTAAATATTTCAGTAACAAATAATTTTCTCCTCTCAACACAAACGTGTCGAATAGAATAGAATAGAATGCTAACAACAGTGACGGTGTTATTGAAACGTAGTTTTGAATATTTTATTACAAATATTTATTATCGAATAACAAAAGTGAAACAGACAGGATCGAGTATTATGGTAAATCGTCTAGTAAATTCACCATATTTTCAATCGTCTTTTTTCATTAGCTCAAGTATGGACGAGGTAGGTCTTTTTTTTTTTGTTTCTTTACTTCTTACCCTCCAGTGGTCAGGCTTTACCTTCGTCGATATTCCTGATACTCCACGTTTTCTGCTACCCACTTTATCCTTATTTCCTTGGAATATTGAATCAGCAGTGAAAATTTCAAACGGAATTTGATAAATATGAATATTATACATTTCTTGTAAGGGGGTATCCGTACACTCGGGAGCGTAAGAGGAAGGTTTATATTCAAGTACTTTTTATATATACAATTTCACTTTACCCAGTAATTATTAAAGTATGTACAATAGATGCATTCATAGATACTATATTTTCCTAGCACTATTAGTTTACACTCACTTACTTACACTTACTTACTTGTATCTTATTATAATATTACTTCCAGTAATATTTTAATCACCTCAGGAATCGACCCATTCAAGGAAGTACATTTTTGGGACACATAATATTTGATATAAATTGTTTCATTTGTGAACGAAGTATTATTGCTTTTGCTTATGAAAATACAGTTTTGAAAACTGCTTCTTATGCCTACGTGGAACCATTGTTTCAATAAATTCTTTTATGTTAATGTTTGATTTGCAGACTTACTCAATGAACAAGCACTTCTTCATCCTTCTAGAAAATTATTAATGATGAAATGGCGACAGTTTGCCGATGAAATGGCACAATTGCAAAAGAAATCGCAAGCGGAGAAATTTATATCGACGAACGTTTTCATGGGGAATAAAAACGATTCTCTCTATGCAAGGAGTTTCGATTTTTCCTGCTAGATTTCCGACGAAATCTCTGTAAGGTATACAAAGGAAATATATTTTACTTTGTTGGGTTTCACAAGCATCGATCAAAGTAAAGTTTTGCTTTAACTCACGATATCGTCAGAATTTATTTCATAAAATGTTAAATGCTGAAATATTTTTCATTTTTTCTTGCTACAGTGAAAAATTGGAGAAGTGTATTTAGTAGAAACTACATATATTTAGCTAAAAATGTGTACGTCGATATTGGCATCAATGTCAGTGTCGATGCTCTGTCCAACATCGATCGTTCTTAATAGCATAGGCTTCTTAACCCATATTTTCAACTCGGAGGCAGCTTTATTTTGCACTTGCCTCACGTTACTTCATTACCTACAGTATTCCACCACCACTCCAAGCATTTTTTAAGCTTGGATAAACTTTCAATATATTGTAGACAGGAACGTAATTATCATGGATTACCAACCACTTCATCCATAATGAGAACATATTAAGTATATTTTAATCGATCTATTCTTTCCTCGACTTATGTAGACAATACTGTGTTTTACTAGAAAGTTCTAGAATTGCAACAAATGAGATATCAAATGATTTTCTATTTTGTATTTGCATTTTTGGATTACTTATTGCAATGTGAAATACATTTTCAGAATCTGTTTGGATGATTTTCAAGACAATCGTGTATAAAGTACGCTTTCTTCTTTACCTTTATAAAGATCATTACTTCACTCAGTGTACTATTACTCGGTGGTGTGATTTTTTTCATAACACGGGGACCCATTTGTAACAGAAACAGTTATCTTAGTTTCCAAATAAAAGTTGATTTACATTTTGCAAATATCAATGAAAATTATACAGTGATATATGCTTTGAAGTTTTATTTTTATTATCGTCTTATAGCTTGCATAATTTGTATGAAACTCGTAGCTTACTTTGATTAATCACGTTCAAATACACAGTACATTTGCTAACTCTCGTAAATACTATTATAATTCATTGTTCGGTTATTAATAACATAAAAATATACATGAAATCATTAAAATAATAGGTATTAATAAAGTAATAAAGTAATAAATATAAAAAGAATCTTTTTGTGCAGTTAATCAAAACTGGGATCCCTGTATAAAAAATTCACTATATTTAATAATACATTTATAGGAATATTATATTTAAAGTATTACAACAATTCTATGATACATTTAGAAAATTTTTATGTTATTAAATGTCTTTTTCAAATTCTTACACAATCTGATAGTATGCACTGACACTTGCTGTTTGCAATTTTCTAATTAATAACGGTTGACGCCCTAAATTATTATAAAATAATATGATATTTTTCTAAAAGTTATTATATATTTCAAAAATTCTCCCTCTCTAAGATATTTGTATTTTGTGTCTGTAACAAACATGATCATGTTTAATATGATCACAAAATGTGTCTAAAAGTTCTTATAAAATTCTTAAATATTTTTTTAATACAATTTGAAAATTTTTTGCAACAATTCTATCAATTTCAAAAAAAGTGGTCTCTGAAATGGCATTATTGCTCCATGTAAAAATTTTATATTCCACAAATTCCAAAACGTTTTCCATAACTTACGAGGTAGTGTCGAGTCATAGGTAACGGCGAAAAGTAAATATTTAATAGTCTTTCATTATCTGTAAAGTGAGTAATACGAGCTTCTAAAATTTCTGCACTTACTTCTACATATTTAAAAAATTATTCCAGAATTTTTCTCTTAAAACTCATTTAATTACAGAAGTTGAACACATTTGTGCCTGAAAAATTATAAATTTCTACACACATATTTATGCAAATAAAAATGATCTGTATACTTGCAAGACAATGGAGTCAAATAAAGATGTCTTTTTTTCTTTAATCATTTTAATAATTTCTTTTAATCTTTCTACCGTTTCAATTTAATGACATCTACTCATGTTTGCCATAAAATAAAATCCACAGGTTAGTCATATATGGGTATTAGATTGTTACTAAATAAACCAATAAACTTTTTCATCAAAGCAAACACCTCTGTAAGCAACATATTCTGTCAATGAATCACAAGTTTCTTTCTTCACGTTTTTTATTTACAAAATTGTCATCTCCATTCTGTAATTCTTTTGT
Source organism: Halictus ligatus (assembly GCA_028454255.1). NCBI lineage: Eukaryota > Metazoa > Arthropoda > Insecta > Hymenoptera > Halictidae > Halictus > Halictus ligatus. The sequence goes on along the minus strand of CM052139.1, from coordinate 14,697,926 downwards.
TACCATCGACGTGTGGATTAAAAAATTAGATATTAGATATTTGAATAAAAATTTAAGATAGAATCTTAAATATCAGTTTTGTGCCTTAAAATGGCATACAGTGTGTCAAAAAAATATTGTATTTTCCTGAAAGGGGTGATTCCGGGAGTCCGTTTTTAGAATGCAATTATGAAGTGTTTTTGAACGAAAAATAGTATTAAAATCTTCAAGTTTAATACGCGGACCAATCATAGCACAAGGGCAGACAAACTTCGGCTCCGATTGGTCCGGGTTTTTCGTTAATAACTCCTTAACAAAGTTGCGCAAAACATTTTCGCAAGGAAAAAAGTTACTTCAAATGACTTCAGGAATCACCACTTTCAAGGAGATACAACATTTTTGGGACACCCTGTATAACGATGTATGACCTAACATTAAACTTGAAGATTTTAATACTATTTTTCGTTCAAAAACACTTCATAATTGCATTCTAAAAACGGAAACTGCTCAAAAATTGATCTGGCCGCAAAGTACCGTGACTTCACCATTTCCTCTAAAATCCAATCCTCTTCGGAAGCATATTTTCCGAGCATTTACCTCGAAATCACAGCCATTGGTTTGAAAAAAAATTTCAAGGATCAGCATCGATTCCCGATCTCCCCCCGGACCGATTGTCCATATTTTATCCTTTTCCTTCCGCTTCGTCGACTCTTCTCCGGTTTTTTCCTGTCTCTCTTCTTTTTCTCTTCGTTGAAGTCGATTCTCGGGAGACGGAGGATTTGTCGAATCTCGTGGAGAATGTAAACAACGTTTCCGATAGGACAGGCGCGCAGTGGTCTGGAAAGAGACTCTTGCGGCCAAAACTCAATTCTTCTGCAGTATTTTAAACATATATCTATTTCTGTGAAGTAATAACCCATTGAAGCTTCGATATCCAAACGTATTACCGGTTTCAAGACAAAATCTCAAAGTGAAATAGAATGTTTCAAATACTCGGTAAAACGTTGAAATTCATGTTTCACTGAACTCTGACATTCGTCACCAGGTAGAGTTTATTTAAATGTAAAGCATAATGTGTGAATAGACACTGAAGATAGGATTTGAAAGATTAGCTTTGCACCTTCGAATGATATATTATAATAACATTGTATATTTACAATAACCGCATAAAATTTGCATTCTGAAATCGGTCATTTCTAGTCTGCTTAATGCAAAATAAAAATTTTCAGCTCGAATTGCACGAAACAGTAGACACACTGAAGCTCCTTTCTTGCTTTAACTAACATAAGTCGGTCGGCCGAGCAGCGATGCAATCCTTCAGCGATAGAGGATTGCGATTTCTTATTTCGAAATAAACAGCGTTGTCTTATATCGGAATAAAACTGTATATATTGAGGGTCGTGCTATAGCTTATCCCTATCGCTACGGGTTACGAATGACATAGCATACGTAGGATTAATGATCTTAATGAGTTGAGGAAATTGTTAAATACGTCCAACTTTTCTAATGTTTCAAATTGTGCCAACTCGTTTTTGCCATAAATGCATGAAATCCGCAGACTTCTATAAAACTGGAATCTATATAAAACAATTGTAACTCTCGGTCAACATGAAATCCGCCTCTTCTTTGTATTTTTGCCGTAATATTCGCTATTAGCAATCTCCATGATTGTGGATTACTAAGATTGCAGACTTCTCGTTTTCTGCTAAAAAAAAGTCGCGTTTCAAAGCACGATCGAGACGAGACGCGCGCGAAGAGTCCCTGGTGCATCGTCGCCGTGGAACGAAGACGGATGCACACGTTTTGCTCGGATCGGGAAGAAAGAGGAGAAAGATTAGCGTACACGTCGCCGTGAGTTATGCAGGCGGGTCACGGCAGGTCGTCGAATGGAATCGATATCTGCCGGGTGAAATAATAACCGTTCTCTTTCCCTCCCCATCTCTCGCTGCGCTCTTTGACCGTCTTCGTTCAGCACGCGGGCATACAGTTACCGCGAATGGAGTCTAGCTATAGACACGGAAAAACGGCCTGCCTCGCTCCGGGGCAGTTTCGCTTCTCCTCTGTTTTTTTCGCTGATAATACGCACGTGCTGGCTGATTGTGAATTACGCGGAGCTCCCCATTCTCATTCTCTTACTCGTTGTCTTTCTAATTAGAAGAATTATTTCGCGTTCCTTTCAGTAAGGTAAACAGGAAGCTCATTTTTCATTTCGTTGCGTGGCGCCCAGTGGAATATACAAATCAAGGTGCACGTACTTGCAACGGGTTGTCGTTGGTCGATTCATCAACCTCTTCGAACTCGAATTTTATTTTACCCTCGAAACACAAGGGACTGATAACGGAGTTGATTTTGTTATACAACTGTTCAGAATTTTTTAAATTATGCATTATTCTTACCATTTTCGAGCAGATATTTTATCATTTATATTAGAGCTGATTTCTGTAGCATCGCGGAGTGAAAGTGACCCGGCATTCGTTAACCACGGGTTAATCTGTGTAGGCTTCTGAAAAATTGCGCGAAAGATCCCTCTATAGTGTTTAGTCATTTTCGTTTCACATTTCAAATTCGAGCAATTTTATTCGTAATTAGACGTTTTTAACAAATGAGCTTGTATTATGAGGCTTCCCATAGGAGAATTACGTTTTCTGTAAAATACGTTGCTTCATTCTTATTCAATAGTATGCATATGAAAGAAATGTTTAAAATCGATTCACTCAAAAAGGAAATATCCTGTGAAAATAATTGTATTCTTTTCTTTTTACTCATTCTCTCATGCAATATTTCACAGTATTTACTGTGTATTACTGTTTATTTCACTATATTTTAAATTCGAGATGTCAGGTATTTCGAAATTCTTCGAAAATAGAAATCGAGAATGGTCTTCAGTTTCCCACCTGCTATATCATGTAAAAATATTTTACCAGAAAATTGACACTGCTTTGCCAAAGTAGAGGCTGCAAGCTTTAACATGAGTCCAGGCTTATGCTTGCACTATTTGTTTTTAGGAAATTATCACAATTTAAACGTCAAAAATTTGTCACTGTATTTACCTTCAATTTAAAAAGATTTTAAAAATGCAAAATCACAAGCATAGTTATTGCCAAAATTTTCCTATTCTGTATATTTTATTGTACACACATACATTTCGAAATCTCAGATTCAACTTAGAGGAAGTGGTAATTCGAACGATGATATGTTGTTGTTGTTTCCACTTATTCCAACAACTAATATTAAATAAATGCACGATAATTGATTCCCTTGTTACATAGAATTGTACTAGACAATTTGATAATGACTTAACGATATGTATTCTGCTGTTTTTTCAGTTATTGCCCCTTTTTCCTGCTAAAGTATTCGTGAAGGATGGCACACAATTTGTCTGGGGTATTTGTACAGCAGTATCAACCACGACGAAACAATTTCTGCTCGTTACTGGAACTATAATCGCCACTAACGAGAAGTAATTTTCACTAAAATACGATGAAGTTCATGTCTTCGACGGCAAACAGATAATTCTCCACTTTGGCTGACAATCAGCACACCTTAATGGCTCTGATAACGATCGTTTTGAACGGGCTATTAGTCCTAACATTTCATCTTCTCAAATTATCTAAGTATTTTAAACAATATGTAAATTATATCAGAAATTAATACACATAATGCTATATCGTCAGCTGAACCCCTCTTATATTCTATAATAAATAAATATTATTCTTCATCAGTTTAAAATGAAAACTACCAAAATGCTACTCAATTTTTAACATACGATAAAACGTTATATGTACCATATATTCTAAATAACATTTAAAGTGTAATATTTCCTCTTTTACTGCAATTGCTTGTTACTGATGATGCAGTGATTTCAAAATATTTATTTCATTTCAATTAACATTTTATGATACATTCAGAAAAAAGAAATATGATGAACAATTTCAAGTTACATTAATTTATATAATGTACATTCTTTCAGGGTACCGATTACTGTGCCTATATTAATTATACTTTTTTGTAAAGCATAATGAGTATTAAAAAAGAGATATTAAACATGTTTCATTAAAATCAGTACCCATAAGTAATCAATTATTTGTAAAGAATTTGTTTTGCCTTTAGTTCTGTACCGATCGTTGAAGAGGAAACACGTATTCTTTTACAGCTTTCGGTAAAACAGCCTGTGTTCAAAATATTCTAAAAAGTATAATTTTTTTTGACAAGCCTGTAATAAAATGACGGCGTCCGTACCTTCCGAGCATCATATTCGTCATTGCATACTTTTTCATTTTCATGCGAGATTTAATGCAACGAAGAAACAACAAAGGAAAGCGAAGTTTATGGAGATGTATTGAAGATCAACAAGTGTCAACGTTGATTCAGAAGGTTTGCTGCTGGTGATTATGATTTCTCTGACAGGCCTCGAAGACAAAATTAAGGATACTCTTAAGGCCTTAAGGCCTTCTGGAGGCCTTAATAGGCCTCCAAAATTAAGTATACAAGAATTATCGAAAAGCCTTGGGTCCACATGGTCAACTATACAAAGACGCCTACACGAAATGGGAAAGGCATGTAGGCAAGGAATATGGGTACCGCATTGATTATATTATCTGAGGCCAACAAGAATATTCGCCGATCAATTTGCATATCATTGCTATCCAGATTTTGTAGAGATCCATTTCTTAGCAGAATCGTTACCGGAGATGAAAAATGGATTCTGTATGATATCATAAAGCGTTCCAAGCAATGGCTTTCAGTAAACCAAACCGCAATATGAACCCCTAAACCTAGCTTATCACTTGGAAAGGTGTTACTGTGCATTTGGTGGACTGTCGTAGCATACTTCACTTTGAGTTGTTGAAACCTGGAGAAACAGTTACAGTTATCAGCAATTACAACGGCTGTATTCAGAACTACTGAAAAAGAGGGCACCTTTAGTCCACAGAAAAGCTGTAATACTGCAAATTGACAATGTTCTGCCCCATATGGCGAAACTCACTCAGGAAAAAATCAAAGAATTGCAATGGGAAGTTTCACTGCACCCCCCGTACTCACCGGATATTGCTCCCTCTGACTATCATCCTTTCAGATCTCTGGAGCATTATTTAAGAAATAAAACATTCACTTCTTTCACAGATTTCTATAAGAGGAGGATTGAAAATTTGCAGGAAAGATGGCAAACTGTCCTTGATAATGATGGAGATTATATAATAAATTAAGAAATAAAAACTTGAATTTACTACAAAGTTTGTTTTAGATTTCAAAATAATTGATTACTTATAGGTCCCCCTAATATATCTCCTTTTCAATATTTATTATGCTTTAAAAATAAGTATAATTGGTAATTGGCACAGTAATTCCCTTAGCCTTACAACATTCAACATTTCAACAAGTTCTCTGAGTGATATATAATGGCTGTAAAATTCTTTCTTTCATGCAGAATACTTAAACGAAAGATCAATATCCATCACCTTACTTCCTTCCTTTCCGATAAAATCAAGTTGAGAAGAAGTTTTACGCTTCGACCAATCTTCTTCCGGAAACTTAGTTCCATCTTTAACCGATAAGCTGCTTCAAATAATCTTCTATCTAAGTGCTTCGGATTAAAAATTTCTGACTGATTCGCTTTCTGAACTTTACTCATGCTCAATGATCGCAAAATGAACACGAAAGGAGTTATAACCCGTACAGCATTTTCTTCTTTTCTCATTGTTCCTTTTGAAAATCTGCGTTAGTGATTAATTGGATCTTTGTGTCAAATAAAAATATTCTATGTCAATTGTAACAAAAATAATTAAATGAAAATTTATTTCCTTTCTTAATGGAACTAATACACTGGAAAATAATATGATAGCAATTTTTCAATTTTTCTGCTTTTTTTACATTATCGTATTTCGACTAATTTTGTCATAAATGCATAAAATCCGCAGTCTACTCATTAGCCTTATTCTTTCACTGTTAACAAACTATTTACTTGACAAATTAAAGTATACGTTAATAAATAATATATTTTCTATAATACAACAATAATTTTATATATTATGTTTTTATTTGATTAATTTGATTTATTTGATTTTTCACATTATTAGCACATTTTCGGGAAATTACAAGTTTTGTGAAAATTGAAAAACTTGAAAATTTTTGAAAAACTCTAATCTTCTGTATTTACATTTGCTTGTATAATGATAATTTTTTATAAATATACTCTTTTATATAATATTATATCTTCGATGTCCTTAATTTTACGTAATCTGCGCAATCGTTAGCAAACGAAAATTAAACAAAAGTTAATTGTCCGGTTCTTGAAATATTTTCAATATTTGAACTATAATAATTTCGTTAAAAAAAATAGTGCATTAATAATTGTGTTCATATATTTTTTCTACCATAATTAATAATGATGTATCGAGTTATACGTCATCCTGTAAAAAGTCATAACCCTTGTGCTGATAAGTGTTGGGCAGACAACTTTGGCAGTTTTTAAAGCATTTCATTAAGGTCGTTGCCATATTTATAATCCGAGAATGATGGTAAACCATTCCTTAAGATTTTGCTGGATATAGAAAGAACAAATAGAGACATACAATATTTAAACGAAATGTTAGGAAATAGCATAGTTATTGATAACAAAAAGGTTTACTATTTGGTCACATATAATTATTACTTATAATTAAAATTGGATAGTGATTACATTTTCACATAAATCAATTTCTGCGAAATGTGTTGTCAGAGTCCTTATTTTAATTACTTTTGCTTATATATGTTACGTTATTATGCTGCATATTATATTATTCTGAAAAAAATGTATTTGATATTATACACGATATTTTTAATATTTCTGATACGTTCGCATAAAGAGTTAGGTATACGAGGCTGCGAGTGCGGGAGAACCGTCTTCATTTATGTTTTTACTTCATAATACATCAATTTTAGTTATGAAATGGAGTTAGAGTAGAAACTTAATCCAAACGTTGTCTAAATCTAACCCAAAATATGTATATAAAGAATTACATGTATGTTTGAGTTGAAATAGCTGTTAAAAATTGATTTCTTCAAAATCGGTTCGGACAAGAAATCACTTACTTTCTCTAGTTTAATATAAAATTTAAATAAGTGTACTACATAAAACCTTCCAGACATATACTTACCTGGTACCATAAAGGGTGTTCTACAGAAATGGCTTTTGGAAAATGGCTGCCTTTCCAATTTGAAATACTTAACTTAATTTTTCAGAAAACACCACTTAAATATTATACAATAAGACATACATATTGATTTTTTAAAGAAACAAACTTTTATATATAAAGAAATTGTTGAATTCAACTGTTGAACGGTATGCATCCCCTTACTCCAAGACTAACTCAAACGTAAAATAAATTTAAGAAATATTGTTGCCTATAACTCGGAAATGAAAGCCAAGCAGTGATAACGTGGAGGGTGAATGTACCTTATTTCAGCCTCTACTTAATAGTCAGCCTTCATGAAAACAAATTACGAGGAAATAAATATCTACTAACAAATTATATTGTACATTTGAATGAGCACAATGATCAAAGTATCATCTTCACTTCCAATGTTTAGCCTAATGTCCCCACAGTAACAAACACTTAATAGTAACAACTATTTATAATAAGCCATCTTAAGGGTTGTTATTATTAATATAACATTAACAGTTGTCGCATTAGAAACAACAGACAAACTAACGTGTCTACAAAAAAATTGATAAATAAAGCATTGAACAGTCCTGAACATCATCAATTATATAGTTGAGAATGGTCCATCGTCCGAGAGTGAAAACAGTAATCCCGACAGCATACGTATTTTAAACTCGACAAAATCGCTAAGGAATAGTTACAACAGCTATGGGCTCGCAGACCCTGGTCCGAGGTATTTTTTGTGATGGGCTGTACAATCGGTGGAGTATTCGCTAACCGGGCGTTAGCGAGCAGTATCGTGGTACAAAGTGGGGAGGGCCCGGCCGGTGAGCAATGGATCGTCGACCCTCGCAGTCGGCAGTTAACGTCCGTCCGGCTCGTGAAAACGTGACGTTTGCAGGAGGTTTTGCTAGGATGTCGATGACGGCGGTGGTGGTTGTGGCGGTGGTCATGTTCACGTTGGTGGAAAACCGTCCTCTAATTTCTTTGGAGTAGAAACTGTGTTGTCATGCTGAGGCCGAACGGCGTTTCCCTTGGCCGCGATCCTTTTTCGGTGAAATAGTGGCGACACATGTTCAAGGAAACCTTGCCGTCGTCATCTAATCTCGTGAAAAGCAATTCCACCCCATTCTTTCTTGGGGATAGATATTGCACTCTCCTCAGGAGATATTTATGGTGTCTTGCGGCGCTACAGATTGATCTCTCACATTGCTACTACCCCCTGGCAACAGGGGGAATCAATGGAACGGACGCAACTAAATCCTCTTTACGCATCGCATATGAAAGCACTTTCACTGTTGGATAATTAATAGAGCGATTAAACAGTATTTTACTCCGATATTCGTGCAGAAATTAAAATTTACAGTGGATTACAGAAGGTAATTGTATTCTAAATTTCCGATTTTGTAAAAATTCTCGATATTTAACTTCTGAAAATTCCGTAAAAAACAATAGTACAGAAATAAATTTGAGCTCTTTTTGAAGCTTGAAGGTTCTCCTCCCGAAAATGTTTTCGGGTGGGAAACAGAAGACCCATTTTCCCCAAAAAATAAACCTCTGTGAAAATATTGGAAAATTTTTTCCGTGACTGAATCCATATGTGAAGATTGAAGCCTCCCCTTTGCAAAGACCTTTGAAGAGTTGTTATACGATCTCTTTTCACTGTTTTAGAGAACAAAATTGAGGAACGAGTTCACTTAAGCTCTCAAAAATAAAGAAAAAACAAAAAGCTCGGTTGTGTAAGGTCGTATACATCTTTTATTCAAAACTCAATAAATCGACTAATCAAAATCACAGATCAAGTTTTAAGCTTCAATCTTTAAATGTACAGTGATTTCAGTCATCAAAAAAATTTTCGATGTTTTCACGGACGTTCCTACCGGTTACATTTTTCACCACAAAAACGTCTTCAGTTCCCTAATCGCTGTGTGTAGCAAAAATATCTTAAACAAAAATAGCAAATCTATGGCAAAAGTAGAGTCTTCAAGTTTGAAAACGAGTGCAGGTATATTGTTGTACTATTTTTTTTTTATGAAATTATCACAGTTTTAATATCGTGTTCAAATACTTTTTAGGATCCACTGTATTAATAACTTGCAATTAACAAATATAGAATGAGTGAACAAAGTAAGGAAATATTATTTAACTGGAAAAAGTCATTGAAGATACTTTTCAATTAGATTTCATTGAAATCATTTTAATCGATTCTCGTCGGAAACTGCTATGCTGCTTTTAAAGTCAATGTGAAAACTTATTTAAAGAAACAGGATTATTAACGATTGCGGTGAAACGTGTTTCTTGTAATCTGTTCTCGTGCCGTGATATGCTAATTTTCTTTATTTCTTTCTGTGTGTATAAAAGATTAAATAACTGCTTATATACATCGGAGGATAGACGGCACGAAAAGGAACACTAGTGAGGCTTTTTATCGTTGAAATATCGATGTCGAATTCATTATGGAGACGATCACAATTATTACCATCAACGTCTCGATCGTTAATAGTTATTTGGACGAAAACATTCAGTCGTAATTATTCATATAACCGTACAGAATGATTATTTTCTTTTTACATATATCGTTAATGAATATTTCATTTGACATTCGAAGAAGAATAAGTTGATAATGTATTTGCTCTGATTTAATGAATGCGGAGGGCAATTTGAAAATCGAATCGGGCAGTGTCAGAAACAAACAGACAGACGAGTTAAATTGCAGCCACTGTTGAGAGTAACAAGGGTGGTTCTGCACGAGGGCTAACCCTTAATTATCCCGAGCAATGACGCATTCGAGGCTCACACAGGTATTTCGTCGTTATCGATCCGGCGATACCCGAAGACACGTGTGCTGTTGAACTTTCCCTGTTTCGACGATCAAGGACACTTGCTCACGCAAATTAAATTATTGCGAAATTAACTATTGGTCGCTAATGCGCTTTCGGTAAAGTGCGAACAATTATTTAGTAGGCTGGGAGGAAAAATAATAAGCGATAACAGTTCTGATGAATTCGTTGATGTGTGTGGGTGCCGAAGTGATTCGTGGAAAACAGTCGTGATAACCGATTTTACGCGTCGAATGGACACGAGAAGTAGAGTAACAAATGGTATAATATAATCTCCGTGCGATATCATAGTTTGCTAGTGTGCGAAATTTTACATTCGTTTCGACGAACGCTGAAGAATATTTGGTGGTTCTGCCAGGATATTTTCAGTCGGCGATTTACAAAATGGTGAGTGCGTTTTGGAGATAGTGGATTTATTATTGACCGCCGTACTTCACTTCAGGGGACCAAAAAATTTGAACTCTTTTTTATACAGTCCTTTAGATTTTGACAAGAAAATGCCAAAATTGTAAGTTTCAACCTTGAAAACTGGTTGAAAAGTTATACGTGTGTAAAGTTAAGCGATTTTAAGCGTTTTTGACAGGCAATGGCGTTGTCATATTGGTCCCCTAAAGTGGAGTTTAACCTTATTCAACTGCTTATCCCTACTTTCTAGAGATTAGTACAATTTACTCAGTTTGTTTCACAGACGAAACTCATAAAGCAAAAGCGATATCTTAAAATTGTGCTACAGAACACTTCACACACCAAATTGTCTAAACTTTCTATTGTATATTGTCCTCTTAAATACAAAAACTGTATGAAAGTTATATATTAAGGCATGAGGTGATTCCTTATGAAAATATAAGAAGAAAATATACCAGAAAATGTTTTCATCTAAAGCTTAGTTTTTGAATAAATCAAGTTTGAGAATCCACTGCGTACACATACTATTCGAACTAAAAGGTTCGGTTCCGCAAGCAATGTATGATGCGTACTGCTGTTGTAACACAAGGAATACCTTGTATTAAGCAGGCTTCTCAAGACTTTAAAAATCAAAATACGTTACTGAGAGTTCATAAATTTACAGCTACACATGTGACAACTGTATTTAGTTTTAACAATTCTGTAATTGATAAACTAGTTTTCTTCATTTTAAGTTTTCTTTGTGTATTTCCTTGAAGTGGACAGTTTTTAAGTACCATATAAACATCGTTCGTAGTGGATTATAGTGTATTCGTAGTGTAACATACGTACGCAGTGGATTTCCAAATTTAATTTTTACAAAAATTAAACCTCGCGTGGAAAAATTTAATTCTGTATTTCTTCGTACTTTTTGTACATAATCTTCAACTATACGATGAATGCATGAAGTTAATAATAAATAGATTGTGAATTTTTATGCAAAATAAAAAATGTCTATATTACCTTCGATAATAAGTTGGACATAATACTTCTTGTAAATAATGTTCTTGTCACGAATGCATAAAATTCGCAGTCTAATAAGGAAGAAACAAAATAATCATAATAATCAATAAACTATTAATTGCCCTTCTCATTTCTGCTTGTTCTAATTGTTACAGTTCTAAATTCAAGTAATCTGAGATCTTTTGTTAAGCGTGCATTCGTCTCTGCAGGATGTTAATAAATGTTTGGTCTTGGCTACCATACATATCTTTTTTTACAGATCTTTCGTCGATCCGAAGATGTGGAATACATCTATGGCAGTTAAGACCAAACGTTTCTTTGCAGCCTGTGTAATAAAAATTATTTATCCATTTCCAGGGACGGATAAAAAGAATGTCATAGTAGACAAAGGAATCCGTTTTGGGATAAGGTCTTTCTTATTCCTCTAGACATCTCTGGTGCACTTAAATCCGTTTTTAACATTATTCGTGTGTTCGAAGCGCCTTTCTGGCGCGCTCGAGCTGCCCTGGTAGAATGATATTTATTTAATTAAGGAAAAAAGAGTGTTTCCACGCCGGTATTTCAGATAATAAACTAGAAGGAGAAGAAAGAACGAAAGACGCAGCCGACGCTGCGTGCCGTACTCGGAAAGAGGGTCTCGTTTATTTAAATGTTCATGGGTAGTGGTGTCGCTCAAAGCAAAGAAGTCGTCGAATGTTTGTTGTTCTTCGAGCGTTTCGCTCCTGTCCACGTTAGCTTAGGGAGTACTGACGAGGCAGCCCTGATCGGCGTGAACACGCTTTTAAAGCGCAACGAGGAATAATGTCGAGCTTGACCCGCGGGGATCTTTTGTCTAGCTTATGGCCTTTTTACCGTACGTTTACGATCCAGTAAAACCCCCTGAAAGACCGTTTCTACCCCCATGAGTCACGTCATGCGCGGTAACCTTACGTGGTGAACGGTAACGGAATTGGAGAAATGGAGGGAGAATCTGCTGTCTGGACCAAACAATTTCTATTTAATCAAAATCGCACGTTTCTTTCGAAAGGAACACTGTTTGAAGATAATAAACACGACCATAACGTCTTCTATTGTGTACCTCCGGTACACGCTTGAAGTAAATTAGAGCTATCGGAAAACTCAAAATTACTTACCCCAGATTTCTTCTTTTACAATGACTGAAATTATAAAAATATTGTTACAAGAAACTTCTACCTAAACTTCATTATAAAGCAATATATATCAACAGCGTTCAGTGCTCGATAGTTCTAATATTGATACAGTGCTGATTAAAAGCTGTTCATGTGGGAATGCAAGAATTCATGATTGTACACGTTTATTCATTTTTGACGGAATGTTCCAGATGTATGTAGAAGTTCTATTCTTTTTTAATCGTTCATGAATAATGACTTATAATTATTGACTGGGAATATACCTCGTATTTCGTGTACAACTAAAGGAAAATAGAAAAAAAAGAATAAAACTTTTGCATACACCTGATATTTCATCTAAATATTAACACTAGATGTATGGAGCACTAGAAATTACTCTTTAAAAAAAAAGCTCTTAAAAATGACTCTTTTGTAAAATATTTTATAAAAATGACAAGAATACATGAAGTCAGATTTGTAGCGAGTTTTATTATAATATATTCTCGAAGGCATAAGTTTATTGACTAATTCCCCATAAATATATTTTTATGGTTACTACAATCGTCAATTTAAACGTATGGAATCACTTAAAATAATTCTAATATTGAAACAGGAGTAGAGTTTTATGTACGTGCAGCCAGAACAGATTCTGTGCCCCTTCGAGTAGCCGCCAGCTTGGCGCGGCGTCTGTTTAGTGAGTCATACCATCAGGGGTTCTGACTTCTGTAAACGTCGTGTTCGAGAATCGATAATAGTGAAATCAAGCCCTTCGGAAATCCTTGACCCAGGTCGCATCGTCGATTACAGCGACATCGTTTATGCAATAAGCACAATGTCTTGGTCCTAAGAAAAATTTGGGTAGAAAAGGGATAAATATAATCACTGGACTGCGGATTTTATGCATCTGTAACAAAATTGAGCAAGTGTAATTTAAAATATGTGTGCAGTGGGAATATTAAATGCATAAAGATCCGCATAAATATGCATAAAGATCCGCAGTTCAGTGATGACAGTAGTATATCGCGGGGTTGGTCGCATTTCATTTGAAATGTAATAACAAATAATAAAATACTTGAAATAATGAATTATTTTAAATACTTTATTATTTGTATTTTACAAATAACATAAGAAATTTACTTTCATTTGACGCTTAAATCAAATAATAGTTTAGTTAAAGTACCTACATTATTCAAACAAAATAATAAGTAATTTCACCTGAAGAAGAAGTGATTGAAGTAACTAAATTAATCATTAAATTTAGATTTGCTGAAATTTGTGGTTTAACGAGTACAGTTTACACACATAAAAAAAATTGGAGAAAAGAACCTCTAAAATTTTCTCTGGAATTCTAACCAATTATATTTTTTTTAAAAACTGTTTTTCACGTTGATTACTGTCTTCTCAAAGAAATTATTTACACTTTATCTACCGGAAGCCTAATGATAGGCTTTTCAACAATTGTGTTGTACCAAGTGGAAGCTTAAAAATCTCTTGAAAGCTTAATTTCAAACGAAATTATTGTTTATAGAGCTTTTTGTTGATTAGTTGGTTTATAAAGATTTTGTTGGTTTATAAAGATTATTCGTCACTGCAATATATGTATATTTTCATACGGGAGTAAAATGTTTGAACGCAATTCAATGTTGTTCTGCTATTTTTGTTATAAACAGAGGGTGCCGGGTGGTGGCGGCGTGATTGTGGGGGGTGGCAGTAGTTCGGCCACCCCCCAAGGTGCACAACAGGGCAGCAGCCTTGTGTACCGCGTCGTAAGTTCCAGACATCCCGGCGGCCATCATCCGCATGTAAAGAAATCGGACAGCTCTCAGCAGACTGACAACTCGGCATTCAAACACCAGCAGCAGCAGCAGCAGCAACAGCAGGTCTCGAACAGCTCGGCGAACAGTAGTTCGAACAGCCAACAATGGAAAAAGTATATCGAAGCTGGAGCTGCCAGGGACCGGGAAAGAGACAAGGATGGCGCACCCCCGAGCCCTAGTCCCTCCAGGCGATCCCAAGTAAACATTTTCTGTATACATAGTTTTATCTCTTTGCAACTTGTCCCTATGCTGGACATTATTGATTTTCCAAATGGGAAATTCATCTTTCGGAAGGAAAATTCTGTATTTCACATTTCAATGGAAATTAACTCTTACGAATCTTCAATATTTTATTGAATTCGTACACGTGACATTACTGAGAACAAATGACGTCAAGATTTTATTGATCAAAGTAATAGTAATAATTAACCGTTTCGGACTTATAAAAAATAAGAAGTATCTAAGTCAACTGTTGAAAACGAAAGCTAAAATGTTACGTTAAAATATATTCCTTCATTTAATGATTTTAATTCGTCGAAAATAACGTAACAATAGTTTTCGTTGTTTCTAATGGCATTCTTGGTTTGCATTTCATTTACGCATTTTTGCCATAAGTCCATCGAATCCGCAATTTAATTATGAATGTTACCATCATCTATTGAAGATTTAGACTTTTCGAAATTTTCTACAACGACCTCAAAATTTTAGAAAGCAAACAATGATACACTTTTATTAAAGTGTATCGCCCCTGATAATCCAACATAGTGTTCCAACACCATACCCGATGGAATAATAACAATGATAATTGTAACACTAGTTTACAAAAATGACAATATTGTAATCTAATGTTAAAAATTTAACAAGCATATAACCAGTTTTGTCGAACCATGAGAACGTGATGTTATAATTTTTTTTATCAAAGAACTTTCCCCTCTACAATACGTACAAGCTAACTGTACACAAAGTAATAGGAATTATTTGGGGTAGATGAAATATACAGAAAGCTAAAAGTGTTGCCATTTAAATTCTTAATGGTATCGTTAACATACTTAAATATTTAGTATTTCATTCAGATTCATGTCATTGCAATATATTTATTATGTTAAGTTTATGAAAAAATCTGGTAGTGCTTTTTCCATTTTATATTAGTCAAACAAAATTTCACCAATCATTTTACAATTATACGTATTAAATTCAGTATTCGTCAAAATATTCCATTGTTTGATAAAGTAATCTATTAGCTTTTACGTACGATGTATGGGTTGTTATATATGGGTAATAAACTGTTTCGATATTTTCTCAGGATAAACACCGGAAGCAGGCCATGGCCGAATATGCGAACGGCGAAAAACCTCAAAAAGTTTCATCAGGGACGTCGACTAGCAGCAGCAATAAAGTTAGAGGAGTGCCGCAGAGTTTCGGATACGTTAAGAGACATAGCGCTGGCACCAGTCCCAGCCCCAACGGAGTCCAAAATGGCAGTAAAGATACTACGAGAACTGCTCAAGTTAGCGCTGTTCCGAGAACAAAGGTACAGTTCTTTTTTTATTCGTCATTGACCACGTGATCCTATTCTTCATATCTTTTAACAGCCATTTGGATGTATACTCAAGAGAATTCAATTAACATAGGCAATAATTTTCCTTAAATCTCAAAGTGGTTAAATATCAAAGTATTCAAATATTTGCGAATTTTATTAAACAAGCTTCTAATTAATTTTTGTTAGCTTTTTGGGCTACGTAACGTAATCCGAGAACTTTTTAAATGATTAGGAAAGGAAAGTGGTTTTTATTTGGATCCTACTCTCAATAATTGGTGCAGACAATTTCGATTTTGTCTAAAGATCGGCAGTCTACTCGTTACCATTTATTAATTTCTACGTACTAATTACAGTTAAGCATAAGTTTTGAAGCTCCTCGACTTATCGTTTCAGGTTAAAGTATCCGGAGGAACGCAAACGTGCACCACAGAATTGCAGGCAAATTCCTCCACTTCAAGTCAAGGACATCATTATAAGAGTTACAGTCTCACGGGTCCCAGTGCTAGTCAACTTTCCCAATCAGTACGGGACCGACTTATGCTTGGTTCACAAAGCCTGCCAAAGCCCGGTAGCCCAGAATTCACGGCGCTATTCGCCTCTGCTCATCATCGGGAACGAGGATCCGGAGCCGGACCAACAAGTGCTTCCTTCTCGCCCCGAGTTCTGAAACCATCGGATGGGAGTCTCAGCGATACGTGCAGCAATTATGCAGCCCCTGATCTGCAGGGGTATTACACTCCTAATAGCCCATACACTACATCCTGGATGAGACACAGCAATACCTATACACCAAGTGGACGTTCCCAAGGTATCTCCTTGCACCCTGCTTATTAAAGCTTGCTGTGCGACACCTGAACACATAAGACAGTCATTTACTACACGGAACAATCTAATATGTACATTAGTAATCCATTAGAAATATAAAACAAATGAGACGTCACAGACGCATGAGATTGTCGGAGCATATTTGAAATAAATATTTTTTTTTATGTCTCGTTATCTATTTATGGTTCTTCCTATGATGGCAATATTATTTTTTGCTATTATATTATTGTATTATGGTGTTTCCGTCGTTCAATTTTTATACCAACAGATTAAGATTTTAGTCGTTATCAGTTTTATGTAACGTTTCCATTTTCAGTGCAAAATGGTAACAATTACTCGAAATAAAATCTACATAGAATTCATTGAACTTTTTGGACCCATGTAACTTATAAATTAACAGCTCATTTAAACAGAGACATTTGAAATTGTTTGTTCTTTCAGAACAAAAGGCTATCCATGTAATATTAAGTTGATTCGAGGCCAGTATTGCAGTTTACTTCGTTAGAAGATCGAATGGCAAACTCATTTATTGCAAGTCCGAGAATACATGTTATTTTTTAAAATGGAATAGTATATTTTTTTACGATAGCATGATAGACAATAAAAAACTGAATGTAGTGGATACCACCTTTTTGACCTTGAAATGACTTTGAGCAAGAATAATCATGTTGAAGCGGATGAAATGTGGAAGTTTAAAACTTACATGTTTCAGCAAAGATTGCGCGTTGTTCACGTCAGGTTGACCTTTACATGTCATAATAAATGTTCGAAATGTTGACCATCCTCATTTATGCAATGTTGTAATCTTTTAATAAATGATCTGTAGGCATTGTCATATGGGTGAAACTTTTCTATTTGCAGTATTCGTGTAACACTACTTCTGCTAATACCGGACTCTTGTTCGAGTTGTCGCAAACCTATGTGTGGATCATTAGATACTGCAGCTAGGATATTAATTCTATTTTCTTCGCGAGCCACAATTCTTTGTTTATTACGATTTCTGGAACTTACACTACCGGTATTTTTCAATTGTTTTACCACGACGGAAAATGCGTGTAACGAAGGACAAATACGATTCACAAATTTTTCACGATACAAACGTACTGCTTGCCTCAAAGATTGGTGGCTTTCGCCATAAGTGAAAATCATATCGATTCGTTCTTGTACAGTCTAACGCATTGTTATCACTTTCACGTTTCGAACTCGAATAATGCAGAAGGAACAACGTACTTATTCTAGCCGATTAACCTTCTGTTAACAATCTCAATGATACATACCCTAACATAAACATACGCTGTTTACTATGAAAACTATTTCGAACATTTATTATGCTATGTAAAGGTCAACCCGACGTAACCAACGCGTAATCTTTGCTGAAACACGTAAGTTTTAAAATTCTACATTTCATCCGCTTCAACATGATTATTCTTGCTCAAGGTCATTTCAAGGTCAAATAGGTGGTATCCACTACATTCAGTGTTTTATTGCCTATCATGCTATCGTAAAAAATATACTGTTCCATTTAAAAAAACATCGGTGTCCTTGAAATTTCATTAAAAAACACGACATACAAAATTTTTTTCTTCACCATTATTATTGCCCCGTGCAATAGTGTCACTTTGTCCTCTGAAGTTTTCTGATAGGACTGTAAAAACGAAAGATATTTAGGTGTTCCCATTTATATAGGACACCCTGTATATACATATATATACTATAATTTTCTACTAAATAAAACAGATCGTTTACTGAATAGTGGCTAGGGCTTTTAGTATTATTATTGTTAATCGCCTTCACGGTAAAGGGAGCTACTACTCAGTTTTTATGGTACTCCTTTATCGCGAAGTATTCTCACATTCCATGATAGGTATGTATATACTTAATTTCTGTAATTTCAGGAATGGGCCTGTGCGAAGCCGATAGCGTGGAATCATTGGGATCTCATCGAGCGAGCTTAACTCATGCCCGTTTATTAATGCATCAGAGGGACTCCACAGGCTCACCAGCTCCGCCGAGGCTGAACAGAAGCAATTCCATTAGGTACGCTCTTAATAATGCCTAATTTTTTATGTTAGTCTCCACGACCTTTTATGAAATCCTTAGAAGTCATTTGCATACGTCTGTATGTATAGATGCATGACTAGAGGATGCAAATGTCTCACCATATTGTTTAAATCGATCAGTTTACAGCTTTTTCTGATTTTTTATAATTATAACCACTCTACGACAATGATCAAGCTCGTTTACGGTGAAATAACGCAGTTCATTTGATACCGTTCTAGCCACCTGCGGGACAGGACATTCCCAAGGTAGTGCAAAAAATCTAGAATACCCATTCGTCGTGCCTGCATATTCATGCATAAGTATTGAACGAAACGACTCTGGGGTAGTATGCCCTACATGTACACACGAGTGATCGTTATACGCACTTTAAACACACAGATGTCCATGTGTATTTATATTTGTATTTATGTGTATCATCGAGTTTCTACACGTGTATCGTTTGACTCTATAGCGAATTTTAATTATCATCAATTCAATCCGTTTTCCACTTTCCACTTAGTAGTATAAGCAGCATTGTATTTGTTACTCGTCCGAGCTTCTTTCGCTAACGCATGTCTTCTTACATCTTTCTTTCACGCAAGGAAAGGGAGCATTTTGTGTTTGGTACTTGTTTTCTTAGACATACAATTAGTCACAAAAATCTTCATGTATTATTATAAAATCAAATAGCATATTCAAAAGTCCATTCAAACATCTATGGGAAAGTACTTACATATTTTTTCTAATATTTTACACTTTTATTTAGTGTTTTTACTATTTACCATTTGATATTTAACACTGCTTGTTTCACTTTCTGCACTTCACTCTCTAACTTTTATCATCTCCTTGCTGTAATTACTAGACTGTATGTAGGTTTAATGTACAGTGAAGTATTAATCTAAGCCCAATCCTCGGATCCGTGCTGTGACTTGAATCGTATAGGGCTAGTATTTTCTTGTGACCGCGTCGACCGCGCCGATCATAGAAAAGGACAGTACGCGTAAACACGGATCGCGTGAACCACTAAATACAGTTCAAATTATATCATGTTTAGTGACATTTTAACCAGAAAAATGCCACAAATAAATTAGTGGAAGTCCTATAAAAAAATAATGCAAAATAAAAAAGTTTTGTAATTGAATTAGTAGTGGTTCACACCGATATACCCAGACCCGGTATCGCATTACGCGGCATATTTACACTTTATACTGCTCGGCGACCGAGGCAGCTCGAACTTCTTGACCCCTCGCGAAGTATGCCCCTCCTCTCTTGAAGGGGATAGGCGAACTGACTAAAATCGTATAGCTCCGTTCGCCTTATTGTTAGATCAAGACTTTACTGTAGTTACAATAAGTTGAAAATAATACAATAGAACAGAAAGTGCGGAAGCTCGAAAGTCACTAGATCAGTTAGACCATTTAAAATTCGAATTTATCCAGAAAAGTATAAATGTGAATTTCTAGAAAAATAAAAGAGTTACTGAATTTTTAGAATGGTCTAGTGATCTTTCAGCCGCTCTGCATTTTTTAATTCCCTAAAGTGTTCTCTAAATGTATTTTGATCTATATACTTCTTTTTGGTATAAATATATAAACATCTTACTAGATAGTGATTACTATCACACACTATATTTTCTTCGTTGCTCTTATTTTCTGTTGTGAAAGTGTAACATGAAACAGACTATTTTTACCTGTATTTAAAACACAGGCTAGTTTTTAGCCAAGTTTCTCTCATTGGCTAAAAATAAATCCACAAAATCTTTGGAGCCTGGTGAACTGGGTATCTTTGTGACTAATTTTAATTGTTTTTCTTTTAATTGTCTTTAATTGTAACAATTATAAAGAATCATTTCTACTTATATTTGCATGTGTCTTTCGTGATGGTATTCTTTTTATTCGTTTAGTCAACTCGTTTCCTTTCGCTGTGCTCATATAGAACTGTGCGAGTGTATATGGAACGGAGAAGTGGCACTCGAGCTTCAGACGGAGGAGAATTTATCTTCTAATTAGAAGGCTCTTCCAGATCGACTAATTACGTATACACTCGTCAGGTAGATAGACGTGTTTTCATCGATGTCCTAAGCAAACTGAACACTCGGATGCGAAGAACACTTGTCTGGCTTAATCCGTCCGTCTAGAATGTTCATCTCAAAATGAATGTAACCAGTTTCTAACCAGTACGTAACACGCCAGTGTCTTCGCATCTCAAGATTCTAGTTTTGATCGAACCCACATGCACACACATAATCCTATTCAAGAACGCTTGTTACCCAATCATTCGATCGGTTGTCTTTCTCAATGCTATCGAGCGTGACAAGCTGCAATAAATAACGATAACTGAGCTTTCTATCATGTAAACATTTGAATAAGTTGCGCGCAGATACCTATTGACAATGTTGGCAAGGGTTTTGGGATTACTAGACAACCCCTTAACATTTGACAGGCCCGCCATATTTGTTGGTGCAACGTTTGCATCAGTTTTCGAAACTAAATTATTAAAACAATTCTGTTATTTTACTACTGCTGGATCAATTTTATTAGCCTCTTGAAGAGTTTGTTACAAACCTTAAAATGTAATCTTCATTTTATGCATTTAAGATGAAAAGAATTTCAGAACATTTTTATTTGGCTTCTATTTCTCGCAATTGGTGCAAACGATCTTTATTTTACATAAAGATCGGCAGTCTTGCGTCGCATCTATAACATTTTATATAGTAGTTTCATTAATTTAGCTTAGTTTTGATATAGGGTAAGGAGTCCAATTACTATGCCTATACTAATTATACTTATTTTTAAAGCACAATAAAAATTAAAAAAAAAGATATAACTCAGTTAATATCTCTAGTTAATAATTAATTAATCAATAATAGTTAATATCTCAGGTTACATATCTCTTTTTTAATATTCATTATGCTTTAAAAATAAGTATAATTAATATAGGCACCGTAATTGGTACCCCCACTGTGATTAGATTTCTTACCCTATGTACTTATAGAATAATATACAATCAATTTCTCATGTATCTCAACTATTTCAAATAGGAAAAGATACAACATGGCGGAAGTAGCTCTGTACAGTTCGAATAAGTTTAGTGAAAGTAGCAATTTTTCGAAAGTTTAATATACAATTTTTATAACAAGATTCTATGATATTTTTTAATAATTATAATGCATTTGCCATAAAATTCAACACTTCAGATATTTGTCTTCATCGATTTCATTACAAAATATTTTTCAAGTGTCAATCATTTGCATATAATACAGTGTTGCACATAATCAATAAGTCGCTTGGAACAATTTTGACAGTGAAAGTAACAGAATTGTTAAAATTGAATATAGCATTTTGGATTATTTGGATTTTGGATAGTTTTGTTAAAACGGAAAGCAACATTTATATCTAGTCTCCTTTGTAATTGTGGCTTAATTAAATTTGATATTATGACTTAATGCTTTCACATTTTGAAATTTTATACAATTTCTTTTACATCTCCAACATTAATGTATGTACTTGTAACCATACAACTTTGGCAAATACTATATCGAATGTGTCATAAATCACGTTTGTATTTAAAAGGTTAACAAGATTCTTGTTCCTCTTGTATTCGTATTTATTTCTTGCACAATAAATTATATCATTTTCAATAACTCTCTGCTGCATAAAATCTATAATTTATATAAGGTGTCCCAAAATGTTGTATTTCCTTGAAAACGGTGATTCCTAAGGTCATTTGAAATAACTTTGTCCTTTACGAAAATGTTGTCCACGACTTTGTTTGGGAGTTATTGACGCGGACCAATCAGAGCGCGGGTATAGCTGGCGGGATCTGCCACGGCGACAGGTCCTGATGAACGTGACGTTCGCATTGGCCGAACCGGAAACCGTCTGCTGTAGCCGCGCTTCGATTGGTCCGTGTTTTTCGTTAATAACGCCTTAACGAAGCAGCAGGGAATATTTTCGTAAAGGAAAAAGTTATTTCAAATGTCTTTAGGATTCACCTTTTTCAAGGAAGTACAACATTTTGAAAGGATACCATGTACATTGGAAGGAAAGATTCAAGTACATATGTACAGATAAACGTGCAGACTCTTCATTCGATAATGTTACTGGTACAATAATGAGCTAATATTTGTTTTCATATTATTGTTTCGTTTTGTTCATAGTGAAGGTGGGTGGCCAGTCAAATGTTAAACATCGACGTTAGACATCTTCTATCGATGCACGTTACGCGCTTTTCTATTCTCCGAAGCTACAAATAGTTTTATAAAATTTAAAATATAAACAGACTGTGAATTTTTATACATTTCTTAAGACTTCCGTGAAATACCAACCGTTTTTACTTATTTACTTTAACACATTGCATGCAGAAAACGTACTTTTACGTTTTTCGCAGTGTGTCACTGGAGTTTTCTTTTTGTCAAAATAATCATAAAGCATATATTTAAGTGTAGAATAAAAAATTTTCGTTGAGAAAAACGAAGTAGTTTTCGATTTATTGCGATTTTACTGAATTACTAAACTCTCGCGAGATTCGCGAAAAAACGCCCGCTGCACGTATTTTGCGGCGAAATATACCCGCATGCAATGTGTTAACCTACTGAAACTTAATTATTAACACAATAGATGTTAACATATTGAGAGAATTAGTTCGCCGGAAAATCCGCAGTCTAATAACAACATATCGACATGAATACAAGTATGGTTTTAATTATGAAACTGTTTGCCAATCTTCGGAGTAAATTTATGACACACTATTCCAATGTTTTCTACTGACGATTTAGATGGCTATACTTCTGTTTTCGCAGATCCACGAAAAGCGAAAAAATGTATCCATCAATGTTAGCTAGAGGAAGTGGAGCATCATCCTCCGTCGGTGAAGAAGTTGGAGTTGGGATAGGAATGGGCGTAGGTGTTGAACCGTATTACAGTGTCCCGGTAGGATCTACTGGGTGTACAGGGCAGCACTGGTCTCAGCCAACATCTCCGACACCCACGCACACATCGCGTCAACCTCCTAATCTGTACCAACATGTGCATAAAGACGATGACAGTAAGTTTTCATTCAGAGATGTTTATAGCTATAACTTTTTGACTTGATCCCCATGCGTTCCTCAGGGTGAAAATGTACCAATTTACTATTTTTACATACTATGATTGATCTCTTTCCGTTGGTGTTGTGAAATGTATTTCTTTACCCGTTAAGTAGACTTTCAAAATATTCAATAAAATTATATTTAATATTATATTTATATTTACAATTCATTTCTATCGACATGGTAAACAGAAACGCAGCAATATAATCAAATTTCATCTAGATCCACAAATAGTTATATTATTAATAGCTAAACATTAAATAATTATTAGCATTAATTTGAGTGAGGCCGCATCAGTCCAATAGTTCACTTAAGGGTTAAAATGTGATGCTATAAATCAGTGATGGGCACGGTAGTGGCCCCTCAAACGCCTGCTTCTCCCACCAACCTCATTTTCATGCAACGCGTGCCCAGTGTCGCCAGATGAGGGGAGGGAGTACGAATTGAGGGGAAAAGTTACCCCCTCTTTGCTAGTACCGGAGTATGCACGACAGAGACGAAGCACGTCGGAAACTTAGGAAATAGCGCGGTTGAAGGGGAAATTAGAGTGGGGGAACAAGTCTTTAGGTTAAAACACGGCTACGGCGCTTACTGGAAGGAGACAGTGGGCGCTGTGGTCGGGACGGTCTTCCCCAATTCAGACAAAAATGCCCATCCCTGCTATAAATGGAACATGATTTATCGATTTTAACTGTAGAACAAAAATGGGTAAATTATTATACTTTATATTTATACTTTTACGCGACTATTTCTGAGGAGCGTATGAGGGTTAGTAGCATTATAGACAAGTGAACGAAGTACTTTAAGGGTCTGCCTTTTATTATACCATTAAGAATTTTCATATCCTGCCATCAAGCATTTTCATATTCTACTTTTTATTCTATCTTTAAGCATTTTCATATTCTACATTTTATTCTACCATTAAGAAATTTCATATTCTACCATTTATCCTACTATTAAGAATTTAAGTAATTCTAATTTTTGTTTTATTGTTAAGAATTTTAATATTCTACTTTTTATTCTACCATTAAGAAATTTTTGTATTACGGCTTTATCATTAAAAATATTTCAGTAAATTCTTAGACTTGTCATACTTAAAGCAATAGAAAATTTTTTATTTTCCTGTCCCTGGCTACATTTTCAAGAAATACAAGCGTTTCGTTTAAATACAATTTTCCGATTTAACATTTCTGCAATATTATTGAATATCTGCAATACTGTTGAACGTTTTGTTAACGAAATACGAATATTCAAATATCTTGACTTTACTGCTTAAATAATCCTAACTCAATCACTAAGATTATTTCACCTTTTTCAAAATTAAGATATAGAAACTTACGTTGCATTGAAAAAAAAGAGTTTTGTTTTATTAATCTTATAAGTGATACAAATTTTAGAAGCATTATAAATATTTTGTTTATCAAAAAACATATTTAATTCATCAGAAAATATACTATCAGATTCCTCGTAATGTCAGTGAATGAAAATTTACAATTATTTCAAATTTTAATTAGAACGAGTCGGAATGTTTAAATTAACAACTAGATACTTTAGAAACTGTTCTTATCATTCTTTTACACTTTGTGAATGCAATATTTACCATGATATTTTATGTGGGATATAAATAGAAGTTTTGGTTCACATTAATGGTATAATGGTATAAAGTGAGGTAAGTTACTTGGTTTATCTTTGCAACAACGTCGTTTAGATATCCCTTGATTCTATTAATAAAAATTTATATATGTTTCATTAGTAAAGCAAAAAAATTATTATTGTCAAATTAGAAATTTGAATTGTAAATAATACGGAAGATAAAAATTTAAAAATGTCAAATTGTAGAGTTATAAATAGTTATAGTATGGAAAGCATTTTTGAGAAATTAAGCGTCCATTTGATCTTGAATTACAATTCACTAATATAACGAATACCCTTGTTTTCCTATAATCATTTATCAAATAAACATAGCTTGTAACAATAAAGGTGACAATAAATGATAACAGTTCAAACAATTTTATTAATACCAGAAATAATTAATGAACCTTTTTGGTGTTTGAATATTTAAGAAATTTTACATTCCAAATTAATGTAATGTACAATGATAAACACTGTACATTGATAAAAATATTCGAATAGTTCTGTCGTATTTTCATTATTCTGTCGCCCCGTCTTTTGAAGTATACAAATTATAAACAATTTTGTACCCTTCGTAATTCTGAAATTTACAATCAAATTCAGCTATCTCAATATTCTAAAAACTTATTCTTTAATCTTCTCGTGAGAAATTTAACACTAGATTTACAGGACCCGTCAAAATAGCGGGCACTAAATTTTCTAATTTACAATACATTTATTTGGCTGTCTCAAAATATTCTTCTTATTTCTAATATTGCGAAATAACCACTTTTAGTGCTCTATAAACCTAATGTCAAAAAAATTACGTAATATGACAAAATGCACACCAAAATAGGTGTTCAAACTTTGATACTGTATTTTGTTAAAATGCCGTGTAAAATTCTAGGAATACTTAAAACTTAATTTAAAAAGTTCCCTAAAGGTTGTCGTAGAAATAAAAAAATCGCAGTCTATTTCGAATTTTTGTTACATGTATACGCTAATAGTTTAATTTCTGAATGTTTCCAAATTATTAACAGCACTATAATCATAAACTGCGAAAGAATTCAAATTAATAGAGTGCGTAAACGACTAATGTTTTTAATCAATTTCTTAAATATTAGATATTCAAAGAAAAATTGATTTACTATTGGGATAACCTGTTTATTCAATTATTTTCTCCTAGTAGAAAAGACATGATCAAAATTTCTCCATGGAAGATAATTTTTTATCCTGAATTGCAGCTAAAATTACATTGAAGAAAAATATGACAAATTTGAACCGTGTCTGTTCTATTTACTACATGCATACTAATACAAGAACGGATGAATCTTTTGATTGTAAAGAATTTTTTCTATTGTTATGCTTAAAAAAATTGGAAGCCGCAAGATATCTAAGTTGACTATTTATTTCAATGTCACTGTATGTGCATAAACTTATATATGTATGTCTGAGTACATGTAATATAAACAGGATGTCCGGTAAAAGTTTAAACACTTGATTGTCCCGGAAACTATTGAAGATACCAGAGAGTTTTTTTTTCATAGAAAAACAAAATTATGGGAGGAAGAAAATCTTTCGACCTTCAGAGTAGGAAATATCTACGACGATTTTAGGTCGGATTCTCAAGTGACACTCTAAAAAGATCGCTACTTGTAGACCAGAGCTGTTCAGCGTCTGATCGTACGGGCAGGGATTTTTTTGTCCTGGGCATACATACAACACGACGGACACGAAAATACGCCCCTGCGGGAAAGGCTGAATATACATTGTGTACTTTATATATGTCTATACTCTATATATATATGATAAAAGTCCCAGAGCTATCTCCACTGTCGCGGGGTATACCCCGTGAAGGACCATGAACAGAAGCCTCTACAGCTTCACTGTCCTTTGCTATGTTCGGCGTGGATCAAACAATAGTATCTCCAGATCGATATATGTCCTTGCTAGACCCGTGTTTTGAACATATATTGAGAAAACACTGTATTTGTCACAAGAAATGTCACAGCTACGTGGCCAGCTACGAATGTGCTACGGCCTACCTCCACTCCGCTAACTCACCCGTAGCTATGCCCACGGGCATAGGCGGGCACCCTTGCCCGCTAATAGACATGTCAAACAGCTCTGTTGTAGATAGTTAGAGAAGGACAATGATAGACTTGATAAGTCCGTGATCTTACAAAGTGTTGTATATACGTCTAGAATGTTCAGTGTTTTTCGTGAATTATTGCAATATTCAAAAAATAGAAATATTGAAAACAATTAAAATATCCTATTGCATAAAAAATGCGTATCATACAAAGATTCTCTAAAAATAATAACGATTCATCTATTACATTCCGCCTTTAATTTATTTTTCAATGCGCGTAAAACAGGGTGGCATTTCCTACTTTAATTAGGAAAGAGGATGACAATGAAACTACAAGGTGAGTCACCTAAGACAAGATACCTGAATAATTTCTATATTTTTTGAGATAGCAAGAAATGTTTCAGACAAAAGTTATTTGGTTTCGAGGGGCCCATTACGTGGTATACATAAATGTTTTTCAGGTGGAGTGGCTTAGAAGATTTGAAAGTCAACTTAGCTTTTTTCAAAGTCATTCAAAGTCATAAGATGAAAGAATCTAAAAAATTAACGTATACTATTTCATCGATTTGGCAAATGAACGGCTCGTATAAAAATTCATCTCGTGTAGTAAAAATATTGGTTGTACTTCCGAAAGGCACCGGAGGTCGATCGAGATGAAACTTGGTAGGTATGTAAAACTCAACATTCTGAACAACTTTTCCGATACATGTAACCACGACTCAGCCATAGTTTCGAAGATATTCGCGAAAAACTGCAGCGACTACACTTTGGCTTTTGTCGATACATGCATGTCTGAGGCGTGCGTATGTGTCAGCATAGTGCGACCGCTCATAAATTGTTTCTACAGATATATCACGACGATCGTCAAACGATCTATGTACCGTATGAATTCTTTACAAGGTAATTATACAGAAAAGGGTACACTTCACCGATTTTAATGACCTTGAAATGTGTTGTCAAGGTTGTCCTTATTCTGAACAACTTTTTCTTATATGTTGCCGCCGCTTGGCTTTAATTTTTGAGATATTCTCAAAAAACTGTTGCTGCTACTAGAATGGAATCTGCACACACTTCCGCGTAGTACAAGGTATGTTAACGTATATAAGTTACTTTATTAATAACGTGTATGCATGATCACATACAAGATCTCAAGGAGAAGGTATAATTCAAGTTGGTTGGGACTAGGTCGTTGAGGGGGCGGCTACGCTGACAGTGTTTTACATTTCACATGGATTTTTGTATATAAAAATACTTAAGAAACTTGTAGCTATTCCAGACCGTATACTTCAGTATACGTTTAATAATTACGTTGTAAAAGGTTCACACGTTATATAGATCATTTAACGATTGTCGTGATATATCTGTAGAAACAGTTAATGCACGGTCGCAGCATGCTGACACATACGCACGCCTCGAACGTGCACGTATAGGGAAAATTGAATGTAGTAGTAACTGCAGTTTTTCGCGAATATCTCCTATACTATGGCCTAGTCGCGGTTACATGTATAGGAAAAAGTTGTTCAGAATGTTGAGTTTTACATACCCACCAAGTTTCATCTTCATCTGCCACCGGTGCCTTTCGTAATAATATCCAAAATATTCTTTACAAATAGAAAGATTCATCTACTTCATCGTTCTATTTAGATTAGCTTCCCCGTAGATGTTTATAATATTTTGTAAAAGATGAGCAAACAAAAAGACAAGAATTCTTTTCCTGCTTTGCCCCCAGTCCATGGATCTTCTGTATCTTTGGTATCGACAGCGAGCAGTCTGTACAGTTCAGCCGAGGAAAAGCAGGCGCACGAACTGAGGAAATTGCGAAGGGAGCTGCTGGACGCTCAAGAGAAGGTCCACTCGTTAACCAGCCAGCTATCGACCAATGTGAGTACATCGTTATATATATACAATGATTTCTGTTACGATAAACCGTACTTGACGTATATTAACAACCTAGCTACCGTTCGCTCGAAGTTGCACCTATTTCGTAATACATGTGTATAACGACCTATTAAACTGACGTCACGGTTGATACACAATTGCTCGAAGCGGATCTATTCTCTCTTTTAAGCGAGATAACTCAACGTTGTTCGCACAACACCAGGCGAACTGGTGCAAATGATTAATCATAATTAATCGAACAGGACGACAATTAACGAAGTTACGAGCCGGTCATTGCTCTAACGAGCTTGATCCGGCCAAACCTGTTAGAATAGTTTCCAACCAAACAACACCAATATATCATCTTCTATCGTGCTAAATATCGCTCGTAACTTCCATTATGATTTCTTGCCGGGTTATGGAAATTGAAGTACGGTAATACAATTTCGACTTCCTGAGTTCATTCAGACACTACATAAAATTATGAGAGAAATAATAATTCATGTATACAAAGCGACTGTCTCGACGGAAAACCATAAATTCATTGTTAATCTACTTATGAACACCGGAACAGACATTATCGGCTACGCTCCATATTCATGGGCACTCCTTTAAAGCTTGAGCGCAACTTAGAATTTATTTGACGAATTCGGTTGCATAATGATGATTTGATAAATTATAAAATGTAGAAATCTCACAATTGACCGCTAAGAAGCTTTGAGAAACTAATTTACATAAAACGAAATATTCTAATTTTATATTATAAACATTATTTAAAATATTTCCGGACAATGAAAATAGATAAAAAGGAGCGGTAATATTACAATGCAAGAATCTGTATTATAGATCCCATAATATTTTCGAATTAATTTTGTTTTTAAGTAGGGTAGCCTACTTATAGGTACGATAGCCTATGGCCTATTCATGTGCGATATATTTATTCATCGTACAAAGTTCTCATTACATAAACTTACTCCTTCGTAGACAAGGAATGAAGCCAGTGAAACTGAACAATCTTTCAACGTGCACGGACGACAAGATTCACGTATTATACTTTCAAAAAACTTTCTTAATGAATTTGTATTTTATAATACTTAGAGCTTAGTGCAAAGGCTATTGTCGCAAAAAATGAGATTTTATTCGAAACCGGTTCCTTAAAATTTGTCTAGAAAAATTTTAAATTGCATAAACATCCGCAGTCTAATTATCATTATACATCATATTCATTTGCCTGCATACGCCAATAATCGTTAACTTACTTTCCGACTCGACTGTATTTTACATGGTCCGTAAGACCCGTCGTTTAGGTGTTTTTAGTTTTATTGGTTTTATATGGGATAGCTCATATCTGTAAATACTTCGAATAAAATGTCCTTTACGTTCTTCTACCGAACCAAAAGACTTTTATTTGCTAGAAGAACGGCAGAAAGTTCTTCGAGTACCAAATAATTTCGAATGACCCGCGTCGGACCGATGCAGCGGAAACGTCCGTGCACCGAGGAAGATCAACAAGCCAACCAATCGGAGGCGGCGGCGGCCTCTCGGGCATCTTGGATCGCTGCGCGGTGGATCGGTAGTCAGTCCGCGTTTAGTATGTGCCGAGACGCGTTACTTTGAACGTCGTTTGTGTGTTGCGTGGTCGTGTTTTCATTTGGTTCCGTTGCGACGCGTCTCTCGCGCGTGCAACAACAAACGCTCGGGGCGAGATGTGTTTTACTATCGTGACGGATTGACCGACGATCATCGTTCGAACTTGAAAGTGTGACAAAAGTGTGAGCGCGATACGTTCCCGCAACAAGTTGACTCCTTGATCTGTCATACTTGGGCCCCCAGTGATCGGCCGCCAGCCGGATCGAGCCCGATCGATGAGCCCGCAACGTGATCCATGGACGCGCGGCGAATCAGCCCGCTGAAAGAAAAGTAATCGAAATACGGAGTCGTTTGTCTGGTTCGATTTTTACCGATCCGTATTAGCAACTTTGATCGTTTTCCGTCGATAGCTTATTGTCGTGAAGCGACCTTTCTCTTTGTACGCGCTCTTTATACTGGATACTCTGCGTTACTCCCGTGATCCTATGTAGGTTTGTTTACTATTTCAGTCGTTTATCTAAGCTTTATCAAGACAGAAAGTAGATAGCGCAGACGATTTTATTTTACGACCTGATGCAGTTTTATGATCGAATAACATATTCTCCGTTCTAGGATTCGTCCAACTGCATGATCGTAAATAGAATTTTGTCTGTTTCCTTAGTGATGGGGTTGCAATCTGTAACCCTACCTGGTGATAAAAGATAACTTATCAAACATTTTCTCTGTTACGATCGAAGTCTGTGATACAGATTTTGATTCATAATTGTTAAACTGCTAGTCGCTATGTGTTCATAACTTATGCATCATGGCAAAATTCAAGGAAACGTGTATATCGATGAAAATCAATACATATTAGGTTGTAATATAAATTTTAGATTTTAATAGGTGCGAATTGTTGCAAACGCAGATGACTGTGATTAAATAAAAACTACTTACAGTGAACGATTTTATAATTGATTGATTATACTCTACATTGTTCACAAGTAAAAAGAAGGTATTGAACTTGGGAAGGTATTTAATCGGCGAAAAACATCTTCCACACATTGTCATTTTTATAAAGTAATCTGCTTTAATAATACTTCACATAAAGATCCACTGTTTAATAGTTATAATCATATTTTTGCTCAATCAAACATTGGAAAACGAAAGTTTCAATTTTTCGGAGTCTAGACAGATAAATGAAATACAATTTCGTATTTAAATACTTTTTCACACAATGCGTAGTAGCGTAACATTATTTTTGCACCTATATTAGATCAATGTGTGCAATTGTAAACTATAATATTTTCTCTAAATGCTTGCAACTTCTCTAACACTCGGATATATTAAAGAAATACATTTTTGGATTTCTCGAATTGACCCTTAAGCGAACCATTGGAGTCGATGCGGGACCCACTCAAAATGAAAATAATAATTTAATCTGTAACTATTAATAATATAACTATTTATCGATTCAGATGAAATTTTACTATCTTGTTATGTTTCTATTTATCATTTCGATACAGATGAATATTACATATTTAAATGAATCATTGCATTTTCAAAGTACATTTTGAAGGTGCACATGAAGGGTGAAATAGCAAAAGTATACTAATTGAAAATTAAGTTTTACAGGGAACGTTTTTTCATAATTAAGAACAGAGATCTCTGAACGAAATAAAGAAAGTCTGTCATTTTGGTCAGCAGTCGCGTCCTTCAAAAATTTTGGCCGTCTCAGAATAATGATCAGCGCGAGATGATCGTATTGCACCCACTTATCTGTTTCGGTTGCCATTTCGGTTTCGGCTACCTTTTTACACTTTATAAAATCATTTTACGAATGAAATGCCCCTCTCGAATGAATTGAACTCAATACGAAGTTGATCGAACATCTTGTTCGAAAGTTTATACGGATTTTCTAAAAATTGGTGGAATGCAGCTATCAATATTATTCCACACAGTTTCATTTTACTTTTAGCGCTATCACCTGTGGAGGAAATTACATTTGACATGGTATCAATTTGCTTTCTAACAAGCATTTTCTGCAGTCTTATTCTTTTATACGTAATTCAGGTGATGAATAGTTTGACTCCTGAATGAATATTTTCTAAAACATTAAAAATATTGTTCTTAAACAACCAGATCATAGAGAACCTCGATTATCCGAACCGATGGTATCTGAAGTCAAGCTTCAAATAGCTTGATCTAAGGCGATCCATGTGCAATACTCTTCGCTGTACAAATCGATACAAATTGATACAAACTTTGAGGCGTCCTTTTTTAGTTCGGATAATTAAGGTTCCACTGTATGTTTCAAATCAAAATATGTACTAAATGTTTAAATAATTTCAATAATTACATTGTTTTTTGCAACCTTAGTGACCAGGCGCACGAGCCTGTCAGTAATAATCGACGAGTGATTAATATTTTTAGATTAAATTGAATTTTGTGAAATTTTTGTCCAATCAAAAACGCAGACGGCTATGTTAATCTGACGTTGTCCCGCCGAATAGATTAAAGTTTTCACTTGAACGTCTCTGCTAATGGCTTGTCTGTCCGTAAAAACAGAGCAAAGGTACACGATAAAAACTCGTCAGGTCGCAACATTTGGAACCGTTGAGTGTAGGTCGAAAAAGAAGCCGAATCGGTTCGAGCTGAATCATTGATCTTCGACGAATAATGAGGCGGACACGTTGAGAGACAGATATTACGATCAAATCGACTCGCTTCGGCCAGCTTCTCTCGAGTCTTCCCTATCGAGCGCATGATCACGATACGATATCTGAATGTGCATCGTGAATCGATCAGGATGCGGTATACAGCTCGCGTTCCTACTAAGAAACGCGTGTTTTCTGCAAGATAGGTACGCCTTTAATCAATCCTCCTAACAATTAAATGTAGATGTGTAGGTGGAACGTTTACGAAATCATGAAAATCTTCAACAAATTCTGAAATTAACATATGATCATTTTGAGTGTCTCTATGAACAGCTTTAAATATTTTTTTTTAAGTTGCTGTTATGGTATTGTCGTTCACTTTAACCAATTGTATAATGTGTATGCTGTTTGTTTTATTATAGTAAACTCTCGTAAAACTGTGATAAGAGAATTGTCTAAAACAGACAATATACATGCATCTTTTGCGATAATAAATATAGTCTTCTTAAACACTACTTTATACATCTACTGTACATGACTGCCATATAAAACATGTGTATACATTATCTTTAAGATTCCGTATATGATTCTTTATATTTTAATTACTGTTAGATGGCAGCTTGTCCCAGAACAAAGAGTAATCACTCAACTTTAAACGTACATAACTTTTGAACCAATTATCTCCTCGCCTTAAACTTCGCTTTTTGGCACTTTCACAAAAATTTCTGAGTTGCCAAGGAAAAGTTTAACCAAAATACTTTCTGCTATGAATTTTTTTATTTATTTGAATGATGCTTCAAAAGAACAAAATAGAAATATTAAAGTGAAGAGTACTTATTTCGAAAATTATCTCTTTCATAATACATGTGAAAATACTGATTTAATTAAAAGATTGATCGTACGTTTCTATTATGTACACCATAAGCAGCTTGTGCTACTATAATCGAAGCTTGTCTATTTGTCCATATACGCTGTTTTCAAATTCAACGACTATTTTAAAGTTGATTTTTCCTTGTCTCATAATCTATGTCACTGGGTAGTGGGTAAAAATGACCTGGCACTCGTTGAGCGAAGGTTAACCCGCATCTATCTCTAGTGTCAATTCGACACATCTTTTCTTCCACACAGCACATTGTAATAAACGTAAAAACTTGCATGACTTTTACTTTATTATACATAAATAATAAACGATACGATTCTTTTGGCTGAGAGTGCAGAAATTTCCATCTCCATTAAAAAAAATATTATAGAATTAACCATTTATTTTTCTGTTCTATTCACTATCTTTACTAATCAAATTAACCTCAAGGGACAAATTAAGAAGTCTTAGATCAAATTAACCTCCAGAGACAAATTAAGTGGTAATAGTGAAACTTTTATGAAAAACGAACATTTATGTCATGAAATGTCTGATTTTGAACAGTAATATTAAACAAACGCAACTTTTATCTAAATAGATTTATTGATAAATACAAGCACCATTATGATCAACGTATTCTATGAATGTTCAAGTTTCTTGGTTTTATTACGGTAGAAATTGAATTTTTTCATCTTCAGTTTGTAGTTTCTTTTACCATCAACGAATAGTACGTTCATTAATCACCACATTTTGACCGAAGATCACATAATGCTGTTTTTCGACGCGCATAAAATAGAACGCACGACAAACGCATTGATTGACGTTAAAATAATATTAGTTGGATGTAAACTTAGATATTTATATACACAACAACCTAACACATTCTCGGGAAAAAGTGGAATTATTTAACTCAAGAGAACATTAAAAACTATATTACACGTTACAGAATCAAATAGCAAACCTATAAAATGAAGGAGGGTGTAGTCGTTACCAAGTAAGCATCATTGGACGTGTATAGGTTGAAGGTAGATTAAATAAATGTGTATTACTTTACGAACATGCTATCATTGTGTGCTTGGTATAAAACAGTTTTGTTTAACTCCATATAAAACTTTGATATATTGTGACTTGCATTGTTGGGAATTGATTGTTTGAACTCATTAAATTCTATTGGTATACCATATTAAATTACCATGGTTCTATCTAAAACTAATAAGAAGTGCCTCGTACTAAGTAGACTGTAATTTCGTTATTTTTTCATATTTACGAAATGACGTTCTCTCGATTTGCGTAAAAAGAATTAATTGTTTGAACTCATTAACACTAGGTTTACGGAGCACTAAAACTTACACTCTCGATAATCGTAAATTAAGACTAATAGAGCCCATGATTTGGCAGGTCCCGTAAATCTACTGTTAAATGAGAATTTCCCTGTAACCCTCCAGGGGAGACGCCTGATTGTCTAGTGTGTTTAAGATGTTGGTTCATTCGACTTCTGCATAGACATTCACAAATTTTAGAGAGTAGTTAGTGACGAATGAAAGTGTATTGTATCTGACAGTTTGGTCTCGTATAATAAATTTCAAAACACACTCGTCATAGTCAGTACGATGCACAGACGACGTCCCCGAAGACCTTATTGTACCGCGCGTGGCTTTATCAACAACTGTTAGTCCATCTAAAACTACTCGGGAAGGCCGGCCACCGAATGAACTGTCATTTCGCTTTTTTTTTCAAATCGATTCGCAATATTTTCCGAGCATAGTTTCATAGTCCTTTTGACATACATAAAAAAATTGTTCGAGCTCGTTAAACTCGAATTCCCCTGTAAGTTGTCAGGAACGAGTATTATATCGAGTCTCATTGTTCCATGTGTCTTTATCAACACGTGTGAGCCTATCTGGAACTCATCAAGAAGGATGCTCACGTTTACGGTACGAGACGATACAGACAAACAATTTACACTACTCTCGTTGCTCGACACGCAACACCCCGCAGCGATGGCCGTGTATCGAATACATTAGAAAAGAAAAAAAGGAGCTCGTTAACCGTACCACGATTCCACGACGACGACGGTCGACGTCAACGTCGCGTCATATAAGAGGAAGACGAGACTGTCACCGGGGAAAATATAAAATTTTCAATATAACACGCATCGGCACCTGGTTCATGGGACGGCTCGGTGGCCACATATATGGCAGGAAAGAAGCGCGTCGAGGATCGTTCCTAGAAAACGAGCGATCTACTCGAGACGCGATCATTTTTGCGCTACTATATGCGGCCAGCGCGCAGCATTCCCGACGCGTACACCTTCGTCCACTACCGTCCTACCTTATTTTCTCCACTTTGTCTTTTTCTCGCGTTTCCGTTTCTGTCATCGGCTGCTGCTGCTGCGAGCCAGATCGACCGTCCGTCACCGACGCGACCGGTCGTCCACAGAACCAACCCGCAGAACTCTCGAACACGGGAAAGAACTCCGCCGACTCGGAACTCCCGATCTTCCCTTCCACCATGTCCATTTATAGTTATTGACGCCTTCTACGGCTCTCGTTATGTCGATATCCTCGTATGCATGCCCAACGTACTACCTCTGCCCGTTGAAATATGAATGTTAGTCCGTAGCGATGAGCATGATCCTTCTCAATTAGTATCGATTCCTAATAGCAAAACATGATTGTATTTAAGGTGCGTACGAATTACAGACCACGGTTTCCAATGATAGTAAATTCTGCATACAAACGTGTTAGGCAGACAAACCTGCTCCGAGCAAATTTTGATTAATGTTTGTAATCGTAAAGGCGTCATTTTGGTGCCAAGACCGCAATGCTTGGAGCAGAATTTGGCCCCTATTTGTTATGAATTTTCCAACCAGAACTTGTCGACAAATGGGGAGCCTATGCCGAAACAGATGAGTAGCAATTTGAATGGAAAGTTTGCAGGCGGAATTCGAGGGCAAATCCTCTTACAACGTTTACTTGGATTTTACCAGATATTGACTCTTAGAATAAGACTAGGTCCGCTCTTAGTACGACCGACCTGCTCTCTACACGAGGGCTGAGTCTGTCCTCGTTTTGCCGTCGATTTGCCCTCGAATTCCACCTGCAAAGTTTCCACTCGAAGCCGAGCCACATGCCGAACCAGATGGGTCACGATTTGTAGA
Source organism: Halictus ligatus (assembly GCA_028454255.1). NCBI lineage: Eukaryota > Metazoa > Arthropoda > Insecta > Hymenoptera > Halictidae > Halictus > Halictus ligatus. Next base: position 14,660,291 of record CM052139.1, on the reverse strand, counting down.
CAAGTTTTGGTGGTAAATTCCTAACAAATGAAGAGCACATTGTTCACTGGATAGCTTCCTACGAAAATACCAAGTTCATTTCTGAACAGCAACATTATGCATGTATGACGAAAATTAATTTAAAAATACTGTTACGTTATTTTGAACCTACTGAACATATTAAGAAAGAAAATTAATTTTTACTTCACTCGTGTTTGTTACAATTCAAGTAGAAAATTTTTATTTCGCACAAAGATTTGCTACGATTCATTACGTATAACCTCGTAAAGCAAACTTGAATTATGACACATTTTTTAGCCCACATAAATTCAATGGAACTTGTTTCCTTCTGTAGTGGAGCATCATACTTTCCAGTTTCCTTTTATCTGACATCCTTCTTCCCGTCACGTTTTAAGAATACAGTTGCGTAGAATATCCTGCATATTATAAATACCATTAGACAAAATTAACAAACATAATTCCGTGAAAGTTAGGACGTCTCCTCGTTACTTGGCAAGCCTTTTGCTCTGCTAAACCGCATGAATTTTTTAATATTGTTTCAGCTCTAAATTTCATTTCGGTTACCCACTGAATATCGCAAAGGACGAGGAAGCACGATAAAGTCATTATCACCTTTGATATTGATTTCCTGAACTTTCCAGATATTACCCGAAATATTTTGGTCGTTATCAACGCAAGGGGAGCGGCTGGTGGTCTCTGTTATCGAAATTTCTTTTTATCGGACCCAAACCGCTCGACCATTTTCAGGTTTATCGCAATCCTTGCATCCTGGTGTTCAAGTATTAGGTTGGTGCACAACTAATTACGATTTTTATCAGTTTAACTTTAAACTCCAGCGATTTTTCTGTAATTTAATCAAGTATTTTAATCAAGGAATCCTGTTTTAGTCTACAGGTTTATTATTTGAAGGTACAAAGCTAATCTTTTAAGTCCCATCTTCATTCTCTATTTACATATCCAACTTTACTCTTAAATATAGTTTATTTCAATATCAGACGTCATGTATTCTTTTTGTAAGAGTGACTAACTGTCTACTACCGTTTCTCGCGCACTATCTTTTCTCCTCGAATGAAAAGTGCCCACCGTAATCAATTTGTATTCTGTATTTTGACGTAACTGTTTATTATTCGATTATGCTTGCTGTAAAATTGATAATGGAGAAAAAGAAAATTCGCGCGAGCTTATTATACAAGTTCAGATTAGGATGCTAAGCGGTAGAATATGGTGGTAATATGAGTAATGCGTTTAGTCAAGGGACTATTAATGAGCATACAACTCGAGACTGGTTTCAAAAATTTCGTGACAGACATAAACGTCTCGAAGATGAAGAGGCTCGCGGACGTTCTTCTGCAATTGATAATGATGAAAGGGCTATTGTCGAAGCAAATCCTTGAACAACATGTCGAGAGGTTGCAGAAGAACCAAAAGTTGATCGTAAAAAATATAGCTACAAAATTCTTGCATCAACTTAATAAAACGTTGCGAAAGCTTGGAAACATTTCGCTCGTCGCTGAGCCACAGACTTCTTCAATTCCTTGGATTTCATGTAACAAAAGTTTTCTTCACACTCTCCTTCGAGTCAATTTTTTGTGAAACTTAATCACCCGCTTGTTGTCTCCTATATCAATGGAGACACGAGTGCATATTCTCAGGGCAGCTGGAAGCTGAAGCTTTCTAAACAGATTTTTATGCAAAATGCTTAGAACAGTTTATCATAAGCATGCTTATCATTATGCTAGACCATGGATTTTATGCATTTATGATAAATGTAACTGGGTCAAATACAAGACAGTGAAGCAGTTGAAGAATATAAAAGACTGTTGTATTACTTCCAACTCGTTAAAATGATTAAAAAAAGAAATATATGTCTATGCAGCTCCTGCGTCTTTAAATTAATGCAGACAACTTTTACTTTGAATAAAAATCGGTAGTCTAATCGTTACATCCTGACTTTACTTTTTGTGTCATTTTAGACATATCAGAAGTTTTATCCAATTTTAAATTGTTTATTACTGTTTTTATTTTCAATTATTTATTTACTCGATTTATTTATGACTCCATCTTATTGTTCTTAGAGAAAATACATGCTAATTCTAGCTATAATTTGAGATTGGGGATAAACCTTATAAGGAAAATAGATTTTGTGGAAGTCTGGATAAACGAAAATTACTCTTTTGACCTTTATAGGTATTTTGTATGTATTGTAACGATAGTCATATTTATTTGAGATTCAACGCTCTTGAATAAAAATTTTATTTGAAATTATGTTTCTGGTTCATTTTACATAAAAATCAGCAATCTATTATGATACTCATGATGCTAGAAGTTTAGTTCCTTACATTAAATGTAACATTCGGATAGTTACAGTATAATTTACCACGTTGAATGATTTTGACCGACTTCAAATAACACATAAATTATTCATCGTAGGAAAAAATATTTCAGGCCAACATTACATGGTTTCGAGGTGCACGTACAGAGCTGTAATCATTATGTTACTACTTTACTTTTTTATCGAAATGGAGGTCACTTTAATTTTTCTAAATGGAGTGTTGAACATTTCTCATTGAATTTAAATAATGCTTCACATTTTGCTTTAAAAACTACTAGAAGACATGGAATCCGTAATTTTTACGAGTTCTAATATTTTTAATTTACTAGTATTGAGATTGTAAAGATGCATCAATGAGGAATTATTCAACAAATTTATTTCTTCGGATATACATTATTTTTAAAGTGTCACTAAAAATTTGGATATACAGTAACGAGCAAAACTGAGTCTACACTATTTGAAGCAACATAACTTATTGAAAATTAGATCAAATGACTTGAATGTTATTGAGAAGTTAGAAGGATTAGTTTAGTAGACGAGGTGTAAAAAATTTTTAAAAAAAGTTTGAATTGGTCGGAATCGCAAAAGAAATAGTAAAAGTTGGTTTTTTAAACTTTTTTATCTGAGCCTGTATTGAAAATTTAAAAAATGTGTTTGATTCGCTTGAATAAATTATGTCCATGTTGAAAATTTCATCGATATTGGTGAATTGGTTTACGAGTTATGAACGATTAAAAGTGCGATTTTAAATCGAAAATCGTGAAAAATGACAATTTTTCCACTTTTAAGCGTTCATAACTCGTAAACGAATTAACCAATATTGGTGAAATTTTCAGCATGGATATAATTTATTCGAGCGAATCAAATACATTCTTTAAATTTGCAATACAGGCTCAGATAAAAAAGCTGAAAAAACCGACTTTTACTATTTCTTTTGCGATTCCGATCAATGCAAATTTTTTTCAAAAATTTTTCACACCTCGTGTAATAAACTAATCCTAACTTCTGAATAACATTCAAGTCATTTGATCTAATTTGTAAAAAGTTGTATTGCTTCAAATAGTGTAGACTCAGTTTTGCTCGTTACTGCACATATTCTTGTTATTTGTATAAAATAACGTAATATAGTCGCTTTTAATGCTCCGTAAATCTAGTGTTAAATGCTTGTAATTTTTCTGGTTGCAATCTATAAACTAGCTTGTCATGACTTAATAAATTTACAAAAAGCAGAAGAAAATATAATTGGTTGTTATGACAGGCGTTATTAAGAAACATTACCGGCATCAGCTGTACGTACGTGGGAAAGTGACTAATTATATCGTTAGCACGCTCGGTGTTCCACCATTGACAGCCCTTGATTTTTAATCAAAATTCCAGTAGTCGCTTTTAGCCGGAAGCTAGTCAACAGGTAGTATTATAGTAAGACTTTCCAACTCGCTCGAATTCGTCGGAAGTGCGTCATTTACGGCGCGGCACCGCACAGTGGTATGAGAACGCGATTTTACTGGCCAAAAATCAATTTTCGAAGTTCAAGATTTTGAAAAACTTTTTTGCTATACAGTAACAAAACACGTCAAACCTTAGAAATCCAAAATATTATTCATTTCAGATAATTGTGGAATCGAGGGTAACGTTTTGAATACAAAATTCTGAAATTCAAAGTGACACTAATTATTCTAAGAACTCATTATAGAACATGATATAATAGGTTTGAATGAATGTTTTATATATATTAATAGGCGTACTTTCAGTATTTAATTAGTTTCTAAGCGTTATTTAATCCATGTGCAAATGCTGCAATATTATTAACAATTTAAACTTTGAGAAGGGTTTTAAAAAATGTATTAAAAGTTATAAGCATTAGACTTGTTTATATAAAAGTTTAAGCAATTGCGAGGAAGAGCATATAAAGTTTAGCTGCCACCTCCTGCCACCTTGTACGATAATTAAGAAATAGAAGCCTACGGTATTTTGAGGTTCGGCTATTATCGGGTCACGAAGACCACTTGACGCTTGAATGGTGGCTCGTACTCAGCTGTTTTAACAAAGCAACCTGTGGACATTAATCTCTTGCAAAAAAAGAATATGTTATGCACTATATGTTCACAATTTCCAATAAATTTGGAAAAGTTTCAAATATTTTGTTCTGAAACCGCTGAATTATTCATGAAAAAGTATTCATGGTACCCAATGACTCCGACTGTACATAAAATTCTTATACATGGCAAACAAATTTTGCAGCAATGTATTTTACCTCCTGGTTACCTAAGAGAGGATGCGGCAGAATTGAAAAACAAATATTATAAATATGACAGAGCTCATTATGCACGACAAAATAGCAGAAAGAATAATTTGCATGACGTATTTCATAGGTGTGTGTAACTGATTATTTTTTCAATAATTCATTTCTTTTTCGTTATTCAATAACGAAATTTTTTATTCAATATTTTATTAATTCTTTATTTTTTATTCAATATTTTATTAATTCTTATAGGGCTATGGGAACATCAGACCCTCTCATATCAACGATAAGTTTACAAAATCGAAGACAGAAACAATACAATAATAAATTAATCTCTACTATGTCCTCCGTCTATTAAGGAAGAACCATCTGCATCTTCTACAATTGAAACGGAATCAATTGATGAAGATGCAAAAGATTCAGATGAAGAGGAATTGCCAATGCTTATGTATTTGAATTATCGATCTGATATTTATGATTACATAATTGTAATTATAAATCATAATTATATTATACATATTACTTATATTAGTTAAACTGAATAACTAAAATATATTGAAAAAAATGTTAAAAAATGTCGACATGCCTGTCTCTTTAATTTTGACCGCAAAAAGCGAATTTCCAGACTATATGTGTGCAGTATAGAAACCACCATTTTGAATGTTGGATTTTTTGTGTCAGATTCGTTATCAGTGACCTCAAAAACACGTGATTACCAACCTTTAGAAAGTTCCAATGACATTTTGATTTTTGGTCAGTAAAATCGCGTTCTCAGACCACTGTGCACCAATATCTCTACAGAAATTCTTTGCAGGAACCTACACGGATAGATCTGCTGTTATTAGACTTCGGGTTTTTATGCAAAATAAGAATTGTCCAAGTCTATTGCTAGAAACTGGCTTTAAATAAAAATGCATTTTCCCTTTCAACCGTATCAAAAAGTTGAAAATACAAAATTCAAAATTTGAATTTGTTTGTGAAAGAATTAATTGTGAATTTAAAAAAGAATAAAAGGGTTATTCCATTTACAATGGCCTGGTGACTTTTGGGACACCTTATAACATAACAATCTACTTAAATTTTTCTAATGTCTTTCCAGTTTTATATTTGACCTACTCATTTTTGTCATACATGCATGAAATTCGCAGTCTAGTTATTATAAATAACACTGAACTGTATACGAAAAAATTTCTAAGGTGCTCCTGCTTGTTGCAGCAGATGCAGTTTCTTTATTTGAACATTCTAAGATAGCTAACACATTCTTACAATAAATATTTTTTCAGCAACGACGAAGTGCGTCGAATGGGAAAGCAATTTAATTTGAAAACTAACTTTCCACTTTTTTCTTAATTAATTAGCGAATGAAACAAATTTTTTATATACATAACAGGCAATTTAAAATTTTTACATTTTAAATGATAGTCTACATTAGCCACTTATTATTATATTAAATTAAAAATTTTTAATGACATGTTTCACATTTATATTACGCGGAGCAATTTGTTTTTTGCACAGAATCTCCCCAACTGCATGGGTATAATAGAACGGAAAGTCAAGATCTTTGTCAGCATCCGTAAATTTTATCGTTACAACTTCCGCCATAGTTAAAATTGCTCGAAGAAAAAGCCTGTATCAGCAGGTGGCAAAACGAGCCCCATGAGTCACCAAACTATAAAAATTTATGGAAGCCATTATCGAATACTGTAATGCGTCATGACTAGACTGCAGTTTTTTATGCGTTCGCAGTGCACGGAAATCTTCGAAAATTTACATAACATAGTAATTGAAATGTTTCATTTTATTATTAACGCATTGAATGCAATCGCGAGAATTGCAAAATTATAATGCAGTGATTATTTTCTTAGATTTGTCATGTAAATATTGATTGGCATAACATTCCACAAATGGAACTGTACGTGGAATATATAAAATAAACTAATTAAGACTAAACTCTTTTTCATTATATTTGTTAGTAAAATCGGACATTGAAATAATACGTATCTGGGTAGCTCGTCTTTTATTAATTTATTTAATAGTTTGCTGTACAACCTCATGAAGACATAAGTACATTTTCGCGTTTGCAATAGTAATGGCAAATGACCTAATCTAAACGTACATACACCAAGAAATAATAAAAACAGAATTATCGATGACAATTTTTCTTATATTTAAGGTTCAGCCTTATGGAGCAATTGTTATTACTAGACTGTGCGAATCTTTATGCAAAATAAAAATTGTGTGTACTAATCGCAAGGTACAGGAGCTCCATAGACATTAATTTCTTTTTATAATAATGATAGTAATGATAATGATAACGATTGATCGAGTTGAAAATAATACGACAGCATTTTTAAATTCTTGAAGAGTTTCTACTGTTTTCTATTTGATCTACTCATTTTTGTCACATTGCATAAATCAGTAGTCTATAATAATACAATAGTTGTGCTATACCAAAAAGAATCTTAACAATCATCTTTTATACAATTATTTCAAACAAAATTATTAAACTACGTTATTGAAAGATAGAGGCAGGGGGTAAAATTTATATTTGTTAAAGGATTTATTAAAAAATCCTTAGCCATAGACTATGGACTTTCAAAAAATACAAAATAATCGTCGGTATACAGTGTGATAAATGGCTAGTTTCTTGGAATTAAAATGAATCAAAATAATTCGTGAACATCGACGAAAGATAATTGATTGTAAAGAGAGATGAACAGAGAAAAAATGCTGGTCGGATTATGCGTTGATGAAGTCACATAAACGCATCTTGGAAAATTCGGTTGCGTTGACCTTAGATGATCCTAACCCATTCTAACTTTTCATCACGTCTGAAGAGAGACCCCGAACGAAAAACTGCTTATATTGAAGAGCGCTTTGGATGCATCACGTGCATTCCTCCTTTCCGCGAAAGGTCCTGCAGCTGAAGATTTACAGCATCGGCTGACCCCAACGCTTTACGACAAAAACTTTCGGGCTGAGCGGTCGATTTGTCGACCTTAAGGACAAGCCTATCATTCCCCCCAAGGAAACTACTTTTACTATTCTTCCGAGAGCATTACCCTCTAGACCCCAACATACTCGGATTTCTCATCGAGTTGCTCGTAAATCGAGAACCTTCCCTAACGGCGAAGTACTTTCCTAAAGTATTGCCAGAGACTTGGGATAACCGTATTTGCAGGCTCCGAAACTTTCTGGACGTTGATTTACGGTGCCCGAGAAAATGCTTCATTGTCGTGCGGTCGAAACACGAAAAAAACCCGGCAGAGAGACTTCACGCGCAACCATTCCAAAATCGCAATACTCCTATGCAAGACAGTTACGGAGTAGTAGTTTCAAAAATATACAGCGTATCCCACTAACTCTGTCCAACTGCATTGTCTTCGTTATTCTAAACAATACGCGACAACGTTTCAAATAAAAATTACAGGATTTAAAACAATTAATAATGCAGTAATAGCAGTTTTTTTACAAGAGGACGCGTAAAGGAGATACGAAGGTCACTTTCGTTTTTTTTTTAATGGAATGACCTATTTTTCATAATCGATTTCGATAGAATGGTAAATTCTGAATAAAAAGGTACTAGGTTACATTTTTCCTAAAACTTACCGTTGCAAATATATCAAATTTTAACACAATCGTAGAGCAGTAACAAATTTTATTGTATCTAAAATAAAAAATGGAGGAATTTTATCGTGGAGACTTAAGTAAATTGCGCATAAAATTATAAGTTTGCAAATTAAGAATTAATTAAAAATCTATTTTTAATAAAATGTTGCATTCAGATCTTTTTTTCAAGACCATATATATTGTTTGTTATCATTGATAGACAAATAGAACTAGACAAAAAGATCAGAGTTCCAAAATTTGTACGTTACTAACCTCCAAGCGTGATTAACGAGTGCATAATGCAAATGTTAGTTCATTAAGGATGGAAAAAAGAACGCAGCAGTGGAATATGCTACGAGTAGTACCGTTTGCCATGGATAACACTCGTAATTGGATGGCTCTTGTTTTCCATGAATAGCTTTCGTAATTAAAACGATCTCGTTTCGAATGTTTATGATCAGTTCGAAACTATAGCGGCCACTTTGACTGGCCGTACATCTATCGTGATACCGATGGAAAATCTGTTATCTAGCCTCATTAATTACAAGAAGAGTTTCTAGATGAACGATAAGCGGCAACACTGTACAGCCACTGAATACATTGTTGGCCCAGATACAACCTCGTCCCCCGTTGTATTAGCAATTCTAGCATATGATGGAATTTTTCTTGCGATACTATACCGTGCCGCGTGATCATCCAACGCGCGAGCTTGTAATTAATCGTCGACAGAACGCCGCGGGCCACTTACATACGTTACCTTTGCAACTTACGTTGGCTTCCGGTTTGCACGATGCAGAATTCCTCGCATTTGCGATCTTCAACATATTATTTAAACAAATGACCTTGTCTGAAATTTTCCTTATGCTACCAAATTGCCCAGTCGAAACTCTAATTATTGAAGGTGCTAATCAATTTACAATTATCAATTCTTCAATTACAGATGGTATAACTATAAAAAAAATTATAATATATAATATCTATTTATTCAGCTCCACAGCCAAGAATTGGTTTGCAATAGCCTAATAATATTGACTATTAATAATAATATACTAATAATATACCAATAATATCGCTAAAATTATTTTACCCATTCATCCTTTCCTCCCATTCTCACACTCACTACTGCAAGGATTAAGATATTATGATAAAACCATTAAAACTTCAAATCAATTTTAGTTTCATTTTGAATAATTCAAATGATTTCAAGCTTATTTTTATATATACATTATTGCGTAAATATGGATTAGGCATTTCATAGAGTAATTCATATTATAAAGGATGCTACATTTGATCATCATTCAAGAATACATAATTTTATACGAATAATTATTTAGAAGGGTGAACCAACTTCAAGGGTTGTTTTGACCCCTTTAATGTAAACCATAACCGATAAAAAACTAAAAACTATCTTTCACATAAGTTTCAGCAAAATCAGCTTATGAACACAATCCTTTGTAAGGCAATTTTCCTAGGGAATTACTATTGCAAAAGAGTTTATTTGAAAATAACCTCAATAAAAATCATGGTTTATGCTCGGTAAGCAAAGAGACCATTTATACAACCGAAGATGACTGCTCTTCCATTGTCGTATGATTGTTGGATTGGTTTCATGGTTAATGAACAGTGTAATAATGGGATACAAAGAGAGAAACTTTCCTTTACTGTATAGAAAAAACGTACACGATTATTTAGAGAAAGCAAAGGAATAGAATGAGATCTCAACAATTATTTAAGTGCCTCACGATTCATTTATTCGAGTTGACCACACTATAGCTCTAGCATTTATTCCGATAATTAAACTGTAGAAGTTTATCCTTTCTTAGATTTATTGTATATGAAAATGCCAAGACGTTGTTACAACGAAAATGACTATTTGTTAAACAGTTTGGAAAATTAGAAATTTATGTAAAAATTTAAGATATTGTGGTTATTATTCATTGCCATTATTGTGGCAATGACCTTGAAATATGTTGTCAAAATCATCATTCTGAACAACTTTTCCCTATATGTACATTTTACCACAGGTAATCTTAATTTTTGCGATATTCGCAAAAAAAAACTGTTAGGATGACTATAGTCCTTTAGGGCCGAGGGTCCTATTATCATTAGTAGAGACAGTATTATTAGTAGACTACGGATTTTCATGCAAAATAAAAAACTTTTCCTTATTTTATTAAACTGAAACTGACATGTCAATGTCCTTTCATTTTTTAAATATGTCGACTGCTTTAAATTGTACATATCCAAATATATTAATTATAATGGAAAAAATTTCAAGCATACTTACATTAAAAATCGTTTATAAAGAACATCTCGATAACTATTACTTTTTCACCCTACACACCCTCACAGTTTTTATTCAGAATTCAATCTTCCCTTCAACTACAAGATTAAAATCGACTCTTTATAATAAAGAAACTGAGGGCGACTTTTATATCTCGATAAAAATGTAACATAGACAAAATCTAATTATTACATTGTATAATACTTTTAAAGCTACATAACATTCGTTTCAACCACTTCTTGATATACCAAATAGTTTACACGTAATCTAGGTGACACACTTAGCTGAATCACCCTGTATATTTCTTGAACAAAAATGCGCGAAGACACGGCCAACCCAGTGTCATCCCCGAACCAGGAAATTGAACGCTTAAATTGCTTCAATCTGCGCGAGAATAGCATTTTCGACCGCTTAGGTCACTGTTATTCGAATCAATGCCATCATCCAGCGACAGCAGACGATTTCCACTCTCTGTTCCAGCAACGAACGTCTCCCAATATGTAATCCTAGTTACGTGTCGCGTATTTTTCCAAACCGTGTTTTTGCGTGCGTAATTGAGTGACGCATACATTTGCAGTTATTAACCACACCCGTCGCGCGATGCAGCATGGGACACGCACCACGACTGCCACATCGTGGAACATCTGTTCCCGTTGGCCCCGTCGTCGTTGCTCCTTTTCTTATGTTCCTCGCAGTGCCAGACGTGTTCTTTGTTATAATTAACATTTCATTCGGAACCACGCCGCTCCTCGGTGCACCGTTCTATTTTTTCCGTATCCCCATCGAAACGAACGATTAATATTTATTACCGTTATTGCGGCTTATTAAAAATCATTTGTCTTCGTTAAAAATTAATAGAAAGTCGTTTCTCGCGACATATATATACACACTGCGGATTTTTACCTCGGTCGTCGCTTTGAAATCAACTAAACGCTATTCCCATGCACCTATCCGGATGGCATAAGACCTGAGCTGTTCAGAGTCTGCCCATACGGGCAGCTATTTTCTTGTCCTAGGCATAGAACGGCGGGCACGAAGCCACGCCCCTGCGGGCAAGGCTGCATGTGTTTGTCACAACTACGTGGCCAGCTACAATTGTGCTAAGGCCTATTTCCACTCCGTTAAATCGCTTTCCCGTAGCTTGCCCACGGCAGTGTCGCCAGATGAGGGGAGGGAGCATGATTCGGGGGAAACCCCTCTTTTTGCCAGTACCGGAGTGTACACGACAGAGACAGAATACGTCGCGTGACCGGTCCGTGGCGGAAGCAGGAAGAAATAGCGCAGTAGGAGGGGCAATTAGAGTGGGGGACAAGTCTTGATCTGGAGACACTTGCCCATGGGCATCGGCGGGCGCCCTGGTCCGTTAACAGGCATGTTGAGCAGCTCTGGCGTATGCAAACGCTTTATGAAACTTAATTTCTGAACGAGCCTGGCCCGTTTTACTGTCTCGTTTTACCGTCTCTTTTATTTACATTCAGTGTAATCTTGCTGTCATGACGCCGTCGCGTGTTTTCCTTATCCACGAAGCTTGTTCGAAACAGTTTTTCTGCTAACGCCTTATAAATTTGTCCAACATTTCGCAACGATTCTTTCAACGCAATAAAAGCGGATTCTTCCGACAAAATTATGCAATATATTGTTATATAACTTCGGCATCTCGCAATTTAGCAATTTGTTTCATGATTATGTGCTACTTATGTGAACTAGTATACGGTAGAATCTCTCTCGTTACACGACACGGGAATGCGTGCAGAAATCGAAGTTGTGCAACGAAAGAGGTAACTGAGAGGTTTTGTTTTTGTATAGCCACCACAATCCCCACCACGAGGAGATTTGTACGACAGATCAAGAGAATTGACATGAATTGAGAGGAAAAAGTTTCCCTCGTTCTATCAGCACCAGATAAGTCACGTGACATAGTGACACGCGCGACAAAGGCGAAATCCGTCACGCGACCGGGCCGTGGCGGAAATGTGGGGGAATGGTGTCGTAGAAGGGGAAGGTTAGAGTGGAGAGACATGTCTTATTCTGGCGACTCTGACCACGAGTCCCAGTACTTCTAATACAAGTTACAACCATTTTTTTTCCGTGAGGAAATGCATTACGCATACCCCGGCTCCCTGGGGGAAGCCGGGGTTATGTGGGGCTACCCCGAAGGGCTACCCACTAAAACCTCACGCCCACCTAAGCTACAGGGGAGGTGCCTGGATCACGCGAGTATTCAACAGGACACCTCCCAGCTATCATGACACCCCGGGGGAGGGTATTAGCCTCCCCCACTGCCTACGCTATAAGACCCCGGGCGGAGGGACCCGCCCGGTGTCCCCATCCCTGGAG
>CM052139.1:14558131-14647387 GCA_028454255.1 Halictus ligatus | reverse complement strand
CGCTCGGCGGCCTCCTTCTGCGAGATAACATCTTCGCAGAAGGAGGCTACCGCATTCCACGACCTCCCGCTGCCGACCATGTGGTCGACCACGGTCGACAGCGAGAGGTCCCACCCACCCACTGCGGCTCGCAGGACACGGCGCGGCCCGGCCCACGCAGGACACTCCTCCAGTGTATGCCGCGCCGTGTCAACATCTTCGCCGCAGTGGTAGCACTGCGCTGTCGGCTCCCGCCCCATCTTGTGCAGGTACTTTCCGAAACAACCGTGGCCGGAGAGCACCTCCGTGAGGCGGAAGGTCAGCCTTACCCGCCTCCTGCACCATATATCAAATATGGGCAGGAGGGCCCGGACAATCGGACGTGTGGAGGGCGCCAAGAGCTCCCTCCACTCCGAAAAAGTCTCCGTCCGGGCCTGGCGATTCTGGCCCTCGAGCTCCAACTCCTCCTCGCGCGTGAGATCCACCCCCGGCGAGCGGCGGAACGAACGGGCGATGTGGTATAACTTCGCCCGCTCCGCCGCCACCACATGGAAGGGTGGAACCACGGCGAGGAGTCCCGCCGCCTCGGTGGAGATGGTGCGGTAACCCCGTATGGCCCGCAGAGCCAGCCGGCGCCGCACTCTCTCTAGGAGTGCTTGGCTGCGCCGGCTGGCCCGGAGCGAGCGGTGCCATACGGGGGATACAAGTTACAACCATCAAATATTGTTAGAATTGTGTTAACAATGATACATCCATCTGGTGGAAATGGCATTCAGGAAATGAATTAACGATTTGCGAATACTAATTTCAACAGACATGCAATTTAAGTGTCTATTCGTTGGATAGGTCACCCTATGCACATTGTTTCTTCATCATTGTTTCATTGTTTGAACTGGACTATTATTTATTTAACAGATCCGATATACATAACTCTGTGTCCTTCTTAGTCTCAATCAAGCGGTACACTCAGTGAAACCACAAAAATAACGCGGCATGATTGGCACGGCCATCATACGTACAACAACGTCAAAATCCTCGGGTGTATTATTTATGAAAGGGCCGATCGATTGTGTTATTTCAATCGTCCAGTAAAGTCGAACCGTGGAACTCGTCGGTCGTACACCGCGAACGGCGCCACGCATAACGAGCGTTTCCATACGGTTTATTGATATTCCATTGACAACCCATTGGCACCCAGGGGCGTACAGCTCGTGGAGCCGGCCACGACTTCATGAACTTGCCTGAAAAGACGGTGAGCACAGAGGCCGCGTGGGCGATCCGTTAATCCGTACGAGCCAAGGGACTCTCCATTGGCGCAGGAAGTCATAAACATTAATTGTTACCATTGTTCTTTATCGGGCAGATCACTCTTAATCATTTTACGTATTCCCAGCGACCACACCTTCGAAGGCCAAGTGTGTCTGACATTGACGGTTTTTCAAATAATTATGTATCACCTTGCACCCGAATGTTACACTGTTTGCATGAACAGTACTCTTCGAAATGCTCGAACCTTCATTAGCATTCATCGTAAATGACCATTAACAATTACCTCGAGTCATCAAGTACATTTATTCCCTTCCGTAATTACGAACTTAATTAAGTTGATGGCACCGCGTAATGGTAGTTTACATTTCTGTCTGCTTATCGGCGACTGATAATGTTTACCAACTGTGTCGGACGATCCAATGAAAATCATGTTTTGTTGTCGGATAGAGAAATAATGTTTGGATTTGATAATTTTACAAGAGTTTCTCCATGATAGAAAGTTGATGTATAACGTCAGAATAAGGATCATAACTTTTTGTATCTGATTTGTCGACAAATTCTGATAAAAATAATTTTGCCTGAAGTCTTTTCAAGTCTTTTAATAGCAACAATTAGCTATCTTACCACCTTGCACTACGATTTATTTTATAGGTACAGGACAAAGAAAGAATATGAGTTTATATTTATTGTATGTCGTCTGTGTATCCACCAATATAACAACAACAAAATCGAATTCTATTTCAGTCTAAAGAAAATCAATAGCATACATATGTATTTAGCTAGTCTCTGTTTGAAATCTGAAAGGGGTTAGTTACGCTTTATCAGGAATTAAGTACACGCACCAATATGTGGCCGATAGTTATCTCAGTTTACAGCACATGACACACAAGTGTCTACATCGATGTATTTAATCTTCAAAGTTATTGCTTCTTTCCTCAATAGAAGTACCTCTAAGGAGGTCCGTCACTTCTGTAAGATAACTGTCAAGAATATTTCTCTTCATACAAGGTAATATCCTGTATTTAATTCGTGTGGTATGTTCAAAAGAAATTACCAGAAAGAAATTCTAAAAGGAAGAAGTCGACGCCAATGATCCGAAGGATCTGGCCCATAAACGCTGAACCAGTTGAGCTCATGCTTCGAAGTTTACAATTAGGCGGTTTTCTTCTCTCTTCCTCCACTACTCTCTGTGTTTGCTCTCTTCGTCATGGTACATTACACTTCCCATTCGGAGATTGGAAACATCCATGTAGGCCAAATAAAGTTGATCTTTCAAAAAACCTTTTTACTTGAATACACTACTTTTAAGATATTACTTTCGAAATTTTGTTTATTTTCTTTACAATTATTATGTCAGAAGATTTTTTATATTTGTCTTTATTTCCTTAAAAATATGTATAGACAGCAAACAAATTTTTGGTTAAATCATATTTTTCAGATAAAATGATCGATATTGTATCATATAAATAGCCTAGAACGAGAAATAGTTTTTTCATATACAGTACAAATTATTTTCGGAGTCAGCATATTGGTTCGGTCGGTTTGGGACTAAACCCTGTTATAAATTACGCCGCAGAGCTAATGCCCATGAGTTATTCCTGTAGACGTCAATTTTCTTGAATCATATGGGTGGACACGTTTCAACTTTTAGAAGAGTGTCCCTGTAGCGCAACCTTCGCTTGTCAGCGAAATGCCAGCATAAGGCCCGCTTGCCTTTCTTCGTCACGCTTGTGTTTACCATTTCGTTTTCCTCCCACAGATGTTCGTTTCTTTAGTATATGATGAAAGTAGGGTATCGACCAAGGCAAATTTGGATATTTTTTTTACGATTGCAAAAGCTTTTTGTTTGCAGATTAATACGATAACCTCGTTTCCTAATCATCTTTTCGCTTGTTTTGTTGACACTAATCATAACACAAATACAAACATACAGACTCACTTTATTTATAAAAATTATAGCGTAGGAGTATAGATATTTGAGAAAATATTTGAGCAACGCTCTATATGATTTTGAAAACCGATTACGAAGTTTCCTAACATTGTACAATGTGCTATCTCTGTTTTTTTTTATTTTTGTACAAAAGGGTCATTTAAATATCATGTTGCTTATTTTACAAAAATTTAGACCGTTTATTATAGCTTTCGAATACGGAAGCAATATATTCCCAATAATAACATTTAATTGCGCAATCGATTTTGTCAAAAATTCTAGTATTTTGACGTCACACGCACGTATCTAGGCACTTTATGCGAAACAAATATTTGATCTAGAAAATTTCACAACAAACGCGATTTCAGTTATTTATAACGTATCTGTTATGTACAATGATGTCTTTCAAACGTTGTACAGTGTGTCCCACGAGCTCTGTCCACTTGAATATCTTGGTTATTTCAAACAATACAAAAAATGTTACTTACAGAAGTTATAGGGTTTAAGAAACTACATAATATGGTATAAATTATATTTTTGCAAGTGGAGGCGTAGAAAGAATATACAGGGCACCTTTTTTTTTTTTTTTTAATGGAATGTCCTATTGTTTAGGCTCGATTTGGATAGATTGGCGTATTCTAAGTATAAAAGTACTAAAGTATATTTGTCCTAAACCTTACCGTTGCTGAGATATTTAACTGTTTTCATGAAGAATGTTCGAAATGTCGGCAATCTGCAGTGATGCAATGTTGTAGTCTTTGAATTGTTGCGTCTTTTGCGCGTCTTATTGTTGATAATTCAATATTCTCCACAAGAAAAAATCTAGAGGTGTTAAATCTGGACTTCGTGCTGGCCAGCAAATAGTGCCACCGCGTTCTATCCATCGATTTGGGAATATTTCATTAAGCGTACTTCTCACCCTTCGAGCGTAGTGCGTTGAACACCCATCGTGATGATACCACATTGTCTGATGAACGCTTAATGGCACGTTTTCCAATAAACTCGGCATTGTAATTCTTAAGAACGTATCATATTTCTGACCAGTCAAAGTGCCGTCAATGAAATAAGGCCCAATTATTTATTACCCTATGATTCCATACCACACATTAATGGATCAGCGTCTTTGATGATCAATTTCTCGTAACCAGTGGGGATTTTGTACTGACCACTGATGCGTGTTATGTAAATTATCATGCCCAGTGCTGGTAAAAGAAGCTTTATCGGTAAATAGTATTAAAGAGAAAAAAGTGGATTAATTTGTAGCTGCTCTTGAGCCCGTCCACAAAATCTAACACGATTTGCATGATCTTCATCACTACTTTTCTCGGTTCGTCTTACGAACAGCGAGACTTCCAGTTACTTTTAATGTTTTACACAATCTTTCAAAAATCTTGTGTGAAGAGCATATGCAGTTTGGATATCTTTCACCATTAAAATTTCGGGCCACAATTGTGTTTCTTTTACTTTCTCTAGAAATTAGAAGCATCTCTAATTGTTCATCGAATGAAAATTTCATATTGACCATCTTATGTTCACTAACTGAGAAACTGACTGACACTGAGAGACATTGAAAGCCTACCAATGTTTACATTTGACGTAGTGAACATGTGAACATATCCTGGAATACGTTCCATAATAAACGTAATAAAATGAAAATAGTCAAATATCTCAGCAACGGTAAATTTTAGGACAAATATATAGGGCCATCATCTTATACTCAGAATACGCCAATCTATCGAAATCGAGCATAAAAAATAGGACATTCCATTAAAAATAAACAAAGGTGACCTCTGTATCTTCCATTTGCAAGAATATCATTTATACCATATTATGTAGATTCTTAAACCATAAAACGTCTGTGAGTAACATATTCTCGTATTGTTTGAAATAAGCAAGTTATTCAAGTGGACAGAGCTCGTGGGACACACTGAATAATCAAGAACTACAGAGATAATATTGGGACTGAACATTAATGTAATTACTAGATTGTGGTTTTTACGCATTTACGAGAAAAATAAGTAGATCAAATGCAAAACACTAAAAACATATAAAAAAATTTAACAGTACCGTTATACTGTTTCCAATTGTATAAAATTATTAAGGAAAGAAATAAATGTCCATGTAGCTCTTGTACCTTGCAATTAAAACAAATTGTATTTTATATCAAAATCCGCAGTCTAGTAATGTTAGTAGACTGCGAACTTTCATGCAAAATAAATATTTGTATTACTTATCACTTTTTGTCAACTTTATCAACTGCAACAAGTTGAATGTCTCATTCCTCCTTTAATCATTTTAACAGGTTCTTACTGGTTCCCTCACGTAAAAAAAAAATTACAAAAAAGACTCAATGTGGTATATCAATATTCTTCAATTGCTTCATTTTTTTCTAGTGTCTCAATTGGTACCTATCATTTTCTGTCACAAATGCATAAAATCCATGGTCTAATTACTAATTAATCATCCACTGGCTTTATCTAACTGACGTGACTAAACCACAAAAGTATTTTAATTTTAGGATAAGATAATATGAGTTAAAATCGACCGAAGTTCGCCAGCATATGGTGACGGGAATGTAGTTTGCTAAAAAGAAAAAAAGGGGGTTAGGATAACAAAGTTGCGTAGCATACTAGAGGATTTACCCCTGAAATTCCCAAACTGACCGATCTGTTTGCCACCGAGTGTTGGTGTGCGAGGTCCACACAGACGAAATACAGTTAGGACGGCGGGTCAGCAGTGCATAGAAGCCTCACCCGTGGATAACACCGCTCGAGACTCTTCTCGCAAGAATGTTCGAACTTTCATCGATGCTTTTTTTCCATCAGAGCAGTCGAGTCCCCTTTTTGCTGTTTGAAACTGCGAAACAGCCTACCTACCCTTCAATTGCGATGATTTTTAGATATGTTATAAATCTCAACATGTTGAACAACTTTCTTCTTTGCGTGTTAGTGGTGGTCTTGCTTAGTCTCCGAAATATTAACCGAGATAAAATCTGAAGACGCTTTTGGATTTAATCGAAGTCGAGGTTCGACGCTTCAACTTTATGCTTCTTTTTCTTTACCTTTCGACGTCCAATTTCACGTCCGAAACTTTAATCAATCATTACACGAGTAATTATAATCATAACTATATCGTATTTCGTGTCATTTGAATTAGAAAAACTTTTTGTCCCCAGTGGTGGAGATAAAATGTTGACAGTTATGGTAGAGTAACACAATCTCAGTTGTGCACGGAACCTTCCAGCTTGCTCTTTCCTTGTTTCTGAAGTGGCAGACAAGCAGGTACTAATACTAATATATGCGGTACCAGCGACGCATAAATATAAGCAGAATTCACTGTAGTGGTACCGATAGTATTTTGCGAGTATCTCGGAAACCAAACAAGACCGCCGCTAATAAGCGAAAAAAAACAATTGTTTAAAATATCGACTTCTACAACATATCCAAATTCTATCGAAATCGAAGGATACACAGCTGTTCCGCAGTTTCAACAAAGCCTGTTTCTTTCTTTCTGGCCATACAAAATCGTTGGCGAATCGGCCAGTCGAAATCGAACGGCGAGTTATTTTCGTAAACTTGGTTCCGTGGCATCCTGCGAAGCACATTTTGCACTCGAGCACGGCCAACGGCCAATTACACGGGTCCCTCTCAGAAGATTCTTTCGTTTTTCACCTGATAATTCCTCGTCCAATCGCGGAAGAAACGCGGAGGACATTCCGCGAACACGATCAAAGACGAACACGAATGGGATGATAATCGCCGGTGAAAACATTTTATAGATTTACACTGTCATTCAGATCGTGAAGAAACCTGGAACGTATTGGACGGGTCATTTAACTGTACCACTTAATTAAATTTAACTGTAAATTCTCTTAAAAGTTGTTTGATGGATAAAAATATGTTTCACACATAATTTGTTCGGTACTGAGCAACATGTACAATGGGAGAGTTAATTTTCTATATTTGCGTCTTTTTATCGAGATATAAAGGTGATCGTAAGATTTTTCATTTGAATCTGTGATGCTTGACATTGTGTTTTAAAAGAGCAGGTATTTATGTACTATGTGCCAAAAAAAGGTTTAAAGAACTAATATTTATTGAGATATTGTTTCATTTGTTTTTAATTAAAACATTTTAGACAATTAGTGAGAGCGACTGACACGGTCACTTGAATGAAAAATTAACTGAGAAATATCACGGTAAATATTACTTTTTGATCCCATGTATCTTAACACATTAGTTAACGACGATTGTTTGATAGATTTTGAACGTTAATGATTCACAACTAAGCTCTTGCAGAATTGTTCGACAGCAATGACAATTTTACACATGAACACACAATAAATCGATAGTTTCCTGAAATAGTACTCGGCTGTAAATATTTTTAAAACGCACAGGTAGGCTTTGCCAGTATTTATGGCACACATTGAACACTATTGAATTTTAATGAAAATATTGTTCAAACTGGAATTGTAAATTCATTCGATGTGAATACATAAAAGGAAGAAAGTACGTATTGCTTTCAAAGTAATGATCTTGTATCAGCAGAAGATATTCGATGCTGCGTGTTTTCATTCCATTATATTATGTTATGACTGCATTACAGCATGTAACGATTGTATTACATCGTGTAACGATTGTATTACACTGTGTCGTATGTTGAACGATGCTTTCTCGTACTGTATGATCTTATGCAAACATTATCTTTAAGCGATAGTGACATTAATAGTTGACGTGTCAGATCTGAAACTTTTGTAGGAAAGTAATATAAAATAAAATAGATAATTAATTAAATAAAATTTTCCTAAAGATCGCGTTTTTTGTATTGGTAATCATTGATACGATTTAGCATCTTTAATTATATAAATCCTTTGAATTTGCAAATATTCTTGCATTTTTTGTTGTAAGCGAACATAGTAATTCATCTTTACGAGAAATGTGATTATTAGATGAATAACGTGTAGATGAAATGTGATTAAAAATGAGTAGATGAAATACAAAACAGTGAAAACAGAAAAATTAATTGTTTTGTTATATTCATCTTATTCAGATTGACAGAAGAAGAAATATATTTTTTTCTATCTCATCTTCATATAATTGATACAATTTTTATTTTGCACAAAGAACCGCACTAGTCTATTATCATGCTCCATATAACACGACCCTTACTTTTCTTGTACAAAAATAATTATTCAAGCGGAAGATGATGTGACACATACAGGCCCAGCACAGATAATTTTCCTTCAAGAAAAGATAAAGGAACACGTGACGTCACAGGTTCCAAAGATGTATAAACTATGCTCATCAACCCACGGACCATAAGGACGGTGCCAATGCTTGGCTTGGAAGGGAGGTCAGCGGACGCGTCGTGTGCACAGTACACTGAAAGAATGGACAGGATAATTTCAAAGAATTTGGAATTTTGTCATGAAACAATCAATATGCAAAGTATGTTTGAGATAGAAATGTTTATTTTATATGTTTTATTAAGGTATCACAATGAAGGTCTGTCGTGTCAGCAATTTTGGAATTATCTTAGGAATTATCTTGTGACGTCGCATGTTCTCGTTATCTTTTCTTCACTGGATTCTCGGCTTTCCTATACACGTACTATACCTATGATGGGTCTATAGGTAATACTATATGGTCTAAGTCTAAGTGCACGATAGAGATGAAACGCGTCACGTGATCGGGCCGTAGAGGAAGCGTGGGGGAATAGCGTCGTAGAAGGGATAGGTAGAATGGGGGAAGCAAGTCTTAATCTGTCGTCTCTGGGTTTCAGTTGTAAATTACATCCTTAACGTACCACGATCGGTCAAATGATAGGTTCCACATTTTTTATTTTAAATTTATTGAAAATACGAAGATACTTCAATTAGAAACTATTAAATAAGGTTCTTCATTCAAACACATACTGCTACAAATATTGCGAGAAGTCTAAATTAAATTCTGTCATAATTTTTATAAAACATATACCAGTCACATCTTTTTTGCTTAGTACGATGTGTTGAAACTACCTAACAATTAGTAAATTTTTACGGCATTTTAGAAAAGCCACAGAACAATACTTCACAGTTTGAGTAAATATGGTATCTCTCGAGGATTGAATTGCAAATGAATTGCATATCGTATTTGTCTTCTTCATATTTGATTGGTTCGGTATTTCAAACAAAAGATTGCCTTATCGACGTATGCGTAAAAACATCAGCATACGATTGAAACATAACGTAAGGCTTTCGTGGATGTTCGACTCCAGGATGAAAAACTTGGCAATAGGTCTTCGCGTGTCATACGCGATTCACGAAAGAAGCTTCGTAACCTTCGCTAACACGCATTGTCCTCGATCGTACACGAGCGATGCAATAAATCGTCGCGAAAAGAAAATGTTCCGGGGGACAGCAGAATCCTCTGGGCATCAAACAAACGATGATAAACGAGGAGCCGTGATTCGTGACGTGTCGCGAACGAGAGGCAGTTCAACCGACTCGAACTTCACCCCGGTCGGAGGTACAGTGGATCCGAAAAGTATTTCAACATTAAATTTCCTATTTTTGAATAATCGTCGAAACTGTAATAATTCCATTAGAAAAAATAGCACAACAATAAACCTGGTCTCAAGCTTGAGACTTTTATTCTTATAAATTATTATTCTTTTTTGCCTAAGACAACTTTTCACGATATAACGGATTGAAAACTGAAGAGTAAAAACATTAAAAATTGTTTTAGTGGATCAATTAAAGAACAATTTCGTATTCAAAATCGTAATTTCAAACCAAACATTTCTTCTGACCTAGAATATTTCCATTCTATATAATTTTTTTTAAATTTATGCATGTAAGAGTAATGCAATACCTTATACAATACTAAAAAATTTAGTAATTTATTAAATGCAAATTAATGTAATAAAATGTGATCAATATTTTCAATAATAGTATAACAATTTTTAATGGCATCTCATAATCGCCATTCGAGTGCTATGGGTTCAGAAGGTCACAACAGAGGGGAGGCTTCAGTCTTCAAATCTGGTGAACAAAATTTTCCAATGTTTTTACAGAGATTTCAGTTATAGCATTTTTGCTTTATCCGAAAAGATTCTTGAAGAAACTGAGCAATGTTCTGGGGGGGGGGGGGGGAATTGAAATTTTAAAATGTGTCCAAATTTATTTCTGTGCTGTTGTTTTCTACGAAATTGCTTACAGGTTAAATGTCGACAATTTTTTTAGAATCGAAAGTGGCGTGTTCAAATACTTCTTGGATCAACTGTAAACAGTCGAAATAGTAAACATGGAACGGGGGAGAGGATTTACTTGAATAACAAATAATCAATGGTGAACGTAGATAAGGCGCTGGTTGAATTATTGCAATTCAATCTTAATACACACGAATTACTCTCCAATGACAGAAACATTGGGATTCGCGTTACCAATTTGTAATCGTTCGCTGAATCGTAAGTCGTCGTAGCGTTCGCTCGTTTAACAGGACCATAAAAGTATCTATTTAATGCTACTTTAATTTGGGTTTATGATCCCGAGAAAACGGACGTTTGAGGCGGCCGATCGAATTGATGGGTTAATAAATGCAAGGGAACTGTTCATAAATCGTTAATATCGAAACGATGATACTCTGGCATTATCGTTAAGAATGCTCGTATAGAGTTTCGAGAATAGATTTCTTAAAAATTATGTTTTTATTATAGACTACTAGAATTAATTATGAAAACACTATTCTTTTATTTTCTTCTAATGTTTTCTTCTCTAATGTTTTCTTCTAATTTGTTTTATAAATCGAAAAAATGATTAA
The DNA here is from genome assembly GCA_028454255.1 of Halictus ligatus. NCBI lineage: Eukaryota > Metazoa > Arthropoda > Insecta > Hymenoptera > Halictidae > Halictus > Halictus ligatus. Next base: position 14,636,410 of record CM052139.1, on the reverse strand, counting down.
AATAAAATTCCTAAGCCAGAATAAACAACTAAACATATTTTCGCATTGGAATAACTTGACAAGGACGTACTACTTACTTAAAAAGTGTTCTGTTGTTCATTTTAATCGTTATTTTTAAAGTCAATTGTAGCAATTATTTATCTAAAAGAAACGGGTATAGCTGAGAATTTTATATTTGAAGTACACTTTGCATAATACGATTGTTTATAGTTTAGGTTAATATATAATATAGACGAAATGTTAATGGCTACTATAGTGAGGAAATGAATCCCCATTGTTCATAAAGGAGAGCTAATTTATCTTTTATCATAAATTAACTGACCTATTTGCGAAAATTTAATTGGAACGGCTACAATGAATACTTAATTCTTCATTCCACCGAGGAATGTGTCCCCGCTATTTATACCGATTAACAGCGCAAATGGAGTTTAAACTCTTACTACCAATTTCTTCCGTTGCAACTTTAAGATTTTAACAAACTTTGTCGTTCTCTTCATAATCCACAAATTAGTTTTATCTCATTTATTTTTGAACAAAGAAACTAATAATAAACAATAGTATTATAATACGTAAGGATTTTTTTTCCATTATTTAAATGGAAAAAAGATTAGATATGTGAATGAAACAATTCTAACCCAGTGACAGAATGTTTTTTTGTTTAATTATTTTTTTCTGACACTTTTACCAATACATTTATGATATTTTCCTGATTAAAATATGACATAATTGGGTGTATATTTGTCAGTTTAATTCCCGATTCAGTGGACCTGGCATTATCCGAACCGACAACATCTAAATTCGCCACTATTCGAATACGTGTATCACGTAGAAACAGTTCAATTTCAAACGAAGTATGTACCAGTTGATTTATTGTTCAAATCAGTAGAGATTTAATCAGATATTCGTTTCTAATTTATATTCGGATACCATCAAACCGGGTAATGTATTCATGAATTAGACAAATAAATGTGTTCCGAACTGTGTCGTGTTTGGTGTCATTTCATTAAAAAAAAAGTCACGTATATGTTGCTAAAAGTGTCATAAATAAATCATTAGAAACGCAAAAGTTTTATCATTGTATTAATGTTTGATTCCGATGTTTAGTATTTAATAAAACAACACATTTGTTGAACTAATCTTACTACATGAAATTTTCCAAGTGCAAAAGCACTTTTGACGGCGACAGTTTCTATAACTATTGTGGCTATTATTGTGACATAAGTGATTCCCAGCTTTTAGCGTACCCTTAGCAAAAGCTCTTAAGTCTGATCTATGAGGTAGTAGGGGTTAGAGAAAGTCTAATAGGAATACTCGGATGTAACTAAGGGTTAATCAGTAAGAAGTTCGGAGGGATGATTCAGGATCTGTGAGTAAGAGGGTCAAGAGAGTGTGTTTCGAGACTGATGAGTCATTCTATGCGAAAGATAGAAATTTTGGGACTATTTAGCGGAACTATGCAGAATCCTTTCGATATATGTAGCAACGCTCTGATTAGTCCGTGTTTTTCGTTGATAACTCCTCAACAAAGCCGAGGGGAATATTTTCGTAAAGGAAAAAGTTACTTCAAATGACCTTAGGAACCACCCCGCTTAAGGTTTCCGACATTTTTGGGGGGCCCTGTGTTAACTAAGTTAGAGGGGCATCTAACATTAATAATCCTTTTCTACATTCAACGTAAGCAGTAAGAGATCAAGGAATAGAGACATTATCGTACTTAATTCGCAATTCTCTTCCGATCTAAAAGGAGGCATACAACCAAGTACATTTGACACTTCTCTGCAGAATTCGTTTACTAAATTTTTCAATCTCGTGAAAGGTGAAAGAAAGAGTGAAAAAATAATTTTCCCGTTCGGATGGTAAAATCAAAAGGATAATAAACGAACGGGTGGTGATTCGAGCAGGGGCTGCTTTGATAGAAGACTGTCCAATTCCGGCGCTCCCTCATCGGGATTCAAATAGAGGTCAACGTCGACGACGGCAGCGGTAACAATAAGTGTGACAATAATAATAATATTTCATCGTCCCCGTCGTCCGTGGGTTTAATTCATCAAGTTGCGCGTGCACTCCCTAGGAATGGGCAAAGGTTCCGTGGAGACGCAGGGAAGAAGACCCCAGGAGTTGATTGAAGCCAACTGCCCGGCCAATCCCGTACTCTGCCTTATTAAAACTCGTGCCGTTGTTTTGTCTTTCGTCTCTTCTTTTAATGCCCGGCATTAACTAGCCGCCTCGAGGATGCTTGTCCGCTTCATAATCTTGCCGAACAGAGGAAAAAGTTTTATCGGGCCAAGACTTTGTCCTTGACGGACTACGCGAATTTCGGAAATTTCGAATTTCAATTCACAGACATATTCGCATTCATGAGCTTCATCCTGTATAATGAGATTAAAAGATTTTCTGTTTCAAAATGTTATTAAAAATGATTTGGTGTCATTGAATATTCTCTTTGAAAATATATAAAGTACATCAAGTTTCTTGATTATGTAAAATAGATGCTGCATTTAAATTTATGATGAATGTTTATTATGAAACTGATTTATTGAAAGGAATAGAAAAAATTGTGATATAATAATGATAAATTGTGAAAAAAGTGATAGTCATAAATATTATTTTCTATTTAAGAATACAGGAAGTTTTTGTACTGTTTCTGCATAACATTAGAAATCTGAATAACGTATAGAAAACAACAAGTATAAATATAAATATAATTTTATTTTAAAAAATGTAATTTAACGTATTATGTTTATTCAATTTATATTTTTAGTTTATTTAATATTTGTAATGACATATTAATCTTACATTTTTGTTTAATCATAATTGTATTTAATTTTTTATTTGAGACTAATATAACATGATTTGGTATTTGTTTAATATTTTATTATAGTGAATTTTGAATAATTCTAATTTCCTTACACTTGTTTAACTGAAACGATCCGATGGGAATGAAATCATGCCACAAATTCGAAATGTTAGTATGTTGGTCATGTTAATTGTGCTACAGAAAAACACGAGATGTTTCTTGAAATATCACGTTGAAAGAATATTAAATATGCTGCGCTCTGTATGGAATGTAATAAAGACAATCGTAATTCTATCGAATCTGCATAATAATAGGTATGCCTTATGTAAATGCACACATTATTCAACGCATTGAAAACATGCGGGAGGAATAACTATTAGGCTGAATCTGCGGAAATGTTTCCTGTGGCACATATTTTGTTTTTCAACGATGATGCAGTTAGATGTAGTTTGCGCAATACCGAAGCAGTGCAGCTCGTGAAACCTAGTGATTTGATTGCGCAGAGATTCATGTGCCACGGGGCACTAATTTTCGTGCAGAAACCACACCTGTAACTGCAGCTACTCATTAAATCATCGATCACTCACAAATTCCTTGAAAATCAGATCAGTATGCAATTACCAGAACTGTGCGAACACTGGGATAAAATGTTTTATGCAGTAGAATCGTGCACGAATCGTATATTTTATTCAATTACTTTGTCTTAAATTATTGTAAAACTTTCAATCTGTTCAGCTTTAAGCAAATATTTTGTAGATTCAGGTCTTCGAACAAATAATACAAAAGAAATTTAAATTAATAAAAAATAATTTAAATGATAATTTAAATTAGTAAAAAAAAATTAATTAAATTGAATTAAAAAAATTTAATTAATTATTTTTTGTAACCCACAGTTCTGTTGACGTGGTAAAACATTTTACTCTATAAAAGACAATAATGATTTGTATAAAATTTAATGTTTCTATATTTGCCCGTAGTTTTCACTTCGTTGAGAAAATTCAAATTAATAGGATTCTAAATAGGCAGCGGATTTTATGCATTTATGACAAAAATGAATAGATGCAATCTAAGACATTACAAAGACTAAAAGAATTTAAGAATATCGATATACAATTTCCACCTTATTTCGGTTATTAAAGGAAAAAAGAATCCGAGTGATGGTTGTTGCTTAAACAAATCTGAATAATTTATAATATCATATAATAAATATTATATGTATAATTCTCGAATTGCTAATATAATGGTTGTCATAGAAATTCAAGACCTTGTAAATTTCCAAAATTGTTTGATTCTTGCTTTAAACATACAACAATATACTAAAATATTTGGGACTTCAAAAAGTCCAATTTTATAGAAAAATAGATTTCCCAGATTTTGGTACCAAGGTCTGTAATTATTAATCCAGAATTATGTGAAAAATCAGGAGAAGTGCGCATGCTTCAGCCGTTCCAATTAATTAAAGGATTTAGACCATTACTAATTTCATTTATCGTTCCACACGAGAAGTAAAGTTGTTAACAATGGTAATGTGCTCGACATGATCAGCACTAAGTTTACATCAATATGACGCGTTCTAATATTTTTAATTTACGATTATTGAGATTGTGAAAATGTCTCCATGAAAAATTATTTAGCAATAGATTAAATTAGATAGACACATTTTCGTCGTTTTATTTTTTAGTAATGTAAAATTGTCACTTTTAGCGCTTCGTAAAGCTAGTATTAATAACACGATAGACACGATAGATTGCGAAAGGCGAACAATATTCACATCCTTCCATCGTTTGTTCCTCGTTACTATAAGCATCGGTTTAATGAAATCGTGAACGATTATGGCAACGGTCTCTTGACTCTCTGGCAATTAATACAAGAATTGCTCGTCTAAATTGATGGAGAATACCGTGAATACAAGAGCGGTTTCCTCCTCTAACATAAGCGCGCACATGGTAGCATTCTCCGACGAAGAAAGATATAGTCGAAGTAGTCGCGCGCGGCTGTTCTTGACTGGAGATAGCTATCATCTTGGGAAAAAGTGGTAGGCAACGAGGATGGAAAGAACAAGACAGCGGAGAACAGAGTCGGGATGTCGAGTCTTTGCCCGGATTTTATTTCACGTAGATTTCGCGCGCCAGAGATTCATCCTGAAGATTTTTAACAAAGTCTAATAATTTATTAATTTCCTTTAAACCGAAATAAAATTCTACAATTTTGTTGCAGTCGATATGTAGCCTTTGGGGAAAGCATAGGCATACAATAAATATAAACTTTTTTTCTATGAAATGGTGAACGATCACTATAACCACAAAATAAATAGTAGTGCAAGAGTTTAAATCTAAGCTGAATACAGGTAAAAAATGCTCCTAATTCTGTGATCTAAATATTTAATTATTGTACATTATGCAGATACACTTACATATGTAAGCAACAGATATTACACATTGTGTTTCACATAAGGAACCAACATACATGCATATTATTCATTCTACATATAAGTAAAAGAAGTCTCTACTCAGTGCTATAATTTAAAAAACCTTGGTTTGGTTCTGTTTCGAATCAATTTTGATGAAATACACAATGAACAAAGTGTTCTTCAGCTTCTTGATATGAAATCCTAATGGTCGAAATTAGCTAAAAAACTTATATTTCATAACTTATATACTTTATATTTAATTATATTATATTATTATTATATTATTATAAACAATGCAGCATTGCAGGGTGTCCCAAAAGTGTAGTACTTCTTTGAAAGGTATGATTCCCGAGGTCATTTGAAGTAACTTTTTCCTTTACGAAAATATTCTCCGCGGCTTTGTTAAGGACTTCTTAACGAAAAACACGGACCAATCAGAGCGCGACTACAGCGGACTGATTCCGGATCGACCGATGCCAACGTCACACTCAGCAGGACCGTAAAGCTCTGATTGGTCCATATTTTTCATTAATACCTCCTTAACAAAGCCGTGGAGTATATTTTCGTAAAGGAAAATGTTACTTCAGATGACCTTGGGAATCACCCCACTCAAAGAAGTACAACATTTTTGGGACTCCCTGTATATCTTATGTTCGTTATCAAAAGGCTATAAAAGGGAATATCTAAAAAGTAGCGACCACTATACAAACGCTCTCGTGATCTCAACGAAGTTATTTACCTTGGTGTCCACGGATGCCAGAGGTGTGTTCGCTTAAGGTTTACCTTCTTATGTCACCTGCGCTTAATCTCAAAATCTCCGCAATAAAGTGTAACAGTTCCGGCTTGTTCCCGCGTAGACCAGAAGAGCAGGCTCCTTTTACTTTCAGTTTTCACACGCGCTACATACTCGTCGCGCACCGCTTCCGGCTTCGTGATTTTAATTACAATCAACTAGGTGTGTCTTCCTACGCCGTAATCGTGATTCTTTCTTGCATCACGTTGCGCCTACCGTCCCTCAGCACTGATAAGATAATTCGTCGTGTGTATGCGACGCGTACGATCTTCTCTTGTCTCTGCCCCTCTAGAGATTCGCCATCAACTCGGAAGAAATTGCTACAGCCTGCGAGGTGCAGAAATGCGCAGCGTTAACAACGTAGGGGCTACAAAATGTACATCCAATAGTATTAACTATAAACTTCGAACGTACTTCTTGTTCGTATTAAAATCAACTAAAGTTCCGAAAACTGGTCAAATCCGATTGAGCTGAAATTTGGCAAATAGGTTCATTTTGCATTAAAAACATGTTTCACAAGAGGATTTTTGGCGGCTCAAAAACAATTTTCATCATACTAACATCATTTCCTACCTTACCGGCAATGCCTTGTATAAACGAGTAATCCCTTTAGACCAAATAACTAGTATCCTTGGGTCTGGATTTGGTTTGGATTGTAATTCCTGTTGGCTCAAGAATATTTTATATATAGATTCGCATTCTGTTAAGGTTAAGTTAGGTTAAATAAAGATGGAAAGGCAGCGATAGAAGGAGAAGATCATGTAAAAAGAAATTGTAACCCTTAGGGAAGGTAAAATAAAGTGTATACATTCGCATTCTGCGGGTCTGAAGGTTGCAATGATATTAGCGTAATAAACAAAAATTTTCAAGTCGCTAAAAGTCCTTTTGAGAAACATGTTTTTAATGCAAAATGAACCTGTTTGTCAAATTTCAACTCAATCGGATTTGACCGGTTTTCGGAACTATCTCCTTAAAATCTATCCCTTGTTGTTTAACCCCTTGTACTACAATTTATTTTACGGTTACAGCAATTAGAACTGTTCACCTGAAATATCTCATTACATTCACCTAAAGATATTCCAAATAAAAGTTACAGGATTCAGAACAATTAATAATACAGTAATAGCAATTTTTGGCAAGTGGACGCATAAGAGATATGAAGATTACACTCGATTTTTTAGATGGAATTATGAGGATAAAGGCCGGATGTTGTGTTGGCCTAATTAGTTGCTCTTATTCGTATAACTTTCGCTTATCAAATCCACGGTTGTCTTTGTGAACAGTCGAGGACGAAGGCACTACTTCCTAACATAGTTGGGGTGATACACAAACGTATCACCTTATATCTTATTGTGCCTTATAGAATGTCATACTTTTTATGCTCGATTATCGATATAATGGTGTTTGCATTTGTCTTAAAACTTACCGTTTCTGATATAACTCGATTCTGTAGGGTGGTCCAAAAATGTTGTACTTCCTTGAAAAGGGTGATTCCTGATGCGATTCGAAGTAACTTTTCCCTCTGCGAAAATGTTAGCCGCGGCTTTGTTAAGGACTTATTAACGAAACATACGAACCAATCGGAGCGCGGCTACAGCAGACGTATGTCAGCTCGGCGACCAGTCTAGCTGAACATAGCATTGGCTGAGTCGGAATCCGTCCGCTGACGTCGCGCTATGATTGGTCCGTGTTTTTCGTTGATAACTCCTTAACGAAGCCGCGGAGTACATTTTCGCAAAGGAAAAAATTACTTCAAATGACCTCAGGAGTCACTTCTTTCAAGGAAGTACAACAGTTCTGCGACACCTTGTATATTCGTTCTAATACTTTCCTTATGAAATAAGAAAACACTTCAAACATGTTCCATAACATTCATAACGGAAGTAATAAGATCAATAAACGAATGAATGGGTTTGGCAGAATTTAAAATCCAAACACCGGGGAATTTTTCCGCGCGCGAAATGTCAGGCGGCCCCGAGCAATTACGCAACTCAATTTACGGCAGAAAATATTTGTGGGGCCCGGCGTCAATTAATCCTCATCGAGAAGACGTTCCATCAAGGTCTCGGCGTACGCCACACGCTGGCGAAGTTCTTCGAAAATTACGAAGAACGCGGCGGCTGGACTGAGGCAACAGCGCAGCTGACGACAAGAAATCCGAACGTGATCGGGTAAAAGACGAAGAAAAGACAATTCGAACGGTTGGAAAACGAGGGGCCAGCCCCGAGAAGAAAACTCCCTAACGATACACGAGCGTACGGCGCGCGTGACGTATTGACGTCTTCGAAATATTAATATTTATGAGCCCCTTCCTGCAAAGAAAATGCACCTGCGTCGTATGCGTGTACACGCTCCCTGCAACAAAGCCCCGGCGCAAACGAACACGCGTGCACTTTTTTTCCAGGCACGAGCAACGTTTGTTTATTCCTCCGTTCTTGCCTGTTATCCCTACGGCTCGAAACGAAAAGTGTGTTTGGATTATTGATAATCACATGGATATTGTCTTGAAACCTGTCAACTATTTCACCCTGCAATGCGAACTATGTGTTGCTAATGCAGCGATAAAACTTCTGCATTCTTCATTACTTTTTTTCATAAAATTTATATCAACAAATTTGTTACATTTTTCTTATTAGTATGACTTCAAACACGATTTGGATAACATTGACTTGTTCTAATCACGATGAGGTAGAATCTCTATTATCTGTACTAATCACTGGAACGTTCGGATAACAAAACAGACATACTGTTAAATATTATAGTAATTATTAGTTCGAAGCTGAATATTGTTGTACATTGGTCATTTTAGATTGATCTATTTACGTGTGTAACACGTGTTTAAATAATGGATAATTCAAATATCATCGGTTCGGATAATCGAGGTTCGACTGAATCTTCAATTGAAAAAGCAAATATGCTTAGAATTATGTCATGTCTGAACACGTCTTGATTAGAAAAATGCAACGAATGTGCTGGAAAAAGTTTCACAAAAAATTAAATAGAAAAAAAATGTCACTGGATTGCTACATATTGTCTCCCAGAGATATTCTAATCTATCATGTTATACTTCCCAGCGGTGAAGCTTCTATGTGAAACAATTTTTCAAATATCGTGCACATAAATTTTTCTTATATAAATAGTATGGTATAATTAAATATAACATTTTTTTATAATTCCAGTCAACTCGCATGATTTATTTGGAAAGTTTTGAAGAAAATTAAGCAAACCACAGTCATAAAATAATGACTAAATACTGCTATATTGGGTCATAGAATCTTAACTAAGCTGACATTTATGGAATTATAGATTTTTATCTGTTTTTCTTTTCGTCTCATGAAAGCAGGAAATGTCCATAGACATGTTTAGTGCACATATTCTTAAATACTAATTTCACTATGGGTCTCACTCAAGTAGGATTAAGAAGTAATGATTAAATAATTACATGACTATTTATATATATAATTATACATACAATTCATAAATAAAAATGCCTAATTCGTAATTATTAATAAGTTATTGTTCCATTTATAAAATATTATAACAACGAATATAACACATAAAACAGTTTCTTCAATTCGTTTTTCTGAAAATATTTAAACGATGTTAATCTACTTGTTGCATATAAACATAATATTGTTATTCGTTTAAGAATCAGTATATTTTTCGTTACGTATACAGAGTGACCCAAAAATGTTGTACTTCCTTGAAAGAGATAATTTCTGAGATCATTTGAGGTAACTTTTTCCTTTGCGAAAATGTTCTCTGCGGCTCTATTAAGGAGTTATTAGCGAAAAACACGGACCAACCAGAGCGCGGCTATAGCAAAGGGCGTGCTATAGCACAGGCTAAAGCGTGGCGTTGGCATTGGCTGAGTCAGAATACGCCTGCTGTAACCGCGCTCTTATTGGTCTCTGTTTTTCGCTGATAACTCCTGAAAAAAAGCCACGCAGAACATTTTTGCAAAGGAAAAAGTTACTTCCAATTGCGTCAGGAATCAATTCTTCCAAGGAAATACAACATTTTCGGGTCACCCTGTATTTTGCAGGAAATATTATAATGGTGTTGCGAATTTCTTTTTATTAAGTTCGCTGCAACTGCCAAGCCATCCGGAAGTTACGTCCACAGTTCGTCCGAGCTGGTAGCGCAGTAGTCCAGCGTTGCTCAGAAAATGATTAATTTTAAAGAGAAAGAATGAGCACAGCGAGGGCACTTAAATGATCTCTGTGTTTTCTTGTCTGAGAGAGAATCGTTCCATGGATAATTGCTACTAATGACGCCATTTTTCAAGCACATTTTTTATACAATCCCTGTCTTCAAGGTCTGGTTTTATGATTTCGAAAAACACTAAAGGAATTTTTTATGCCGAACGTAGTTCGAGGAATGCGAAGAAAAACATCTGGTTGCATCAGAATATGATTCTTTGAGTGACTGAATTGTTAAATAGTTCTTACGCAATCGCGGAAGCTACTTTATTCTTTGAACACTGAGATTTTTATGCACACACGCAACTGTTTACAAGTGGAAAAATCACAAATCTCGCATTCCTTACCACTTTATCTACCGGAAGACTGTTAGAAGACTTCTCAAAAATTGTGCTGTACCAAATGGAAACTTAAAAATCTTGTTTTACACAATAATGCCAAACGAAATTATTAGATTACGTGATTGAGAATGAATTTCTCATTTATGGCTAAAGTTTGTGTTGCTGTAGAAGTATCTATGAAAAAATCTTCAAGCATGGGCCATACGCTTGCAGAAATTGTTAATATCTGAAATTTGTGGATCATAGACAAACGTGTATCATTTTATAATATGTTACTATTTGATCAAATGGTCCTCATACATATTTAAAAAGCCAATAGAATACGCGTAAACACTTGCTGTTATTATCTTAAGCGTTCCAGTTGTCGCTGTACATTTCTATAAACATTATCTCAAGATTAAAACCAAATTTACTTAAGAACCTAAACAGGTCTTGTACATTAGGTAATCTTGGGTGACACTCTTGAGACACTTTCAAGTTTCGATTGCAAGTACTTAATACTGGGCATCCACAGATCTTTTTATCTCTAGATTCAGGTTATCAATCTTCGTGTAATCGGAGAATGATTTTAAATTAACATGATTATAGGAAAGCCAGTATTCTTTTATTGCTTTGTGACTATTTTATGACATTGTTACATACACAACGATTGCCACTTAAAGATCAAAAGTATTAAATTTAAGAAAATAATTATTTTATTATCTAATATCTATTAGTCAACGATTTTATTATTTATTGGCCTACGAATTAAGTATAAATTAGTATTACTATTAGTATAAATTTCTCAGCAAACTCCTTCTATAGTACAATTTTTATGTAACAAGAACTATTTTTGTAACCAGTAACACTATAACAAAACATGACATAGACTGAGCTACTTTTTAAATTAATAATTGAATTACTTAAATTTCATTTACAAACGATTCATCTGAGCCAAATAAAAATGACTAATACCTTTTAGCGATTTGTAGGGTTTTATATCATTTATTATTTTATTGCTTTAGTAACAGCCATACTTACTGATAATAAAGCCAGTCAAGATACAGTTAAGTTAGACTACTACAACAAATAGACTTCGAACTCCATGCACTTATAACGCAAATGGGTAGACCAAATGCAGAACAGTAAAAGCATTTAAAAAATTTAAAAACTAAAAAATTAATTTAATAAATTAAAAAACTAAAAAATTACTAAAAATAAGAGATAAACTCTTGCATCTTGCAACTAATACAAACATAGTATACATATATTAATACATAGTTGCTTTGCATAAAAATCCGCATTTTTGAAAAAAATTATAATACTTTCAGTTACAAAATGGAACCACTCAAACAAAAATGAAATTTCAGTATGCAGAAAGGGTCGATATTATACAGGCGCAAAAATTGAAATTAACAATGAATCATCCCTTTTTCGAGGATGTTACAATATACATTGCATCCACATCTTTACAATTCCGCACACATCTTCTCCTTCGCTTGAATGTCTCTGTTTTTTTTTTTGTTTCCACACATTTTCACTTTTTTATGCGACCGTGACTCTTCGCCTGGCTGAAGCCAAAGAATAAAAATTACATTTACCACATCGTGCAAAACAGCACTCTTCGTTTCCATATCGCAACAACGTGCGACGCACACAGGGATAGATAGCAACACATTATGCTAATCGATGCCATTCGAGATGGCGAAGTATCGCAACGTGAAGACGCGGCGTGGCATGGTCTCGTAGCGTGTACATAATGTAATTCGCTTAGGGTATGTGTCTGTAGGTTTGATAGGTCGAGCCGATGAGCCGTGATGTAATGGGAAGAATTTAGGATGGGCCATTGGAACGTTACGACGGTTGCACAGATCGTTATGAAATTTCTGCCTAATATAAGAACTGGTTTATCCTACACGCTAAAGAGTTACATTTATTTACATATTTATAGTAAACGGAATTAAAATGTTTTTAGCGCCGTAAAAACCAATTGTATACATATCTTTGCATAGTTGTGGTTTGTTTCTTGAATGAAGATCGCTGAAATTACAATAACTGTTCACCTACTATTGAATCATCTGTAAAACCAATTCCGATCCCGTGCCACGAAGCTGAATAAATAAAGATTATTACTAAATCATCCCATAATACGATCTTTTTCATATTTTCGGACCCTAAAGTATAAAAACACGATCACAGAATATTGTACAGTCTGTGTACAGAATTATACACAAAAGTATTGTAGTGAATATATAACGTGCCATTCATCTTTTTCCCAACTTTTATAAAAAAAAAGATATAGCTTGTTGTTACAGTTGTATAAGACACTCTGTATACAAGATTAATATTGTATACAAGATTGTTATTGTTTGTTGTATCTCACCTTCCAAAAATATGAAATTCAATGCTTGGATGATCCAATACTTTGGTTCTCCGTAATAAAAGTGGACTTGTTTATAATTCAATAAAGTCTATAATTAGTCCCTTTTAACATTTCAGTGAAATATTTCTAATACAGAATAAATTTTATATAAAAATATTGATTATTGATGCATTTTACGTCGCCGAAGGTTCAATTTATATTTTTTGTAAAAAATGAACCTTATTTTAGAAAACACGAAGAGGTATTACATGTTTTTAACGAGAAAGGCGTGGATTCTTCTGGAGAACAGCGATAACTAGACAGCGGATTTTATGCATTTATGGTCAAATGAGTGGGTGTAATTTAAAACAGGAAAAACTTTAGGAGAACTTAAAAATACTGTTACATTATTTTTAACCTATTAGACATATGTATAAAGAAGGAAAATAAATTTCTATTTCACTCCAGTCGCAATGGATGGTTGTTTCAGATTGGAAATTTTTTATTCTGCATGAAGAGCCGTTGTCTAGTAATAACTTTAAAATATTAACTATTAAACATGATTCAATTTTTACTACACTTCATTAGTCCTTTATTCTTCGATTCTAATCACTGTGCAATTTGATTGTTAAGCAATAATTGAACAACGCATGACATTTTGTGATCAAAGCCAGTCAATTAACGAAACTGCAATTTTAATAAATTTTGTTATAGGGATCCTTAATTACGAGTCATTAACAGCATAAAATGATATAATTAAATACTAATATTATGCAGTTCTTTCTTTAACTCTTCGAATCTTTCCGGCAATAACCAGCTTTCGAAGCATTGCTTTTTATAACATAATTGCTTAGTGTGTTATTCAGTATGAAAGCAGTTGCCTTAATTGGACATTTGAAACCCATTATTTCAGATAGCGTTAATTAGAGAAAATAGTTCAAACTCTCGCGTTACAATATTGCACAAAACGCGATTTCCGATTTTGCACTAGCGATGATTTATTGCAGGAACGGTTCGAAGCTTCTAAACTATATTTGATCTAAAAATTTGTTATTCCGAGCCGAATACATAAATCTGAAACATTAAAATACATAAAACAGTTTTGTTCGCCGTTAAAGTGCTTTTCGTCCATTACATGTGTGATTCTAAGCGGCAAGTAGTCCATTGATACATAGGATGAATACCTGTGTACTATTATCACGCGAATCATCGTAATCGGATGCAATTTAGATTCAAATTTGCGCGCGTCAAGAATTAATTTCTAACCACTTAAGCGCATTTAACTGCCTGACGGTTTTCTCCACGCAGCAGATAATTGCATTGCATTACAAAAAGCATACGGCAGTAAAAAAAAAGAATGGCCACGATATCCGATAGGATGTCTCTATGTTTAAAGTGTTTTCAACAATGAGCCTAACCCAAGCCCAATCGAAACGGAAGCAGGTGTGTGAGCGATTCACACGGCGGCAGTTTTAATTCCTGCACAGCTGTTGCGACGTTGCAGTAAATTCGTGATCTTGTTAGATATTAGAACTTCAATCTGCATTTCAAAAACTAAAATTAATTAAACTGAACGTAGAGATTTCCATTACGCTATATGAGTTTAAACGTAGTTAGCCTGAAAGTACCGCTATTTTAATCCAGTGCAGTTTTATCAAATAAAATGGTATCAGAGTGAAAAAGAAATTCAACTGAATATATTTCAAACTGGAACACATGTATCTAATAAAATTAATTTTTTCTTGAATTATAATTTATTTTAAATGAAACCACAAGTTTGCTATTCTAGCTAATTTGATGGAGACAGTACAAATAATGCATAATACTTAGAGACTATGTTTTTCAATTACTCCATTTCTTAACAATATTAAATACAAATTGAAGTGTTGCGGACGTCAACACAAAAATGTAAAAAGTTTACAAAAATCTTATAAAAACTGAACTAATATACTGCATTATGATTTTTCTCTATCTGACGTTTATCATCAATTAAAAAAAAGTTGCAGTACTGGATCAATGGAATTTTCTGCTGCGACAATCCATAACTGGTTTGTATAGCGTATTAAGCATGCAGCAAACTCGTTAACTTCTCCTACAAAATAGTCGCACGATGTTAGATCCAACGTGTGTGTCACGAAGAACGAAAGTTATTTCACAATTCACAGATCAGACAGCTGTAATTGTGCTCTCGTTACAAACACGAAGTTCGCAAGGCAGCTGGCCGTCTCGGTGGTCACAAAAACGTGCCCAAGAAATGAAGAACGCCTTACTGGGACGAAAAGAGATTCGTTTACGCTGCAATGTTAATACGCGTCGCTTGTCTACAAACGAAATCCTCGCAATTGATAGTTTGGTACTCCTGACGTTCCAAAGTTTTTATTTCCCTTCAATGATTTATCTTCAATTAGTTTCTGCAATTATTATAGTTTTGTTGAGGTCTCGTGAGATATATGTAACGAATACATATGTTGATACGAGTTCCATTAAAAAATTATTTGAAACAAAAAAGTTTTATAATCGTATTAATATTTTCTCATTGATATGCTGGTGTCAATGTACTCGCTATCATTTTCTACGTTCGATGCAATCGGTAAGAGATCAAGGAATTGTGTTTGTAAACAAAACAACTAATGTTTCGAAGTTTCCACATTGTGCATCAAGACATTGTGTATGCTTGTGTAGAACATTTCAATAAACGTTTAGGTTACTGTACAATTTAAACGTTTAGGTTACTGTACTGTGATAACCTACTTTTATCTTCTACTTCTTCGCATTAGTTGGAAATATACTTCGACCGTGGTATCAGATATTGCATTCTTATAATGTTAGATAAACGATTAGTTAGTGACTTACGACCTCCTGTTGGTCGATCTGGGTCAGTGACTATCGTCATGTTCATGCTGTCTGTAACTCGAGCGTGTAGTTCATGAACTTTCTTGCGGTATCGTTATAAACACGCGTGTGTAATAATCAATTACCATATCTTAGCTGAAACAAACTTTAAAATTTTAATTTGCTGATACAAAAGCAATATTACTATGAAAATAAAGGAAATCATGACGAACGCAAAGTAAGATGTTTTTTTCTCGTTCGCTACAAATACTTAAGGCTATATGATCAGCCACTGACAAAAATTCAACTTGTCAGTTATAACTAGACTCCGGATCTTTATGCAAAATGAAAAGTTTGCGCATCAATTGCCGGACACAGGAGCTAACTATAAATTTATATTTTTTACTATAATTTTAATTTGATGAAAATAACATATTATCACTCTTAAAGTCCTTTAATTTTTTCAAATTGAAAGAAAATCTAAATACAAAAACCGTATTATTTAAATATGTTTACACAAAAAAATATGTGTAAACAAGTTAAGTGGGGAAAAAATACAGGATGGGTAATAACCACGGTGAATTCCCAAGATTCAAACTTTATTTTACATTGGTAGATTACAAAACCGTTTCTAAGCATTGCATTAAGTTTCTTCTACACCCACGCAAGCAACCTTATCCTTTTCCGAGTTAAGCAGAACGACAATGAAGGAATAAATCTGTACATTTCTCGAAATAAATTAAGATAAGTCAGCACTCTTTCATTCAATTATCGCCACGCTTAAACAATTATACTTATAGGAATGATCGTTAAATCATCATCCAATTCACATCGACTCAATTTCACGCTGAATCGATCGCACAATTTCCTGGATCGTTTGTATGTCAGAACACATACAAACCAGAAGCGGTGAACACTTGTTTCGTTACGACATCTCGCACGAGACCTAATTTTGTTATCAATGATACTGTTACAACAGCCACTTCTAAACACGACCTGCTATTTGTAATCTTGCTTAAACCATGCGTCGTCTGCGGCTTCCATACGCCAGGCTCGATGATTACTATGGTTGTGCTACCATTACTCTACAGCTTCGCAATGCAATTCGTTATATAAAACTACTCACGCGACACGTTTCCGTTTGTTCATTAATCTACGAATAAAGATCGTGGAGCAGGCTATGTCATACCAACGTTTCCTCAATTCAATTGACGAAAATTGCTATTTGACGCAAATCATGCGCAGAGAGTCTTGCTAAACCACAAAGAATTTTTCCTTTATTTTTAAAAAATATCGAAATATTCTGGATTTGTACACTATCTACGCCTATAATATTTACTATTTCTGTTTTTCTTTCAATTTTTCTTACTGTATATTATAATTAACAGTATTATGCATTCATCCACGAATGACCTTGTAATGAGCTTGGACTTACTCTCCGCGTGGTTCCGAAGCTCAGTTTCGACAAAGGCCAAATTGAGGTAGTAAATAAACATATTTATCGCTTCAATAAATGAACAACATTGTGTTCCTAACCTAACCCAGACGCTTAAAGTCAATTTCACAATAATTAAAAATTTTTAGATTTCAAGGTAGTTCAAGGTCATGCTTTTATACCTAAATGGTAGGAATGTACGATGAAGTTGGTTATAGCATCCGGTAGAAAAGGTGATGTATATGCAAGTAAAAAATGTAAGTGAGATCGAGGGAAACCTTTAAAAAATTCTCTGCCATCTAATTTGTCTCTGGTAACCATTTAAATTATATAAAAAATATAACCCTTACTTATAGACGCAAACGAAGTAAATATTTAGGTGACCCTTTCTGAGCGAAACGCTCTGTATATTAATGTCGTTTAAAGAGTACGAAGTATTGATTTAAAAAATTAGACGCAGTTATAAAATTGCATCATTGCAATTAATTTGTATACTGCAGATATTCATGCATTTATCGTGCATTTGATGCGACCAAATCCAATAAAATACATTTCAAATGTATAATACATTTCAAATAAATTTCTTTATACTTTGTATGCTACTTCAAATGTTTTAAATATTTATTACAAAATTTTTTATTGGTATGGATCTTCAATCAAAAAAGTTGAAATTACATAAACATCCGCAATTCAGTAATCAGAATCAGCAATCTAATCAAAGTTGCCCGTAAACTTCCATATCAGAACATTCTGAAGAGTTAAAATATGAGTACCGTTACAGTGTATACTGTATGTATGAATGGCGCACTCTTCAACGGATCTAGATCATAGACGTTTGAACCCAGTTTGTATACTGTACGAAAGATAAGAAGAAGTGCAGTATGTTGCAACGATAACTCCATTATATAGAGCAAATGCGTTGAATGAAATCGAGGACATAACAAACTGTTTTTTACTTCGATTTAATCTTTATTTCTTTAGAAAGACATCTAGAAAAAATGAAATTAAAATATTTTTGAGAAATGTTTTTTGTAGTCAGCCAAATGAAAGGAACTTTACAGTTCTTTGTCTGTATTATGTTCTGACCTAAAAACATAAAATATTATGAATATTGAATTACATTTATCATTATATAGGGATACGAAAATAAATACGTTACTTTTGTCTCCTTCATAATAATTAAAAACAACACTATAGCCACTATAGCCGGCACGCCAACTTTGAACGTGTATATCTTGACGTCACCTGCAAGATTTATGCATGAAATTTGAATGAAAAATGTAGATTTGCGCATGAAATTCTAAAAGTGACATTCGCGAAGCTTATCAAGGACAATATCGTATCAAACAAATACAATCATCGTATACTCTTCCCTACACCCTACAACTTTTGTCGGAAACATTATTTTAATATCATTTTTATTCACGTAGACACGATTCCTATAGAAAGTATCACGAGAGTAACGCCGGTAACTGCGATTCCGCGAAAGGAACCAAACAAGCGACTCCAAACGGTAAAACTAACAGTGAATTATTTCCACAGAGTTGTACCAGCGGTGAGAGATTCAACAAAGATGTATTTAAGGACATGTGATAAAACTCTAACAAAAAGTGAGTGTTGGTTGACGACAGGTCGCTGATGCTAAGAATGCCAAAGGCTCCATCGGACGCATTCTGAGCCATCGGTGATGGATCTGAACGTGTGTTCCCGACGAATTCACGACGGCTACGCGACCATAAGGTCGAGGGGTCGCAACCGACCGCGAGCCGTGTATAGATCTGACTCGGAAGAGCTGCTGAAGGAGGCCGGTGGTCCTTACGCTCTACCCCGGCTATCGAATTTCCCTATAGCGTCGAGCGATCTGCCCCAGGTGCCCAGGTGGTCCGATTTAAGCAACGATTGCCTCCTGATCGAGAACTATGGTACGCTGCGGAGCTCGAAGAAAACGAGTTTGCTGGATCAACGGAAGCCGGTGACGTTGAACACATTCAGCAAGGTTGAGCAAGGTCGTGGCAGCGTGAAAAACGGATGCATCCTGCAAACCGTTGACCCGCTGGCGTACGATCAAAGACAGTTAAACACGTTCTCAGCTGGAGAAACGAACGAACGAAAACAAGAGTTTTGTACGCAGAACGGTACCGTTCAAGACATTGTCTACGATGCAGGGCCTGCCAACGAGTGCCAGCAACACGAACAGACCGCTCTGCACTCTTTCCGGATGAAAGGCAAGGACAGCGACTCCTCCAAATTGATCGATCCTTTCGAAGCAACCGTCGACGTGAGTTCCCAGAGAATGAAAGAAATCGAAACCTTCCTGAAGAACTCCGAGCACGTAAGGAGGAACGACAAAGGGAGTTTCGATGTTGAAAATAAAAGACTTAACGGTACCAAAGAAAGACAGCCGATTTACGCGGTCCCGAACAGTTTATCGAAATCGAGGCGGGACCGTCGAATAGTTATCGTTGATGGGAACTATGTTCCGAGCGGCGATCTGTATCGTACCACGGCCAAGTACATCGAAGACATCAACAAAAACATCGCAGAGATCGACAAGAACTACGAGGAGTTGAAGTCTTCTTCGAACTCGAAAAACTCCGCCTATGGTGTTATCAACAAGATCGCTAAAGGCGAGCTGCTCGACGGATCGTGCAATTTTTCGGGCTACGTCAGGAAGAGGGACATGGCGCCGATGCCGCCTATATCTTCGGATTTCTGCGACAATCTCGTCGAGACGACCGAGAAACAGCTGAACATCGACGACAAAATCGAAAGCGTGAGGAGTTTCTCGGTCTCGAGAAACAAATTTGGAAAGATTCCGCCGAAGCCGCTCCCTAGATCATCCTCGATCGAAAGCACGTCCAGACACTCCACAGGATCCACGGCAACCTCTTCGACAAAGTCAACGGAGTCTTTGTATGCGATCAGCGAGTCGCTGTCGAGCGAAATTCAACGAACCGACGACTCGAAAAGTAGTCTGCTGAGCAACCTTTCGAAAAACTCGCTGAATTTGAAGCAAGATCTGATCGGCGCGGAAGGATCCGACGATCTCGAGTTCAAAGATGAGATGTCCTCGACCGACGACGACAGACCGTCGACGGTACGGTCGGTGGATCGGTTGCCGGTCACCAGTACGATTCGAAAGAATCGTATCCGAGTGGACCCGACTAGCAAATCCTACCTGAAGAGGGAGAGAGTCCTGCCGACCTCGAGATACGACACGCATCAGCAGAACGGTTCGCACGATAAGAGGAACACGAATAGCTCGCTTCTGGTGGGAAAGTCTTCTGACAATTATCTGAAACGAAGATACGACACTTTGCCCTCGAGAAGGTCAAGAGTCTCCTCGAGACCTCTTCACAAATCTAGCGAAGACGTGCTCGATGGTGAACGACCTGTGCGCGCGCGGTCCTCGTCAATGAACAGATCTTGCACCAGTGACATTGACATTAGTGCCGGAAACGACGAGAACTTCTCTAATCGCGGAAATTCGAAGAGCTTCCTCGTTGGTGGCAAGGTCCTTCCCCTTTACATGATAGACGCGACGGACATCATACTCCACGGCCGGCTGGACAGAACCGGCAACGGCCGTGGTTTCCAGAGGCAGCAGGAGCATTTCACGAGATCATCCTGCTACGGCCGAACTAGGCACAATTCCCTGGAATCGGAGCCGGAGGACAAACCCACCGATGATAACTGTCGATACAACGAGTTCGCCACTTTGCCCAGGAGGGGAAATCTCGCGAAAGATCAGACTGTTAATGATCCTGTTAGGAGGCTGTCCGGCAACGTGCCGATACTCGAACCCCTCTACGAACATGCAGTCAGCGATCCAGTTAAACCGAGGTGCACAGGGAACAACGTCATTCCCTGGTGGGAATTAGCAACTAGGAAGTACAGGCATCGGAGTTGTCCGTCATTGCAGGTAACACAAAGGACAATTTTTCTTGTGCAGAAGCTCTTTCTGACCGCGAAACCCATGGAAAGTGTGGGTTACGCGGAAGTAATTAAGGATTTTTTGAAACTAGAGCGATAATTCAATACCTTCGATGAGGCGTAATGGCCCCGGGAATCGTTCCGAGCTACTCTTTTCGTAGTCGAGCACGATTCAATTCAGACAATATTTAATAAATCATCGTTGCTTTCGCGAAAACTATGCCGGTGATTTAGAGTTTAATTATTTCATTCGGGAGAACGTTTACGCGACTGTCTCATCGCTGGAGAATGTAAGTATTGTGATAATCACGCGTAGGTTGCATTAAAATCATTGTTTTCGTTTAATAGTTTTTCTTCTCTCCGTTCTGTCTTATACTTTTTTCTAAATCACGATTTCATCTTTCGTTAGATCTCGTGGATCATTACGGTAGGACCTCGATTAACCGAACCTTCGATGTCTGTCAAAATCTAAGTTAATAAAAATTAAATCTAGCACTGTTCTAATATTTCATGTTTCCTTGTTTTGTTCGGATGTTCGAGGTTCTACTGCATTTCATTTCGAGTTAAAGAAACTGGAATCATTTTTTATAACATGTTTTTACAATGACTGGTGTCATTCATATAAATAATTATATCTGTATACAAACATCCTTAAAAATAAAATTGACTTAATGTAGTATTATCTGCACTTTCTGCACTTTTATACGAACGATGAAGCTTTTCATTATTTAGTGCACAACTTCCTAAAATCAAAAAGATAAATGCATGTATCTGATTAGTTAACGAGTGAACTACTTTCTTGCAAATATGATGTAATGCTGTCTATAATGAAGGTCTTTATTAAAAATTCACACACAATTATGTCGGGACATAGTACAAGGCTCTAGTTGAAGAGATACATGCGTTGAAGAAATGTTTTCTTGGAATTTCTTGAAAAGCCTCTTTCATTCGGTGCATCGATGGAGCACCGACTAAAGTAGTCGAGATTTTATTGCTCGAATTATAGCTAGAAGCACATTGGTGCAATGATTTTGGTCTCTCATAACGGGACAGCGCGGGCCTCGAACGGCAAGGACCATTGAAACAGCATGAACGTACATTTAAATGATTGGTTTAAATGCCTCCTTTTTGTGAAAACTCTCCTGCTAATCAGATCATTCGAACACAGGCTGTTTTTGTAACGTGAGCATGTATTTTTAACCTTCAGTCACTCGCTTACAATTTCCAAACTTTAAAATCATCCACAAACACAAACAAAAATCTCACCTACTCTAATAAATTATTTATTTTGCTTTAAAATAATTCTTTTATTTACTTTGTTAATGTTGGAGCCATACTATGCCCCATTCTAATAACTGAAGACCAAGAATGAATTCCTCAAATAAAAATAATTATTAGATTATTTTAAAATATTTTAAAATATTTACCTACAAATAAAATTAAACAAGTTGGACAATTTACAATTTTACTTCTTGTTGATTTTAATAAACTGGTCCACTGTTACAGTTCTGTTACAATATAAAAATAAAGTAATTTTATTATGGAAGATACTTTTCAAAACGTGAGAATGTTAAAACGATATAATAGGCCATTGTAACGCATCTTAATTTTCAAGAGAAAGTTATAATTGCTTTCCGTTATCTTCGCGTTTCCCGAGTCGAGAAGTACTTTTGTATTTAATTAAAATGGTAGATCCTATGCGATTCAGGCGATTTACCACGCCAGTTATTCTCATTCGATCAGGTTCATCGATCTATCTTCGCGCCTTTCACGTGTCGGTATACATCTTCAGCGCCGCTAATTATAGGAACGTATTTGATGAATTACTAGGATCGCGAGTCTAAAAACTAACGTTGCGTGGTTGTACCTTTCCATCTGAACTGTATACGTGCTATTATCACCGCACAAGCAACGAGATCGCCGCAAATTATTTTTAATATGATCTTAATCCATCCGCGGTTTCGCGAAAGCAACCGGATTCGTAATTACCATTTACATGAGTACAAAGAAAACTATAAATGAGATTTTGTGTATACTTATCTATGAAGAAGCGGTTTCAGATAT
This sequence comes from Halictus ligatus, assembly GCA_028454255.1. Lineage (NCBI taxonomy): Eukaryota > Metazoa > Arthropoda > Insecta > Hymenoptera > Halictidae > Halictus > Halictus ligatus. The sequence goes on along the minus strand of CM052139.1, from coordinate 14,613,262 downwards.
TCTAAACAGTCTTGTTGCGTACTTTGTTTCATTTACGTGGTGTACTATAATTACAGTGAAGTCTTGATCTAAGGCGAACGGAGCTGCGCGATCTTAGTCAGTTCGTCTACCCCCTCCACTGTGAATATACCCCCGAGGGACCAAGAAGCTCGAGTTGCCTCGGTCACCGACCAGTGTGAAGTGTAAACATGCCGCGTCATCTAATTCCGGATTAGGCTTATCGGTGTGAACCACTAGTAATCGAATTACAAACCTTCTTTACTTTTCATTATTCTTTTATGGGATTTTCAACAACTTATTCGTGGCATTTTTTTTTTTTTTATTAAAATAAAACTAAACACTGCGGTCCGCGTTCACATGCGCTGCCTTTTCTACATATGGCGCGGTCGACGCGGTCACAAGAAAATAGTAGCCCTACACGATCTATGTCACAGCACGGACCTGACGATCAAGACTTTACTGTACACAGTTATGAATAAAGCAGTTGACTATGTTCTAAATGAAAGATGTACAACCAAAAACATTATACATCAAAGTTCAAGTAGTTATTATAAATTGTTGTTTCTCATAGTTGACATAGAAAATTTATATTTTGTATAAAAATCCGCAGTCTAATCTCTCTGTAAAGTAAAATTGTTTCACGATTTTTTCATCTTGCGTCCACAAGTAGTATTTTCCATAATCATTTCACATTTTTTTACACAGCAACTAGGTTTTCTCGCTTTGGTCGACAGAAGTGTCTTCCACTTAAATAAAAAAATCGCATGACGTCTGCGAATGATGGAAAGGAAAAACTAATGAATAAATTCGAACGCGGCTACACTCGGTCGTCAAGACGATTTACGTGATTTATTTCACCTTATGTCAGTGCTTAAACTGCTACGGGTAGGTGGAGGCAGTTGAACAATAAATTCGATAATAAGACGTCACGGGTGGAGCCGTCAAACGAAATTAAACCGAGCGCATACCATTGAACCATTAGAAAGACGATATGTAATAAAGCGTAGGTCGACAATGCCACTCGTGGTCCCGATTGAATAATTATGTGCTCGTACTCCGAACCTCTTGAGTACACTCTTTAAACATAATCCTCTGCAGAACCGTGCCCTTTTCTTCGTTCAAAACCTGTTCCACGACAATTCAAATTTCCACCTCGTGCATCTTTAGAATCGATTTGATCCAAAAGCAACTCTTTTTCTTTTATTATGCTTCTTGTTACACTGATGTAAAAATTAGCATAATACCATCAACTTCTATACAATAGTACGGTTTATTATTATTTGAACGATGCAAATTTTAGACTTAATCCTTAATGTAAACAATTGATCTTATGCGATTATAATGGTATGCATTAAATCTAATTAGGAATTAAAGTTTGATAGCATATATTTTTTCATCATGTGCAATCTATGTATGTGCAAATGTACATGTAAAATACGTCAAATTGATACAAAAAAACAAAATGATATATCAGTGGAAACATTAATAAAGACAGTTTAACAGTCAGAAATAAGTTCTTAAAGCAGTAATAGGAGAAAATTATAAACATATTGGTAAACACCATTATAAATTGTAATATTTTATGCAGGCTGTCTTAAAAATGTTGTATTTCCTTGAAATAGGTGATTCGTGAACTTGTTTCAAGTAACTTTTTCCTTTGCAAAAATCTTCTCCACAGATTTGTTAACCAGTTATTAATGAAAAACGCGGACCAATCGAAGCATAGCTACAGCGGACGGATTTTGGTTCGGCCAATGCTAACGTCACGTTCGGCGGGACCTATCGCCGAGCCGGAATCCGTCTACTGTAGCCGCGCTCTGATTGGTCCACGTTTTTCGTTAATAACTCGTTAACGAACCTGCGGAGAATATTTTTGTAAAGGAAAAAGTTATTTCAAATGACCTTAGAAATCACCCTTTTGAAGGAAATACAACCTTTTTGGGATACCCTGTATATCAAATGTTCACACTTTGAAATTTCATAAGCTTCTCTGAATTATATACAATTAATTTAACCAGTTAACATTCTTTTAATCGAATGCATAAAAATTCCAAAATTAAAATAAGTTTATAAACTTTTATAAATAAGAAATTCTCAACCATGTTGTTTCTAATATTTTTTCTGTTGCCACTAAAAAGTATTTATTAAAAATACAGTTGGAAGTTTGGTTTAATATTCTTTGAGCCTTCGCAAAAAATACGGTTAATAGATTTAGGATGTTTTTGTCGTTTAATGTTAAAATTGTTTGATTGATAATCATACAAACGTAATAAAATGAAAAAATAAAATATTGACTCAAATGCATTCAAAATGTCACATTTCCTATTTGAAAATACACTAAAAATTATTTTAGTCTCTTAGAATTCTTTAAAAAAGACGCTGCTCAAAACATAACAAATTATACAGTTTTTAATCTCACGAATACGATTAAAGATGCTGCAATGATTTCTGATAACAATGTTTTAGTACAGCAGCGATTAATCACGACCTGCCGCTGCATACATACGCGAGTTATTTAAACTTCTAATCTATGTTCTCCTATCAGTTCCGTAATTGTCGCAGGCAGCTGTTGTGTAATTAATTTCCTAAACGCAAGCGATTAAACTATAATTCGATACGGCAACATTTCGAGCAATGAGTAAACCGAGTACCCCAAATATCACAGTAAGGGAACATTAAGGATGTTAAACTCTGAGGATAATGTTTAAACGAATTTGAACATCTGTAGACTGTTACGGAAACGTGAATACAGTATTTAAAATTCACATCATAATGTTTTCTTTGGAATGTGACCTCCGTTTTGAAAATCGTGTCGCTAGGATCATTATTTATTCAGTAGGATGTTAGTGTCCTTTTAGGCGGGGCGAGGCCAGTAAATCAACGCCTATACGTATAACGTTGTCTCGCCCGGTAGCTGACCGTTCTTAAATTTTTCCTATGAAAGAAAATTCCATATATCTACAGCAGGTAGCCGTCCTAAAAAAACATCGAGTCCTATTTCAGCTGAACGATAATCGAATTTACAACGGCGATACGATCGCGCTTACACGTGGTTCCATTTTTTTCTTCTAATCTGTACAAATATTTTTGTTCCCTGGTGCACTGGTTGACCAGATTTCCTTTCCCACAGTATCAGTGCCGGATTAACCGATAAGACAAATAAGACAAACGCCTAGGGCCTAAAAATACACATTTTTATTAAATCTTTTATATAAAGATTTTAAGCGACATTTACTAGAAATACTAATTAAAATAATATTTCATTGAGAGACCATCATATCAAGATTCATTTTGTTTCTTAGTCCTGCATGCAAAGATATTTGAAAATATCTATTTATTATATACGTATCGGGTATACAACAATTCTTGAAAAATTCTGACAATTTCATAATAATTCATTTTAAAGTTTGAAGCCTCTACTTTCTCAAAGCAGTGTTCATTTTCCTGTAGGATATTTTTACATGATGTAGCAGATGGGAAACTGATGACTGATGACCACAATTATTTTCCTTCGGAGTTATGTTAGACAAGCAAATAAAAATTGTTTCTTTTTAGTAATTAAAGTGCTTACTGCATGGTCGATTGCTCGCGGAAATAAAATGAGCATTATATCGTTACATCTTAAACAAGTTAAATACGCTCGATAGAATTTATTACGCAGCAACAAGCCGTTTCTTGTACACGCGAAATAAACTTACTCCCGCGGCAAAAGTTAACAGCAATTAATTACAGCTGGTCGTAGGTTGTATAAATAAATCTTTTAGTAGGCAGTCGAGCCAACCCCACCGAGAGTGGTCTCGAGCAAGGAGCTCCTATTAAAACAACCTATTCAATTATCCACGTACACTCAAAACCTCTTTACTTCCACTTGTAACTCTACCGTAGAGTGTGTTTTCTCGGGCACTTCAACTTCTTCTTCGGGAAACGACCTTTCGTCCACTTTTTCAATCCGCTATACCTTTTGTTTATTTTCATGGTATTCAGTTCGACGAAGATCACGAGAAGAAACTCCGACCGTACTCGACACCAGCACTCGATAATATATTTCAATTAAAAAATAAAAATATTTTCAGAGATTATTTCCTAAAATGCGTTACATTCATTCGTTCTAAATAGTTATCCACTTTCATATGAATGAAAATAATATTTCAAATATTTACTTATTTTTACATTTTCATTGTTTGCTTTCCATTTAAAAACAATGTATTTCTTTTTTTTTAACGTACAAACATATTTTTCTTCAAAACATTTTCATATTAGACCTGAAAGAAATATACAATCTTATTTCAATGCAATTTTAACGTTTTACAAAATGAAATAAAATATATTTGGGTGACGTCATAAATAATTTACATTCCTGGGAATAGATTGTAATTCTTGCTTATTTTATTGGTAAACAAACAGTAAATGATTTAAAACATATCCAACGTTACCACAACATTTAAAAAAAGATGAATCAAATATAAATGACAAGACTGCAAATCTTTATGCAAAATAAAAAATTTTTGCATTGATTGCAGGACACAGGAGCTAAATAAAAATTGTAATCTTCTTTTAATTGTCCTATTAAGCTGAAAATAATTTCATAATTGCATCAAATCAGCAGTCTAGTAATGATCTATAAATCGATGCGACATAAATCCAAATTAAAAATGAAATTGATACACTACAACGCAAATGATTTACGACACGAGCTAATGGACAAAGGGTATAGCCGGATAAGATGGTCAAAAGTGCCCCCAAACCAAATTCAGACCAAAGTCAGACCATTCAATAGAGCTCCCAAAGAAACCCATCTGTGACAAATTTCAAGTGGGTACTCCTACCACAAGGGTAAATCTGCAATTTTATGTTTCCGGATTTTTTAAAAAATCGATTTTGCAATAAAAAATTCTGAAATAATTCACTGTCATGTGTGCTATTAGCTAGAATGCCCATGAATTTTTTCGTAATTTTTTGTTGAACAAAGCAGAAGAACTAGAGCATAAAACTTGTCACAGAAGGATTTCTTTGGAAGCTCTATCGAATGGTCTGACCAGAAATCAATTTTAACCATTTTATCCGGCTATACCCATTACCAAATTTATTCTCTAACGTTTTCGAAGTCTTATTTTCAGTCGTCATATCTTTGATAGTTTTCTTTTGATACAAAGAAACGTTACATGAATCCGCAGGAATCTCTCTTCCCGCAGGTAGTTGAAACCAGCCCACCCTTCAGGGTTAGAACCATGTTTTTCCCATCTTCCTGCAGGTCAAATAGTTTCCCACCACATGGTGCGAGGGAAAGTCGGAAACACTTAAAACTGTCGCTAGGATTTGTGGTATACCATAAGCCGTTCCAATCGTTTAGGGCACGTTGGGCACCGGGTACTATCGTAAATGTCCCTGACTCCCCCGCAGAACGAAGATTTATCGTTTCATGGGTCAATTAGACGTTTTTGTTTGAAGATTGCATGCACGCAACCCGAGAGATATTATTTTGGAGTCCAGCAGCGATGTTCGACTTTTAAACGGGCATCTAATGAGAATTGTTCAACTGAAGAATGAGAGTAATAGAGGGGAGTTAGCCTAACGCCGAACAGCACCTAATGCCGGACAGTAGCTACAGTGGCCCCACGAAAGCATTCGGACACCTTTTAAGTCAAAATAACTTTGTTTAAATTAGTCCAAACAACTTAACGTTTTTTTTTTTTTTTTTGGGCGATCTAATATTATTAGAAATCTGTAAATTAGAATCTGTAAAAAGGTTAAACTGTTATAATTTTGTAAAAAGAAGAATCGTACAACAATAAAGCTGGACTCGTATTAAAGCTTCCACTCATACGATCTATCGTGTATTTTTTTAAAGATGTTTCTGCAGGATATAACGGGCGAGAATCTCAAGACCGCCATAGATTTGACGATTAGAGCTTCCTCTTTATAACGACACCCTATTACTTGACGTGCGGGTCCAGATTTATTCTGATACAATTCTCTATGGTAAAGTTACAACAATTTAAATATGGACAATTTTTCGAAAATGAGACATTTAAATATCCGATAACAATACAACAACAATGTAACCAACACAAATAGAACAAATATAAAAATAAAAAACCGGGTATTACCGTCCATTTTATAGAAACTGGAATCAGTTAGACAATTGTTTAACTTGATATAAACAACATTGTACTGTTTCAAATCAAAGAAAATCTTCGCTCAACTGTTCTAAGCGTTCGACTGCCATTGACTTCTAGACAAGTGAGAGTGGCGGTTGCATTTTCCTATCAATATGACTAGAACACTCTGTTGGCTGTGATTTAGTTATTTCTGAAATAAATCACATGCATTAGGTCACATCCTGTATGTATTAAGTAAGACATATAGCCGTGAATCAAGATTGAAGGTACGAGACATACCAGATGTAGTTTTTTTTATAGGTTGTAATGGATATAGTTTGCGATGGCTTCAAGTGTAACTACTTGAGCCTGGCCTTTAAATAACTATCAAACTACATTAATCTGTTGCCACGATAATGCACGAAGGTTAGTTTGCGAAAGTACTATTCAAGTACTATTTATGAAGTGAATTATACCATCAGTATTTAGTGAATTTATCATTTTAAATGTTGATATTATGTAGACTTTCAAATATTTCTTTACAATACATTTATAATAAAAAATAATAATAAAAAATTTAATTTTCATTCACATGGAAGTCAGGTATTAGTAAATATTGCAGAAATTTTTCAAAAAATTAAATGATTAAATAATTTTAAGATTTATCTGTTATGGTTACAAATAACCATTATGAATCACTAAAATTTTTTCTGATCATTAATAACTATTATCGATGACGGAATTAACTTTTGATTACGAAAAACTGTTATGACAACGAGAATCGTTTCCGGTTAGGAATAACCATTATTGCTGCTGAGAATTATTTTTTAGTCGCCATTATCGATGACTCGGTTTTGATTTGGTTACGTCGTAACCAATATCGACGACGGGAGTTTTATTTTGGTTATGAGAGGTTACAATCGTATATGTACGTATTCTCTAAAATAAAATAATATAATATAATAAATATATATAATAATATATAATACTATAATAAATATATATAATAATATATAATAATATGATAAATATATATAATAATATAATAAATATATATAATAACATATAATAAAACGATATAATATAATCCAATTAATTGTAGAATTAATTTAATAGATTCTTGTTATTCGAGAGCAAGAACAGTTATTCGTAACCAAAAATTAATTCGTCATCGATAATAATTACTAATGATCAGAAAAAGCTTTAATCGTTCGTTTGATTATTTGTAAACAAAAACATTTTGAGAATAATTTTATTTATAAGAAGTTAGGGTCTCTGATACAAGTGCATAAAATGCACAGGAGCGTAGAAGCATATCAGACCAAAATGGCTTAATAGGGCCACTTTGATTTTGACAATCATTTATGACGTCCGCATGATACAATTACCTTATTTACCTTATTTTAATTACTTTATTGTTTCCAAACATTCTTTAAAAGAGTCATTTGACCTTAAAACTATTAAAAGCGAAAAAGGAGAAAATAATAGGCTTGTACTAATGGCTCTTCAAAATGCAAATTGAAAATGATGTCTATGATTAAACTGTACGCGCTGACGGTTCTAGCGTTAAGTTAGCCTGTAATTAACGCCAAGAGAAAGAAGGTATAATCAATGAACATTAGAAAATAATTGCTTATCTAATCTTTCATCTACGTTTCGAAAGCGAAAGCAATTGTACTGCAGAATTTTTAACGGAAAGAATTACATCTTACCTTATATGTATAGCTTAAATACGATTCTATGAACTAAATATTTAGACAAATTTAATTAACCCGGCACACCATTCGTATAGCTCTAACTAGGTATATTATTTATAAACCATAATGACCATAAACTTGTCGGTCGAGCAGCGATATCTTTCATTAGAAACATATACAATATGACATAACCTCTTGTTATAACTAAGCATTGTCGAGCGAACAATTTCAAAAGAAGAGGAGGGGTAGAGCGATTTTCTTATTTCGAAAGAAACATCGACGTCTTATATCGATATAAAACTGTATCTCCATAACTGTCGTATCGTCGAGTATGCCGAGCGACAGTTGTACTAGTGGTATTACATTCTTTGTAATGTGCCGAACGTAGAAAAGGATAGCGATTGAAAAAGAAATAGGGACTGAGGTTCGATGCTTCGACTCCCTGCTTCTCTTTCGTTTCCATTCGCCGTCCTTTTTCACACCCGAAACTTTAATAGCATATTACACTAACAATTTAATCGTGAAAGTTTCATAAAAAAATCAAAAATTAAAAAAGTTGCAATCTGTTGCTTCGTTTGCTTTAGTGTGAATCTCGCCGATACTCGACCCCTCGCTGGCTCGGGCGTCGAGCGTGTTTACCGCACAACTGGTTCGCATGGGAATAAAATTTAGACAGTTACGGTAGAGACCTACGCGACAGTTATGCAGATAATACCGTAATCCGGTCATTTTCCCAGCTCGCATCTGTAGTCGTGTTTGTACCACGTACAAAGGCCGTCAGGAAAGGTCACGCGTGCAAGGAAAAATTCATGGTGTCAGTGAATATGCTTCGCACGCGTGTGATCGCATTAAACCCCGGCACAGTCGAATAAGAAACTTCCTCAGAGATCACGTCGATCCGCGTAACGTTCAATATGGGGAAAGCCCTGGGCACGTTTTGCGCTGTGAAACACTTTTAGTAGCCGATGAAATGCTTTGACGAAAACGTGTTATTACCCAAGCTGTATGGGAATTACAGACACCTACGGTGGAAAATAAACGGAAAAGGTGTTTGGCTTTCCATAGCCCGTGCGGAACGTGAATTGCATGGAGCAGACTTCTGGCACAGCCTTCCCAAGTACATACGCTCGATTTTGTGATCATTTCTCAACACAGCAAGGTTTATTATTTGAACATTGCTACTTATATATACAGGGTGTCTCAGTTGAGTGCGACGAAACAGTAAGTATCTATACTATGTACTGAGCGAAATATCTCCTAAAATAATCATTTTCTGACAAAAATGTTCCAATACTTTTTTGTAGACAATATCGAGTCGCGTCGATTGGAGCAGTAAAAACTATACGTTTCCACTAAAAAAAACGCTTTTTAAATTGGCATTCCAAACATTTCTTTATCTTATTCTCACTTTTTCTATTCTAATCTCATACTGGAAATATCCTAAAAAATTGAATTGAATTTGTATTTTCAATCTCCGTAGAAATAAAAAGATACTTTATTTGAAGAAATAGGAATACTGATAACGTGATTTTAAGAATAATTTCTTTCTAATTGCTTTGCATGTTCTTTTGGACAGTTCGCCATCTTTTAAAAAGTTTCTTCGAGTTCTACAAATGCAAGATACATTTACACTACTCGCCCTGCATAGAGATGCATATCAGAGATTCACAATACGAATATTCATATGGAAAACGGAAATTCTAAGTACACCGTGTTTATACGAAAAAAATCGAACCTCTCGTTATCGAGGTCCATTTCACATTCGACCTACTTGTCGATCCATGTACAAACATATTTCGCTAATATGCATTGACTTGCACTGAGAAAAGGTACTTCGCGTTGTCATTGTGTATTTTTCCTTGGGATTTAATGGCCGGATCGTTAAAGAAAACATTACATAAATATTCAGAAACGAAAAGAAAACAGAAACACGAAGTCCAAGGGGTATGCAATAATGCGACATAATGAGCTTGGAGAACCTATACTTTCTAATAATAAAGTTTTGATCTTTAACTGGGACTAATGTTACCGTATTTTAATTTAAATATACAATTTAAATGTAAATTAATTTAAATATTCAATTTGCAACGTAGATATTGATAAACTTTTTAAAAAATTGCTGGAATTTTTAGTAGTTCAACTAATCTCATAATTTATGTTAAAGTTAAAATTTGGCTGGTGTGGTAAGAGCATCTTCTTTTAAAGAATTTCAGATATCAATTCAGTGAGTGTAACATTGCAATCCTTCATACATTATAATTCTGTATGAACTTCCATCATGTACTGGTTTAATCAATATTTTCAAACTTACTTTCATGTGTAAATACAAAGGTTTAAAATATATTGTTGAATATTTCGTGCAAATACCGGAAACTAGATTGTTACAACAATTTATCAAATGTCTCATTTTGGACATATTGTAAAGATTTCTCCGAAGTATAAATAAAAAGTTTATTACAATCGTCCCCTAAAATTTGACTGAAGTTATTCATAACGAAGATAAAATTTTGCAAAATATGCAATAGTATATTTCCATATAGTATTCATTTGAAAATAAAAGCATTCATTATTAAAAACGTCCTGTTTGTCCTTCAATGTGATGTAATGACTTACAAAATTATACGTTCTGCTGCATTTCAACATTTTTCTCAAGATTTTGAAACGATCAGGTGGAAATTACCATTTTTATCATACTTCAAATTATATGTGTAGATAGCAATACCTCTATAATTTAGTACTTATTAAGAAAATGCTCTTCACGGCATACATTTAGGTACTGGAACAGTAAGCTATAATAAGCACTCATTTGTTTCTACCAACTTGCTGTATATAATGCAGTAAACGCGTCTGTATAATAAATGACGTTTCCATGCATTATGGCGTAGCTTCTTTCCACCTTGTCATTTTCATCATTAAAGCAACTTTTATGATTTATCTTCGGTTTTGTACTTTCTTCAGACCTCGAAATACATTTTTCGTTTCTTGTCAACACACAGTAATCTTGCTGCTTAAAATATTATGGTTTTACCGTATACATACATATATTAACATCAATCCAAAATTTTATAAACAAAAGATCACCAGATTTTCCACATTTTCTTCTTCACAACATAACTTACAGCTGCATTCGCCAATAATTCCCGTTTAAATATTCACTTGCTACTATTATTGTGGGACAGAGGAGTACAATATTGGTTTGGTTACTTAAAAGAATCCTATAAACACTAGGAAAATTTGTAATATTCCTTTTACGTAACTTATAATTATTATAGATTTTCTCCCGTTTTAGGAGAAAAACACAATTCGACATAGTTTTTATGACCTAAAATTAACTTTAATTTGTTTAATTATTTTTTGTTGTGAAAACACACACAGCATACCTCTTAAAAAAACTTTGAATAAATGCTTGTTTTGTTCTGGATTTAGAAGATTAGCACATTATGGATCATTTGCGAAAAAACTGAATACGTGAATTACAGTGGAAAACTAAAAGAAGTTAAGAACAGTGATAATATTATATTTCATTTTCTCTTTGCGTTTTATCTCTTACAATTGAAGCAGAAGATTTGTATTTTCCATCAAGATTTGCAGTCTACTCTTATGCTGCTGGTTCTGCTAATTTACTTTTACAAATCATATCTAACAACTTAATAAAGTTCCATCTAAATCCATAAATATTTACATTATTAATAGTTACACATTAAATAATTATTAACACAATAGGGCCGCATCGAGCCGAATACTTCTCTGAGGGATCAAAATGTGCCTCTATAAATATAACAAAATTTGTTGATTAGAAGTGTAGAGGAAAAATAAGTGAATTACTATACTGGTAACTTATGCGCCACTATTTCTCAGGTTAATATGAAATGCCAAAAAATTTATGGTTCTATACATGAACGGTATCATAGAGTTTCACGAAGAAAGTATACGATGGAAATTCAGTGAGCTCGTAATTGTCATCCGTCGGCTTTCACGCCGATAAATATCGGAAATAACATAACGCCTTAAAACTTCTCAGCGGCTCGTACGAGCGAATCATTTAATTGTAGCTTGGACCGACGGAGAAGCAATCTCGCGGACACGCTAGAAGCTAAACGCGTTAGCGCGGCTGGGAGAAAGTCGCAATGGAATCGCGAAAAGCTTGTAAGAAGATTATAATGCCTGCAGGTTAATAGAACATATAGGCAAGCGTTTTAATACGTGCCATTGGATAAATTCTAAAACTATCTCGTTTCTTCTATCGGGGAAGGAAGTGAAAATCTTAGTACGCCGGAAAAAAGTCGAAAGACATGCGCGGCTTTCTAAACGGCGAAGCATTTTTTGTGCTCCCGTTATAATTAAAATTTAAAACACTTTATCGACGAAAAATATACAGCCTACCGCGTTGCCTGTACGTTAAACGATAGAAGGCCTATTTTGTTGACATGCAGTTAAAATTTCAAGTTCATCGACTCAATATTTTTTTCTTAATATTACATGATTAAGTATCATGAATTGTTTTTATATAAATACTTCTAGTTCCTGTATGAAACTTTAAGAATGTAGTCTCTATATGTAGTATTTGCGATTGAAGAAAAAAAATCGAATTTTCGGAGTCAGTCATTTTGTCCATTTCGTTGGATTTTCTGCATTGCTACAGTGATTAAAACTTCCTTGTCTTCAATATTAGATGCGCAATATAATTCGCGACATTGTCTTGATTTTAAACATATTCTCCAGTTACACCGATTTACTGGTGAGCAACGAACACAGTAAAAAGTTTGAATATAAAACAGAGTTACAAACGATTAATTGTGAGGTCCAGAAATTAATTTGTTCGCCTAACAATTCCGCAGAGAAAGAAGAAAATGTTATTTATTCTATGTCTACAATTACTTTAAAGCTTAAATATTGATAACAAGAGAGGAGACTTGTATTTCATATTTGAAAGAGATAAATAATATTGTATAATTATTATGATAGAAAGTTGAAAGGTAAGATATAGAAATAATTTTTGCTTTTATTATGTTCATAATTTACGTTTGTGTTAGTTCCATGGTTGTTTAACGTGAAGACAAGAATAAATTATAGATAGGGTAAGGGACCCAATAATTTCGCTTGTATTAATTATACTTATTTTTGAAAAATAATGAATATTAAAAAAGAGATATTAAATTTTTTCATTAAAATCATTTATATATCTCTTTTTTAATATTCATTATGTTGTAAAAATAAGTATAATTAATATAGATACAGTAATAGGGTCTCTTACCCTAAGAGACACATCAGACTGAACTGCAAGAAAGTCCAAAAATGCAGAAAAGCAAGAAAGAAGCAATGTTTATACATAGCAGATTTTGTTTGAAATCTTGATCACGAGAGTGAGTCGATATTATACTCGAAGGGGTTGAGCATGTGGTCTAAATTTCGCCTAGTTTTTGCCCGGCAGCTGTTTAGGAACGAACAAGGTAGAAAGATAAAGGTAAAGATCCTCCACTTAGGAAGACATGTTCGACAGATTCGAGGAACGAGTTCGATGAAGGAGTCGAGCGTTTCTTTAGCCGAGACTTACACATGTGCCGATACATGCTCCCGTATGCACTTATATACTGGGGTATACTGTTTCGTGACGGAGAATCGCTTCTTTGCGGCCTGGGAACTGTTAGCCCAGTTTGCTCGGGTCGTAACGCTTGGAAGATTATGCTACGTTCACATCGTGTGTTATCTGGTCTCGTATTACCCGGAGAACCACTCGTACGGAAAGGAAAGTACGATCCCCACGGCCTTTTTCATCTCTTTCTTTCATTTGTTTCATACGGAACGCACGGAAGCTTCCGAGCGAATATTCCGAGGGTAGCCTCGTACCTTTACTTTTGCCAAGGATTTGCGATAAGAGCAGTAATTTGAATAACCGCGCCCGCTCAGCCGAAGAGGGCACCTTCGCGGATAAGGACGCACCTCTGAACGACACTACCGGGATTCGTATGATTACGAGTACTTAATCTGGTCCTCCGTCTGTGAACACCAGTCAGCGTAAAGGCTCTCAGGTTGTTATTTGTTAGGTGGATCTACGTATTCTTTCAAGCAGATTAATCTAAAAATATATAATATGTTTTTATGATTAAAAATATAGAACCACTATATTCTCTTCGAGAGGGTATTCTGGTTATCCATTTTCAAAAGATCAAATTTTTGTGACTGGCATTTTATTTAACTATTTGGTTCTTAATTTATTGTTGTTACACAATTTATTAATTATACAGATTAATTCATAGGACATGTCTTAATACATCCGTTGCTTATTACAAAAAGTCTACTACTTTTAGGTAGGTAACACTAACTGCTATAATCAAACAAATTATCTTGACTTTATTTTGATATTAAATATCATTATTTGTCAGTTACTAAATAGAATTGTGCAAGATTAACCTTTTCACTGAGCGACTCTTCAATCATGAACATTTAAGGAAACATAATGCGGGACAAATAAAATTGACATAAAATAAAATTTTTCACAAACCTAAATACGTTATAGGGTATACAAATACGGATATTATGATACAATAGGGTGAAAGAATTATTTGTTGAATCAGGAAGAAAATGTCAGGTTTTCAAGGGGTGATAGCAAACACAGATGACAAGTTAACTCGTGATCCCCAATTCAAGCATTAATAACGAATTGATGAACAAGATAGCAACGTACAAAAACAGCGACCAAATTTATTAAAAGAAACCAATTAATCGAAAATAATAAGTAATTTAATCTAATATAAAATTATGCTCGGTTACTACCGACAACCTGAGGTAACTGCTACAGAGAAGTTAGGTGATGATTATATCCTTGAAAAACTGCACCAATGTAGACTCACTCGAGACTGAACCAAAAGTAAGAAAAGTTACAAGCGCAAAGAAAGAGATATTTCCAGATGCTCTGATGTATTAGAGTGTACAACCGTACTTTATATTCCCCGCGATGGCGTATAATTTCTGTCAAATTAACCGACACAACTTACCTTTAACGATCTGCAAAACTATAAACATATCTTTTCTACGGGTCATTGCTCGCTGCTTACTTTCTCTATTCCGTTTATCGGCCGTAAGCGCATTTATTTTTCTTCCGCGGTTTGTCTCATTGCCTCTCTTTCAGCAATAATTTAAATATATTTTCCTTCGGAAGTAACTTAGTTGGTCGCGAACCTGTGCCTTGCGATTACAAGGCAAATTTATGACACTCGATACTCTTCCGCGTGGCCACGTGCACAAGGGTTTCTTCGATCCATTGATATTTCCCGCAATGATACCAAATGACCACTGTCAACAATCCTAAAAACATGTTAACCGCTTGCCCTAAAATGACATCTCAAAGACGTTATCGGCACCAAACTGTGATTATTTCCAACTTTCTACCATAAACTGGAACACGTAGTAGCAATCACTATAATGTATTTTACAGCATTATCTCCGTAACTGTCGCAAAGGTCTCTTCCGTAACTGTCGAAATTTTATCCCCACCACTGAGAAGATCCCTCTTGGAACCAAGCGATAAACATGCTCGATGACCGAGCCAACATGGAATCGACTATCGGACTCACACTAATGCAAGCGAAACGAAAGATTGCAACTTTTCTAATTTTTTATTCTTTTCTTTATGAAACTTTTACTATCGTACTAGTCTCGTTTATTAAAATGACACCAATCACGATATACATAGTTACGATCATAATTACTAGAGTAACAAATTGATTAAAGTTTCGGACGTGAAAGAGGTCGGCGCACGGAAAAGAAAGAGAAGGAGAGAGTCGAAGCGTCGAACCTCAGTCCTTTCTTTCTCAATCGTTATCTTTCTCCGTTCTGCACGCTACAGAGAATGTAGCACCTCTGCTGGAACTGTCGTTTGGCAGATCCGACGATAAGACAATTACGGAGATACTATTGTACAATGATTTTAAAATAATATAAATCATTTCATTTTCCATCGATGCATATTTAGAGCATCGGACGAAATGAAAAACAACAAGTTTCAAGTCAAAATTAACACGTTCGCTACCAGAATTTATTTCAGCAACAGACTCCTTAGCATGTTTGCTACCACCATTCGTTTCGCTTGCTTTCTGTGTTAACATGTTTTATTAAATGCATCGTATTAACTTTATGAAATATTGTGCTATGTAGTATGGACTTGAAGCATCAAAGTGTATAAAATTAATTTGACTCTCTTTAAGTACTTCAAAATTAATCGGGATACGAATTTTCTGCGAGCTAGAAAAACCCTACACAAGAAACTCATGTTCGGTCATGTACAATTGTAAATGTGGGAATTTAGTTGCAAATCGTAGGAAGCGTGGCGATACCAATATCCTGTACTATTAGTTTCTGGTTTCACAGATATCGCGGTAATAACACTACTGGCACTTTAATTCGCAATTCCCGCGACCGTTCCGATCCGTACGTTTAATAGGTGTCGCGCAGCCGATCGTTGATTTCGCTGCCAGTAATTTACGAGCTTACGTTGAAACGCTACGCGTCGCCCACGCGTCTCGACGCATCTACGACCGATAAATACCGTGGGTGGGCTTGCATCTTGATCGATTTGGAACGTGTGACGTTGTCACGGCTGTCTGCGTGAACTAATGCATTGCATCTATCCCCAAGTTTTCCACGCATTAAAAACCGTTTTAGAAGCTGCTAAAATCCTCGAGAAAATTTATTGTATCTTCGAACGAGCTAACACGGGATATTCTGGTTTTTCATTTTCAAAAAATCGACTTTTTGCATTTTCTTTAAGTGCTGTACAACACGTATTCAAATTCGAAAAATGAATGTAGACGAATGCAATTCGTATCGTGAGATATTGATAGTTGAATCTTTGAACGCGATTTTCTCGAAACTGTTGCCATGACATCTCTGTTATTGCGCGACCAAAATTTTTAAAATTTATCGTTTTTTTCTTATTTTTTTTAACGTCCTATAAGCGGGAAAATATTTTAAAAAATCAATAATTTGAGTTAAAAATGCCGCCATTTTGCAAATAATCGAGATTTTTAATTTATTTTGATTTACGTCGTAGCCACGTTCATACTGATTAATACACTCCCTCAGTTTTTTGTTTTCAATCATCAGAAGGATCCAAACCATGATTACAGTCAGCGCATGTTTTTTATTATTTTTATTTAAAAAAAAATAACTTATGTCGTTCAAATGCTCATAAATATGATTGTAAAATCCTAATATAAAAAGTTTAATCTTTCATTTATTCAACTATTTCAGAGGGTTATTAACACTAGCTTTACGGATCACTAAAAGTGACTAATTTTATATTATTTTATAAAAATAACAAGAATGTATACGTATCCAAATGGATCCATAGAAATAAATTTGTTGAATAATTCGTGGTGGATGCATCTTTACAATCTCAATAATCGTAAATTCAAATTCAGTCTTTTGATAGGTCCCGTAAATGTAGTGTGAACAAAATTATGATTTTGTATAAAATAAATGAATCTTCTCTATTCATCGTTACTGCACAGATACACAGTGTATAGTGCCCGGATATTTATAAACGGTAATGTATATAGTGTTTTAAAAATTGATACGTTCGACTTACTTGCTGTCCACCTACAAGGGGCAAGAATTATTAAAGCATTACTGCAAGTATTGTCGCTTATAAGCGGATTACGAACGATTATGCAAATTCCAGGTTGACAAATTCTATTCCAAAAAAGAAAACAGTTGGAATAGAATTCCTATTTCTTCCATTAAAAGACTCGCCCGGTTAACGTAGAAATTAGCAAGTACTCTAATTCTTTTTCTTTTACTTTCAAGTTTCATAAACATTGAAAAGTGGCAGCCTAATAGAAAATTTTAATAACAATCATTTTTATTAATAACACATTACTATCGACTTTCTTACTTCGTCGTTAATGAATTCGTTCTGTTTAGAAAATCTTTCGAATTTCTAAAATGTAGCATTCTTCGAACAACATTTTCAATGATCGTTTCCTTGAAGAATTTAATAGAAAAGCATCTCTACACAAAATAAATATTTATATCAAACTACACTATCACCACAGAAAGGAAATTGCACTACCTCAGTATACTCTAATAAATAAATTTGACGAGAAAAATTTGAACTTCTCTTTTAAATTAATATCCGACAATGGAATCTTTATTCCATTCTAAATAATTTAAAATATACAATAAAATATTGAAATATTGCAATATTATTGAAATGATTCGTCTATATATTTTGTTCACAAATTATTTGATTAAAGCCACAAGTAAAAACATTTTTAGGACCTACATGAAAGAATCTCTGAGGTTGAATAATTAATATTAACATGTCCTTCTACATTTAAATACTATACTTTTACTATATTATACTATACTATACTATACTTTTATTTTACAACTAATACTACTGATACTAATACTACACATTTCGGGGCCAATCAATATGATTGTCGAGTGTTCTTTTTATATGAGTGGAAAAATAGCATTATGCAATGTTTCGTACAAATGTACCGATTAATCGACGCATTATTCGTCAATGGCAAAGAAAACTACAAAATGGAAATGACAATCTTGTAAAATGAATGCTTTTTTTGATCCATAGGTTTAATTAAAAGAAGCTTATGTTAAAACGTTACTGTTAAAAATCCAACATTTCACATTTAATAACAAGAACGTATTTTTTGTGACAACAGACCACCGGATTACGTCGGAGGAATTTTAACTCCTTAGAAAGCAACGATCACTCCGCGCTTCCTTCCAACGAGTGTATGAATTAAATGTCATTCACCGTGCGTGCATCCTGATGCATCCTCCTGCAAGTATAGGGGCATTTCGCGCAATTTTCTGCTGTTTGCAAGCGAATTACATGTTATTGCAGCGAACACTGTGTAATCTCTATTTACAGTGGCGGAAAAATGCAATGCACACCGTTAACTCTTAATTTTAAATAGTTACCGAAATTATAAATTGCAAAGTGGTCGTAACTGTCGACTAATTTGGTAAAAAGCGTAAATTTGTACGATATACGAGTACAAATGAAGTTTTTCTGCACTTTTATATACCGTGTTCACCGAAGCGGTATGAATACACAGTTACATTAGGATATATTTAAAGTATATAATCTGAATGAACATCTTAACGAGCATCTTCCACTGAAATTGAAGAAAACGAAAGTGTAGAACTATTAAGATACAAAAGAAATGTAATGGGTGTAGATATTATCGAGCAAGAACAGTTTAAATGCTGATACTGCCTACGAAAAGGGTGTGATCACAATAAGACAGCGAAAGGAATTCCTTTTCAACATGTTCTTGCAAATGAATTTTTCTTGTATCGAGTAGAACGTATAAATTTTTAATGAAAACATCTCGGTGGACAATTCGGATAACTTTCACTTGTTGTTCTTAGAAAGGGAACTTATTTACCTCGTTGTACCCAGCGAGTCGAGATAAAGGTAGTACACTAAAAACTGGACCGGAAGAGACCGCGGCAAAAACGTACTGTTCTACACAATGATGCGCCTTGTGTTCTCTAAAAGGGTTGCGCTCCGGTACCGCACCAAGGGTTTTCGCATTCTGAATATTGCTTTTACAAGCGTGAACACTAAAAGCCTCGTTTCAATAAATGCTCAACAAGACATTACATCTCTAACGCAAATATCTGTTTTTTTTTCTTTGAACAACTTCAGAGCGTTTGAAGACTTGCGTACAGTGTTGATATTTTATTTATTTAATATTTTAGATAATTTCGTACACTACCCTTGACGGAAAGTGTTCGATCAAAATCATGAATTGTTAAACGAACTGTTGGGGCGTATATTCAATATGAAAAGTATTACCGTGTATACATGTATACTAGACAAATATGATGTACGAAAAATTAGAATTTACTAAAATCTTAATGAAACGATAGATTCTTTTTATATTTACGTGGCAAAATGTTCGAACACTTTTTAATATTTCTGACAATGAAAAAGATTGCTCTCAGTATTTAATTAGCTCATTTGGCGTATTATGCAATAATTAAGTTAATTTTTATATTAAATATCAATCGATAAAAACTGAAAATTGAATAAAGTAATTATTTTACTTTCAGTACTTTTTACAACGTTCATTGTTAGATCAATAAATACATCAGGTAAAAGGTCCATTATTTCTTCAGTAATGTTGCGCTTTCAACTGAATCACAGTATTGAGTTTATCTACATCAGGCCTGTCCAACCAGTGTCGCCAGATGAGGGGAGGGAGCAAAAATTGAGGGGAAAGAGTTATGGACTGTCACTGTGGGTGACACTGTGTCCAACCCGCGACCCTCGGGCCACATTCGGCACGTTTTCCCTCTTCTTCATCCCTCTAAGGTGGGAAGTGACGTTCATAGCATTTGTTTCATAGAAGGAACCTATGGGGAACGAACAGATTGATGGCGGGGACCGTGTGGCCCGCCACGTAGAAATTGAACAGGCCTGATCCACATAAACATGCTCTTTTAGATAATAATTGCAAGATAAAAAATGTAAAAATTCCAGAATCTAAATAATTAGGCAATTCTTTCAAAAGTAAATTTCCACATTTTTTCACGGTAATAAAATCGTTTCGATTAAACTTAATTTCCGCAAAAGAAAGATGCTAAATTTGATCGTTCTTCTATTTCAGAAAAGAAATTGTGTAGTATATATTCGTTTGATGAAGACATAATCGTTTCACTCCCGTGATCCAGTATCACTCCCGAGACCGTCCAAAAACTGAACGGTGTAATACGAAGAACCTATAAAATCCTTGCACATAGGTGGGCCGCATTTACAAGCGTATCGTGCACGTCTAGCTCAATAAAGAAACATATTCCTTCGGGCACAATCGACACATTCAGCGGTAGGTGAAACAATACATGTAGAAGCATATTAGAACCACGCGTGGGAGCGCATCTCATATTTACGATCGACCGAGATCTTTCGAAGAATTTACCGGTCCCAACGATCGCACGTAACTGTTCGAGATATCTGTCCGGTCGCTCGCTCCTCTAGGAAAAATATCCATACATAGTAATACTTATAATTATCCCTTTGATTTTAAAAGATCACATGGTACAACGTTACGCTTAACACCTCGCCGCACGATTTTCTTCGCGACTACAATGATTAGAACTTTTTTTATCCCTAACAATTTCACAGAGGAGAAAAGAAAAGTATTTATTGTATCGTTGCATTCACTTTAATCCTCTGGTGCGCGTGGGGTCTGTGGGACCCGTGATGAAAATTGTAATTTTTTTTTAATTACTTAATAGCTTGAAATATATTCCATCCCTTTAACGGGACCCGCCGAAATAACGGGTCCTAATATTTTTAATAAATTCATTGACGATTATTGAAATTGTAAATATTCATCCATGAGAAAGGATTCAACATTCCTTTACATTAATTTAAAAAATAGCTAAAACTTTGGATAGATACATTCGTGTTATTTTTGTTA
Source organism: Halictus ligatus (assembly GCA_028454255.1). Lineage (NCBI taxonomy): Eukaryota > Metazoa > Arthropoda > Insecta > Hymenoptera > Halictidae > Halictus > Halictus ligatus. The sequence continues at coordinate 14,592,010 of CM052139.1, read as the reverse complement.
ATATTAATCCTAGCACTCCCGGGAGGGGGGGGGGCTCCTCGAATCCATAGGCTGGAAAACTTTAAATTAGGACTATTTTTTGGGTGAAAAATTTTCAAATAATTATTTATTATTGTTTGTACATTTAAGTTTAATATTCCGAAGTCCAAACTACGCATCGCGGCATAAGTACAGGCGGCAATGACACGAAGCGGACTCCAACGCTCCTTTTATCTCCAAAGAATAACAAATAATACCAAAACTAAGAATTGAATCACAGAACTGCCTAGCAAGGAACGATGCAGCATTTCCAGTTACAGTCAGAAGTCAATATTCATTCTGAGAGAAGAGAGTTATATACCTACTTTCTATAGAATATTACAAAGCTTTTTTTGAAAATCAATTTTTTAGGAGAAAGAAGAGTATGGGTTCGTGACCCCCCCCCCCCCCCGCCGAGACTTAGGAGTGCTAGGGTTCAATAGTCATTTTTAATGCTCCGTAAACCTAGTGTTAAAATGGACCTAAACCCCGCCATACCATGGTTAAAGCACTTGTGAACGCAGACATTCTGGTCTAAGGTCTTGAACAATTTCATAATGTGCCCTTCAAAGTCAAAGCAACGTGCTCCGCCTCGAACAATGCGATTCACCATTGACATTGTGACAAAAGCGGTGTAATATCGCGTGTTCCACAACTGTAGTCAGCATCGCAAGCGTGAAGGTTCATTTCGTGTCTGGCGACGCAAAAGCGAAAAGCTACAACAATGAGGGAGCTCTGAGATAGGTCCGAGAAAATTACCGTTTGCGTTTTACGAGCACGATAATTTCTCTGGTATTACGCGCGGAAACGTAGCTCACCCACGCGTCCTTTAACCTTCGTTCTCCCCTGATTTCCTCTCCCGCTTTGTCTAATCCGTAATTCCGCGAGAATCCTGAACTTGCCTATAAACAATTCTTGACGTTACTGTTAATTTATACTCGACCTCAGAAATGAATTCTACGCCAAAGTGAGAAGCAATCGAAGCGTTCAACAATGTATATCTTGTTTCAAATAATATGACTAACATAAATATTCCATGTATATTATTATGATCGATTGTATTGGCACGCAGAGTATTATATTGGGATATAGTGAGTTATGGCCCACACAAAATTATGAGCTGAGACTTTAATGAATGGAAAAGAGGGATAATCTTGAATATAAAATTTCAGCTAAACTTTCGAAAATTTTGCACATAGCCTTGTTTTGCATTAAAAACATATTCTCTAAAAGGATTTTTGGCGACTCGAAAAAAAAACATTTTATTGTCATTTTCTACCATACCGACATACCATTTTCTACCTCACCGGCATAACACTTGTATTAGGTGCTGCTTCTGAACTTATTATTGCTGTACACGGGTTGTACCGTAGGGGCCCGGGATAGTCACGTGATATTTTCAGTGTCAGCAGATCGGTAATTGCTGTATAATTTTCATTAACAGCCTTCAAACACAGACTTAAGATCCGTCTTGGTCTTGATCCGACGAGTCTTAAGTCTGTGACTAAACTTGTCACATTCTTTGCTCTCTATTATCGATATTATGAATTCTGACGCCAGAAACATGCTGCAAGTTTTTGGCTTTATTTCGCAGACAATTAAGACAAAATATAGCTCAATTTGTAGCTGGCGATATTTTCTAGCGCGCGCTACTTTCGATTTCATCCAGAAACCTCATCCAATGCCATAAAAATGCTTGCATTCCACGACATGCGTGTTAATTTTTGGCCTACTTCTATCGCTTATATTACCAAATATCTGCATAATCTCGTCAACTCATCACCAGCGCGCACTAGATTGTACTTCCCTTTTTCGAATGAGCCCTTTCCCAGCGAAAAATATTCTCATATAAGGACGAACAGTTGAGGCACGTAAAACCATTTTTCGCCTATTTTTGAGTTGAAGTTCACCTTCTGAGACCAACAATTTTGCACTTTTTTTCATACAATCTTGTTTTTACGAGAAAATTCCAAAAATGCAAGTTTTAAAGCGTGTTATAATCAGACCAATGCCAATCTTATTATGTTGCAAACTGGTATATTAAATCGAGAATCGTCAGAATTACTTAATAATTATTTATATGTAGACTATACGTATATACAGGGTGTTCCGGGGTTTTCCAGCAAAACTACGAGAGCATATTCTACAAGTAGAAATAAGAAAAAAATGTTATTTGACGTTCGTTTAGAAATGCTTTCTTACAAAGTTATAAACAAATGAAATTGAATTTGGTAACGACGGATTATTAGATGAATATCAGCGTATTCCTCATTTGAAAACACTCTTGGAATTTTTACCACGATTTCTTGATCTAACAGGTGTTGTGGTAAAAGTGATACTGATGTTGAATCACTCCAAGATAGTAAACATGATAACTATCGTCGAATAAGATAAACACTTTCGACTTTTTATACTCTGCGAAGTAAAATCCGCCGTTACCAAATTCAATTTCATTTGCTTATAATTTTGTAATAAACCGTTTCTAACCGAACTTCAAATAACATTTTTTTGTTATTTCTACTTGTAGAATATGTCGGAAAAAACCCGAAAGACTCTTTTTACAGTTGTACATTAATATCTCAAAAACTAATTAAGATCCGCCATTGAAATTTTATATTTAGGGTTCTCTCCCCTCCTCCCTCCCCGCCACTCCTCGAAATCTCAGCTCACAAATTTGCTTGGGTCCTATTTCGCTACAGTCTTGTATTGTAGTTCTACTGCAGAATTTATGCATTTGTGACAAGATTATTTTCAACTTTTTAAAATTATTAAAAGCAAGAATAGATTGTAATCTGTCCCTTCTAACTCATACGAAAAGGTTTTACTTTGCATAGAGATCCGGAGTCTATTTATAATGATACCTAAATAATATAATATACAAAAATTGTCTTTTAATTTACTGCAAAAATATGTAGTAATCTGGACCTCCTATAAGAATATTGTATTAAAAAATTTGGAAACATTTAACTTTTGCACCTCGAAGTGATAAAAAAACATTGAAACGATAAAGATAATATCAAAAATGACTTAATATATGTAATCGAAGACAAATCTCTTATTATATATTTGGTACAACTTGGCCAACATTTTCAAGATTTTTCACATCTGTTTTGAATCTTAATGTTAGACGTGTCTGATAACATTTGAACGAATGTTGAGAAACAAAGTGTACTACATTTAACGATAGAGCACGAGTTTGAATTCGTTCCAAAGATAAAGAAGAATGATTTTTGTTAGTCCCTTCTTACTTAGGTTAAGTTGTATACTCTCTTTATCAAGAGTTTTTATACAGGCCACTACAAAACAATTGTTCTCCTAAAATATTTATATTCAATATTCAAAAGATTGAAAACATTAATTGCGACAGCTATAGTCTGTTAAAATTGAGAATGATTTTAAAAAAATGCTAACAAACGTACAGCTCAAGTGTTCATTCCTTGGGCAGGGTCACCCTACCTCAAAATTAGAAAAAGATAGAGAAAAACAAGTTTTCATAAAAGTTTTAATAAAGTCTGAACGAGTAGTAGCTTTTTAAAAATATAAAAATTCAAAAAATACATTTCGTTGCATTGCATCGATTTTGTTGGCAAATATCAATTTAGTGTAATGTTCGCTTGTGTGTTTCCTCGGAATAGGGAAACCGCGAATTGTGCAGCTTCATCCTCCTCGATTCGATAGCCTCTCGATAGGGGTTCGATGAGACTAGTAAATTCGGATAGCTACTGAAACGAGAAATCCATTCTTGCAATGAAAATACACGGTGTACTTGTGATCGAAAAGGTCGTTGTACCAAGAGTGCAGAACCTATCGCAAACCTGGCCCTTTCTATTTTTGTCGAAATCGCTGCTGAAATCGCCGTTCTGGTTGCCCACTATCCATAGCCACTCGACGAAAAAAAGGACTGAATTATTGCTCGCCATTGAGCGCTGGAACGAAAATTAGGTACACTCGACGTTATCCGGTTTCCGTGCTCCGTTTCGAAAACGCTTTTGATCACTATGCCCCACTGTAGAGGGTGTCCCATTTTAAATTTCCACGGAAAATATCTCCGAAAAGGAGATATGACAAAATATTTTGGATAGAAATTCTATGCAAATTAAACTGTTATTTAATCGACCTTGAGATGACCTTGAAAAGGCCTATGAAGTTGAACTTCGAATTTTTAAATTGGAATCTATATTTTTTTATTGTATATACGTTTATTGTATATGAATACTATCTAATAAATAGTTACAGTTAAGTTCATATTCCGAATATATTATTTGTTTGTAGTATTTATGTAAATAACGCAGAAAGATTATTTGTGCTTCTTTTGCAGAAGCTCTTTTTATCTAAGTAAATCGTTTTCATAGGACCTTTATAACGTAATTTGTTTTGATATCTAGTTGGAACAGTTTAGATTACCACGTTCAACCCTGTAAAAGGTTTCTTCGAACCTGGATCGTTGAACTGACGAAGAGCAATTATCTCGCGGCTCGTATAACAGTTGTTCACTGTAATTGCGAGATCGAGGACGTAACGATATGATCAAGGGATGCAAAAATGCCGCATTATTCAATTTTTTGTTCACTTTCGTCACTCTTGTTATGTAAATCGGGCAGGTGCCCCTATAATATTCGCGCTTGACTCCAAGACTATCCGCTCTGACGCCTACCAGTTCTTCTTTATTGACCCTTCTTCGCGGAAAGCCTGTAGAAACACGGTTTTTTCAATAAATGTTTCGAGTTAAGCGTCAATGAACTCTTCGTCACAACTAACTATTATATAAGGTCTAATTAAGATCTGGAAGAACAATGAAATAATAATCCCATTGATGGATCCTTACTGGTTAAATATTATATTAGAACATGTTAATATTAGGTGTACAAATTAATTCTTGGACCTCACAAATTAGTGTATTATACCTATATTTTAAATTCAAACAATTTATCCGCCATATGGAAGATTCATTTTAACTGTAAAACAGTAAATGCATAGAAAATAATGTATTTTACAGCTATGAATTAATTTGTGTACCTAATATAAATGTTACTTAACCAAGATATTAACATTCGCTTGTTTGGAAAAATATTGCTGTATTTATGTTATTAAAGATTTACGAACTATTCAAAATCGTTGTGGAAATATTAAGCAGCGTTTACATGACCAACCATTTAAATTTATGAAAACTTAGTAATTATCCACGTTGTTTATTGAAGTTTCGTACGTTCTAACTTTCTGCAATTTCGTTTTCTGTTGTAGGCTCACGTGGTGTCAGCTTTTGAGCAATCCTTATCCAACATGACACAACGGCTGCAACAACTTACCGCAACAGCTGAAAAGAAAGTAAGTATCTGCTACAAAATAAATCAGTTTTCGTTTGCACCAGGAATGGAAAAAGTTATCGAACTTTTTAATAGTTTCTATTTGAAACGTGAACCGTGGGAAGTTTTAAGAAACATCCTTATAAGGTCTAATCAAAACACGTAGGAAAGTAACTTGAAATGCTTTAATTTGAAAAGAATGTATGAAGTATAAAAATAAAATTATACTATAGTTTTGTAATTATTTTTCTAATTATTTTTCTTTTTTTTTGCTATTATTTTTCTATCCATCGATATTGAAAAAAGTTCTTAATCCTTGTAACATATACTGAGAAAACTCTTTATCGACCGGTTGTGGTTGAGGCTGCCACTCAGTAAGGATCGGCTTACAAGGAGAGGCCACGACCTTCGGGTCGCCGATTCGGTTGAAACTTTGCACACTTATAGATTTCGTTCTCCTGTTCACGAATATATACCATTATAAGGGCAGATACACAATAGTTTTCGAGATATTAACGATTAAAGTTTCGTTATTTCCTATGTGATGCCGTATTTCTTCTACCTTATAACAAGAGTCAGTGTGGTGCGACGGTAGCGAGTCTCTCGTAGACAGTGGTCGAGTAAACATCGTGTCTCACAGCCTATCTTAAAATAAGCGTATTTCAACTTTCCGACTGTGTTGCACCTGTGACTCCGGCCCCCGGGGGCACTAACGGTGTCTTATATTCAAAGTAACATTACACTGGTCCCGATCCGCCCTATAAATGGATCTATTTCAACAACCGCCACAATGACGGAACCAAACGAAGTCATGCATCATGGCGCTAAACGCGCCCTCTCGTCGGACCTCTCCGACAAAGAGAACTCGGGGCCTTCCCCATCCTTCAGACCAAGGGAACAGAAGACTCGCAAACTGCACTCCCTAGACATCGATAGGATGTACAAACAACTTCTGAAAGAATGTAACATGCCAGTCACTAATAACAAGGTTAGCCCTAACCTCAAAGCAGCCCTCAACCTCGGCACAACCTCGCCGGTCACAGAAGTTTCTTCCTTACCGTCAAGTGGGTGTGAATTTCCCAAGAAATTCGTCAAGGCTGACAACCCAGCCCCCACTTCAACCAGCACCTCCACTATCGCGAATTCCAACCGCTTCCAGGCGCTGATCAACGAGGAAGCTTCAGTACAGGACGACAGCGCCCCCACCGATGCAAACACTCCCAACATAAGATCCCACAAACCAACAAGACCGCCTCCTATCTACACCACCAACACAAACCTCGGCAAACTCATAACCTCATTGAAATCCCTAAACATACCACATAACGGCTTCACCATCAACGAAACAGACCCTTCCAACCACACTATCTATCTTAACCTCCTGGAACACCATCATCTAACAATTGAGCAATTAAAGAAAGAAAACATCCCTCATTATACTTATACACCGAAAAGGAATTAAAGGGGACTTCTCCGATGATTATATACTGGACGAAATACGGAACCAGCAACTACCAAATTTAGAAATTCTAAAACTATCAAAATTCTATTTTGACAAGAAACACCCGGACCTTTACCACCATCTAATCCAAGTCTCCGCAGACAGTAGCCCCAAAGAGCTGTACAAAATTAAAGCTCTCGCACATCAGCGAATCAGATGGGAACAGCTCAGGAAGCCTCCCATCTTCCAATGTAAAAATGCCAGAGACTCGGACATTCCAGCAAAAACTGATTCTTCCAATTTAGATGCGTTAAGTGCACCCAAACGCATGAACCAGGGAACTGTCAAATCCCGCAAAGCGAAGGCAAGCACATACTCAAATGCGTCAACTGCACCCAGGAGGGGCACCCTGCATCATACAAAGGTTGCCCTTACATCAAGTTTGCCCTCCAAAAAAAGAAGGAGCTACACTCTGCCAGCCGACAACGATCTGCATCCAAATTAAACTCCCTGACGGCTTCGCTAAGAACGAACATGACCTACGCCCAAGCGACCAGATCCTCAATGCCCCTAACGGCTGAACACCATCTTCTTCCACCTTCCTACACCGCTCCACAGCCCAAAAGACCTGTTTTCACTGGACAAGATCCGCAGCCTCAAACAGACGCACCACCCCCAACATGGGTCCAAGAACTTAAAGGTGACATAATCAACCTCCTAAACAACCAACTCCAAACGCTGGCGGCCCAAATATCTGCCAACTCCCAAAAGATAGACTTTATTCTAAACTCCTTTTTTTCGAATTAAAATTCACCCCCTCTAATTCGCCCACTAACCTGATCAGAATTGCAGCCATCAATGTGAACTCTATCATCTCGAACCACAGAAGACTCAAACTCCTCCACTTCCTGAACAAAAACAAACACGAAGCCGTCTTCCTCTCGGAAACAAAGCTTACAACAAGTTCAAAACTAACAATAAGATCATCACCCCTCCCTCCCATCCTACAAACCTGCCCAGTCATTCTTGGACATCTGCCTTGTTGACGCCAGACTGCCCTTGGTCAACTCCACCAATGGCAAAGCCCCAACACTCCCATACGACAACGATCACTCGGCCCTTTCACTTACCCTCAAAATTTCCGACTCCAACTCCCCCCTCTGGGCCTCAAATCCTGAACCCTACAGGTTCAACTTCAAAGCCACCAACAGGCCCAGTTTCACCAAGAAGATAGCCAAAGCTTACCATCAGAGAATTCCTAACAATCGTAACCTATCCATACCTGAAATCGACGCCCACCTAGAAACACTCAGCAGCACATTCTCCCACGCCATATCCAAACACGTTCCAAAAATTAAACCGAAAAATAACCTACACAAATATCTAAATAACAGAATAATAAGACTACAAAAAACTAAAAGCTCCCTCGTCTCCCTGCTACACAACCTACGTACTCAAACCCACTCCTCAGACAACCCTTGTCAAGAGCCACGAAATTCTTACTTAAAACCACCTCCAAAATACTCCAACACGAACTCAGATCATCAGTTGAACAATTCTGGACCAATTTAACAAAAAAGATAGATTATCGTGACTCTGACTCCTTCTTCCCCCGTATCAACGCCATATTCAGACCCAAACAACCTACCGCCATAGATGAACTACATATCCAAAAAAATCTAGACTCCATCCTACTGAGGAGCGGCTGCAACCTATCCGAAACCAGATCCTCAAACGACCACTACATTTTCTCTACTCCACCCGACAAACTCAACATCCTAGGAGCCTTCTACGAGACCGTCAACTCTCCTAAACAACTCAACTCCAACTCGCCACTCGAAAGTATAGTCGACCACACTGCCGATTCCATAAAAAACGACTTCACTGCGATACAAACAGCCGGTAACACATTCACCACATTTGACAACTCCAACAGGGCTTCTAACCCAACACCTATCCAAGACCAAGATGATCCTTTCTGTTCCCCCCTATCCGTTGAGATTATATACTTAAACACCTCCCGAATAAGACTTCCAGCGGCCCCAACAACATTCCCCCCATAGTGTTAAAACACCTACCCAGGAACATATCATACAACTTAACCATCTTATTCAATAACGCACTGAACCATTACTACTTCCCAAAAGGTTGAAAACAGGCAAAAGTATTACCAATCCTTAAAAAGAATAAAAATCCACACGGCCCCTCCAGTTACCGTCCAATCAGTCTCACGCATAGCCTAAGCAAAGTTTTCGAATCCATCATAAACCTCAGTATAAACGCCTTTAACAGCAAAAACAACATAATCCCAACAGCCAATTCGGTTTTAAACGCCGACACTACACCACACACGCCATCCACAAGCTCCTTCCCGGTCTGAACACCGCCGTCGCCAAAAGCCACTACGTGCAGTTCTCCTCGATCTTGAAAAGGCGTTTGATTCCGTATGGCACAATGGATTGCTATTCAAATTACACAAAAAAAGTGTCATACCTGGCTGCTCTACACCATCTGGAATATGATCAAAGACAAGTCCTTCTCCATCTGGGACGGCAAACTCCTTTCCTCCCAAAAATTCCAAATCGATGAAGGCCTCCAACAGGGTACCGTCAACTCCCCAAACTTTTTAACTTCAACGAGGACGGCTCCTCCTACGCGCTGGCTTTTGCCGACGACCTTATTATATACACATCAGGCAATAAAGTCAAAACAGTACGCGACAACCTTGAAACCCTTACCGAAAAAGTCAACAGATATTACATGGCTTGGAATCTTCAACTGAATCCCAACAAATGCGAAACCATCCTCTTTAGAAAACCCCTCACCCAGCTTTCCTCTAGAACTAAAAGAGGCATCAAAGAATTCTGCATACACACCACAATCCCCGGCACTACCATTAAAAAACCCATCCCACATCGGAAAATAGTTAAATACCTCGGGATCAACATCGATCACCTCCTACGTGGAAACAAACACTTGGAAATCCAAATTGCTAAAGCCCAACAAGCATTTGTTGCAAATAGCCGAATCTTCCACAACAGGCACCTAACCCACCGAACAAAAGTTATACTGTATATGCTCCTCATTCGACCAATTCTAACTTACGGAGCCCCCGTTTGGTGGAACTGCAACCACACAACTATGGAAAAAATCCGATGCTTAGAAAGGAAATGCCTAAGGGCTTGCCTCAAATTATACCGTACACAAAATTCCAACTGGAAACACTATGTAAGCAACAAAACCCTATACAACTCTTCAGATATCACCAGAATCGACTCTTTCATTATAAAATCAGTCTGAAACTATTTTAGTAAACTCCTGTTTATAAACAACAGCATAATCCAAGTAATATCACAACAAGACCCAGCGTGGAAACCAATATCACAACGTGTCCCAAAGTGATTCTCCAACGGTTACACCACCCCCCAGGCTTCCCTTCACTGCGACAAAAAAAGGCTTGATTCAGAATGCCGAGAACGTAAACCTAATCTATCACTGGAAAAGAAACAAATCTAACAAACGCATCTCGTACCACCACCTTGATTTCGAAACAAATAGAAATAGCTTCACATACTCCAGAACCATCCCCCCATCAGACTGCAATGACTGTCACCGTCTAGATACTAAAAAAAGCTAGAAACCTACGCCAGCCCTGAGTCTAGCAAATAACTTTATCACATCTTTAAGATACTAACAATAAGGCCTAAACGACTACAGGCCCCCTCCCATGTACATATGTAAATATTGTAAATACGTTCCTTCTTTCTCTTTCTTTCTCATTATTTCCTTTAAGTTAATCTAGCTTTTAAGTTAAACCTAAGTTAGTTTTAAGATAAGCACAACCAACGACCGACACGGGGGTTTTTCAAATAAAAATTTTTATTTCTTTTTTCCCTCACTCGAACTCCACATAGCCTTTAAGCGTTACTTACTTAATAAATAACTAGCCAGTATTACACCAACCACTTTCCAAAGACTGTATATCTAAGAGATTCGTATACGAGCGAACAATTAGATAAATATGCAATACTGAGTGGTGTTTTTTGAATGTTTGTTGTTAGCATTTATAAGACTGTACAATTGACTTATGCAATAAACATTTAAAAAAAAAGGTGCGACGGTAGCGTGCCAAGTTTTAAACCGGTTTAGCAGGGTTCAAATCCTGTCGATTAAATGCATTTTTTTTTAATTTCATTAGTTTTATCATTACAAATTTATATTATTAATTTTAATCGATTAAATTTCACGCATAAAATTGCATTTTGAATTACAAATAACATGTATTTATTTACTAACAACAGGATTATTTACTATTATTATATATTAAATGATAATTAATAGTAATAGTAATTTATATATTAAATTTTAAAAAGTCTTTATAAATATCTTGTGTTAACTTTCCGGATTTCGAAAAAGTTACTATTATGTTTGTGTGATGTGACATAAGTTCATCTACCTTTTTTTTAACAAGTGCGGTCTTTTCTCCCTTATATGTTATTGTCCTTTCGAACTTTGATTGATACTAACATCCTGTCTGATCCGTGTTGATTATATAATTTAAATGGACTTGCGAGGTGATATATTTTACTGTTTTCCGAAAGTTTTCGGCGGCCTACTATATTTTATTAAAATGAAACTGGTACTTATCATTATATGCATTGAAGAAAAAGAATTTAAAACTAATCATTAGAGGAAAATTCAAACTTTATCAGTGCGAGCACAAATGGTAAGTAATGTGACCCGCCGTTTTCAAACTGCGTCGCGTCCTCAAGAGTTACCTCGATCTCAAGAGCGTCTCCGACGTCACTGATTATTGACAGCTTATATGGAGATGATAATGCAACCAACGAAGTTCCGAACTGCATTTTCGATTGAAATTCATAATATAAATATGCAATGATAAAGCATAATGAAATTCAAAAAAATGCGTTAGTCGACTGAATTTAAACCCTGTCGTCCAGGTGAAAACTTGGCACGCTACCGTCGCACCACACCGACTCTTGTTATAGCCTAGAAAAAATACGGCATTACATAGGAAATAATGAAACTTTAATCGTCAATATCTCGAAAACTATTGGGTATCTGCCCCTATAATTGTATATATTCGTGAACAGGAGAACGAGATCTGAATATTGATGATGAATATTCCTTGGACTCTCGTGTATCCTTCAATCATAATAAAACCTCTTTTTCGGGTATACTAACGTTTTAAATAGCATTACAAGAATATTAAATAATTATTACAATTAAATTAATATTCTATAATATCTACGTAAAAAAATCATAGTTCGAAGCTTGTTTTCATGAATCTTTTATTGTTCAGATTCTAAAATATCTATTTCATGAGAACATTTACGAAAAAAATTTCCAAGGATTACCTTTTTTTCCATAAATGTTCCATACGTACAGATATTTTCTTAAACAGAATACAAATTCGAAGAGAATTCTTTTAAAAATAATGGTTCGTTTCAATTCCTGGAACGCAAAAAATTGATTGAATATTCTTAGTTTTATATTACTTAATTTGTTGATGTCTAGAAATAATTCTAATATATTTCTAAAAAATTTTTAAATGTTCTTAATACGTTTTTAAGAAAATATTATGCAATAACGATATTCGCAAAGTATAAAGCGTTGGATACGAAAGATCAGTCTTTTCTGGTGAAATAAAAAATTACTCAAATATTTATTATCTTAAAGAATAGAGAACCATAAAATTTTCCCTTGATTATACCAATTTTTTCTTAAACTCTTCTTTTCCTATTTATTTAAAAGAAGCAATGCACACTCACGGCAAAGAAATACAGGGTGTCCCGAAATGTCAAAAAAGCGTGAAAGGGGTGGTTCTCGAGGCCATTTGAAGTAACTTTTTTATTAGCGAAAATGTTTGCCTCGGCTTTGTTAAGGAGTTATTAATAAAAAACATGCACCAATCAGAGCGCGGCTACAGTGAACGCATTGTGGCTCGGCCAACGGCAACGCCATATTCAGTGGGATTTGTCACTGAACCAGAATCTGATTGGTCCGTGTTTTTCGTTAATAACTGCTGAACGAAGCCGAGGCAGAAATTTTCGCTAAGGAAAAGTTACTTCAAATGACCTCAAGAACCACCCTTTTCAGGGTTTTCCAACGTTTTCGGGACACCCTGTATATGTATTTCATTATCCTTGCACAAATGCACGTATGAATCATTCGACAGAAACAATATCAAATCAGAGTTAATCGAATGAAGTTATCTCGACGAGAAGTAATGGCAGTTTACGACTAAAGTATGACATCTCAAAAAGCATAATGACAGGTAAAAAACCTTTTGACGTAATGCCGACAAAATCGAGTCACTGAACACCGACAAAATCGAGTCACTGAACGCCGACAAAGTTTCAAATACCGCAAACATGAACAAAGACACTCGCAGAATGGAAAACTTTCTACTATTATAACCTTGCATACATAACCTCTCTCGCAAACGCTGCTGGATGCTTTGAAAATGCCCAGCGTCTCAACATGCAGAACAAACGAAACGTAAACAAGCCCATGAGGCAATTGCTACCTCCAAAAGTGTCCCCAAATCGAAGGTTAGATCGGCCAGCCGATCTACAAGCTTCGCAAGTAATGTCCATGCTGTCTGCCAACAATGCTCAATTAGTGAACCACACGATAATGATTCCAATCCCTCCAGAAGACGCAAAAGCACTTTCTCTGCGGATACCGGAATCTGAAAACTCCTCGGTCGGATCGAATTCATCTTCCTACAGAAATGCCGCTCTTTCGTCCGGTTCCAAGATCGCTGGGAAAAGATCGAACGATACTAATCGCTCGAACAAGGTTCTCAGACACCCCCGAAATGTGGAGGTCGTCAAGCCAATGAAGAAACTTCAGGGCTTAAAAGACAATAAAGCCAGTGAACGAGAGCAAGCAACGAAAAAACTTAGCAGTTTCCAGGCAAGATTGAAAAAAGGCTTGAAGAAAATATCGTACAAAAAAGCAAATCAGATAGACGGCTTGGAGGATATGCCCGAATGTTCGAACAAAGGAGGCCTTCCATGTGTATTGAATGGAAGCAATCGACCCTCGATCGGTAGCAAGTTGAAGAAAAATCTGCCGAACTGTCAGAAAGACAAAGCGGACAAGCTTAAGAAAGAATCGGGCTCGATGTCCATGAGACAATTATTCAACATCGCTAACTCGTGGAGCACCGATTCTATATTCAGTCACTCAGATAGTTGTCCTTGCTGTCATACTCGAGAAGTTCGCCATTCTCACGCCACTGACTTCGTTGATGATATATAAAGACGGTCGCGGCTTCTTCCTCCTTCGCGATACTTTATTGACAGACAGGCACTTGTAAACATTGTCTTCTTCGCACAACCGATTTTTACGATAATATTAATTAAATAGGTGTCTAGAAAAGGGACGTATCTTAAAAATTTTTTATAATTAGAAATCTTTAAAAATAGTCTTTGTATTTACGATTAATAAATTACTTGTTGATTATTGCATTATTATTTATTCTTCAAAATAGTAAAAGGATGTGTTACACCAGTGTTTTTTTTAATGGTTATAATGTCCAATGAAATGTTTTTACTGCTCCTTGTCAAATTTACGAAGTGTGACTTGCATCCTTCTTTTAGGTACTCCTTCAATTACGTATTAACTAATTAGTAATATGATTCTAAAAAATTTTATATAAATTGTTCAGAATGTAGTCGAATGAATTAAAATCCTGAACATTTTTTGAAGAAGGTTCCAGTGCCCACAGATGAGCATAGATGAAACTGCGTCGGCGCAGCCGGTTGGCGCGAGTCATTTGTTTTCACGCACCAGCGTTCCCGCTTTTATATACACAAAAGTGTATAGAGCGTCGCGACAGCATGTAAGCATGCGAGCGTGTACTGTATCGGGAAAAACCAGTGTTTGAGTTCTATTAATTATATTTATGTGTTATAACTGTTTCCATATTTATTAACCCCACCCCCACAACATTTTTTGTAATTAAAATTACTCTACATACGTTACAAAAATGTAGGCAAAAGTGCCATTTTAAATCATTTTATTGATCAAGATTGCAATATAAAATGCAGAGCATCAAAAAAGTAAAAGGTCTACAAATTGTTACAAAATTTCACTATTACGTTTAACCACTATCTCAAAGAAGTTGCAAGTGTAATTTAAAGAAAGCCGAATACCGTGCGATCACCAAGAGAGAGTTTATTACATTCAGATAGTCTACGTTCAAACTTCTGTATTCGCCAAATTATCTGTTTAGCATTTTACGAGACAGAGAAAGTTTTTCCTTCCGTTTTGTTCTAACAAGGCCGCTTTTATAGTCTATAAATCTCGACGCTGCACAGAGTTATAGAACGAACGCTACGCATTTCTTAATGATCCGCGCAATTATCCCCAATTTTTCGAACTTTCGTAAGCTTAGCTGCTGTTTGAAAATTAGGGATCTTCGGACACCTGAAGTTCGGGCTTCGGTCGGGTCGGGGTCCCGGCAGTTTATAAAGTTCGGATATTCAACATTTCAGTGGGATGAGTGAAATTTGAAGATCCCAAAAATTTGTAATTATATGAACATGACGCTCTTTCATGATCTTCCAATCTCGAATTCTCTCAATTTCGCACTTCGAAGTTCGAGTACACGAACTTTGGAAACTTTCTAGATCCCAGACCGACCCAACTACAGTTTCGGGTACCCAAACTTTATAAACCTTCGCAATCTCGGCCCGACCCGACCCGAGGATCGGGTACCTGCACATCTCTAAAGCTTCGCACAGACCTGAAAATTTCGGCGCAATATTCATAAATACATAACATAAAATGTTCAGGTCTGTACGAAGCTTAAAAATGACACGATGAATTCCTGGTGGTTAGAAGAAAAGAAACGATTGTAAAATGTGATTTCCAGGATTCTGAGCTTCAGGAATTGAGAGAGACCATCGAGAGGCTACGGAAGCAAAGCGCAGAAGCTGGCCTGAACAACGGACCGACCGCAAACAACGGTCGCCGGCATACTCTCGGTGATTCTGACTCCGGAACGACCGGGTGTACCGGCAACAGCAATAATCAAGGTGCTTCGATGGCGAGACAGTTGTCCGCGGACAGCGTCACATCGTTGAATTCGTTGAGCAGTGCCTGTTCAGCCAGCAGCCATCACAAGAAGAAGGGTTGGCTTCGCAGCTCCTTCTCGAAGGCTTTCTCGAGGTCCCGGAAGAATAGACACGGGTCCGTTTCCGATGCTGAGGACTGCAAGGAAAGCGTCGGTGGAGATCTCAGCGCGCCGAACAGTCCCAGACTGCCAACCGCCGTGAAACACGACTCAACCAGAAGCCAGGGTACCCGAAGCAATGGACAAAAGTCGCCAGAAGTCGAGAATCCGTTGACTGGGAGCAAGAGCAGCTCCGCTTTGTACAAGAAGGAGGACGAAGACGTGGTCGAGCTGAAGAAACAACTCAGGGAAAAGGATCTTGTGTTGACCGACATCAGGCTGGAGGCTTTGTCCTCGGCGCATCAATTGGAGTCTTTGAAGGACACTGTCATAAAGATGAGGGTAAGTAAATTAAACTCCCTTTGTGCTTTGTACAATGGAACTTCGTAGTTTTCTTTCGAAGAGAATTCTTATTAGACCGTCCCATTCGTTTGATATTAATCAGCTGTGGAAGCTGTCGAACGGAATTTTAAAGCGAACCTGGTAACAATGACCAGTATAATTTCAGAAAGGGCAAGTAGTAAATTCTCTAATGCCAAGTTTTCTTTTGTTTACACTACTTAATATAATCTGCTCGAATATTATACAAGTAAAACATAAAAAATGTAATAGATATATAAAAATAAACATTTTTCTATAGCAAGAAGAGATATCTTGTTTTTCTAAAAATTTATTTATTTATTAATAAAGGTCGCATTAACAACATCGACATTAGCGACCACATTTGGTTTACATAATATTTACAAGAACTTTTTTTAGTTTATAAGAACTATAAGAACAATAGTATTTGTCGGCATTAAACAAAATTTTAGTAAGTTAATCAAATTTTGATTTACGTATATATTTAATGTTTCATATATTATGAAAATAGGGTCGTATTCTAGTCAAAATATTGATCGAAAACAATGAAAATTACTTGTATAGAATACAGCTAGACATTACAAATTATATTGTTAATAGACTGTGGATTTTATTCATATATGACAAAAATAAGTGAATCAAATGCAGAATCGTAGAACATTTAAGGAATTTGAAAATACTGTCGTTTTATTCTCAACTCATTCAACTTTTTAAAAGTAACCTATATCTTGAAATCAATGTAGTGGCCCAGAAGTTGAAACCTAATACTACGTGCGGGCCGCAACGAACGCAATATTAAATACTTAAACATACTAATCAAATAATTTTAGTTTGTGGAATGTGTTTGTTATTTCTTACATAGATTTACAATAAAAAGTTTTAGTTGTATCGATATCGTTAAAAAACCATTTGAAAGCTTGAAAAATGGAAATTAAACAAATTAAAAAAGACCTGGTAAATCGAAATGATAATTAAATTGAAAAGCAAAAGAGGTGCCTTCAAGAGAAAGAAATGCTCTTTCTATTGCTTTTTTGTACAAAATTCTACGATGATTTTTTTGCTTTCTAGAGTCAGTTTAAGTTAAAAAGACCATTTTTACTTCAATATTGCATAACTCGAAGAAAAAAGTCGCACTATGTTCGACAACCAGGTTTTTTCACAGGAAAGTAGGCGCTTTCAACTGATGGTAACGCGATTGATCAGAAAAATTTATCTCTCCTCGTGCGATGTCTGGAAGTTGAACAAAACTTCTTGTAACTGTCAAAGTCTTCTTTATAACGCTATAACTGTGTCAAAAACCAACGTAACTGAAAATTTGAAAAAGCATATGAAAGTAGAGACTTCAAGCTTTCAAATGATTTTTTTATCAATACCACCAGTTTTGCAGGAGTTATGATCATTTGAAATTGACCCAATTTCTCGGGTACGTAGAGGTGATCCTATAATTTTTTTGAGGAGGATGAAAGCTTTTATTCAATAAAAAATAGAAGGTGACTACAATTTTTGTTATGAAATCATATAATTTTTTTTACGCAAATCAATGCATTTTTGTATTTTTTTTTTAGAACAGTATTAAGGTACTTATGTCGAAAATTGATTAATTCAGAGGTTATGATTTTTGTCCCGAATCCCAACGAGCCGTCAGATTCTGGCAGGCCGTAGGCAAAATGCTACATGGTCAAGTGCGGCTAATCGTCGCCGTGCCGGTTGCTCATCACCGATTTAGACAATTTCTATTTTGCATAAAAATCCGTGATTCGCTTTTTAGAAATTAATTTAAATAATGACCCTTAATATTAATAATGCCATTCATGTCTTTCCCAGAACGAGATGCTCAATTTGAAGCAAAATAATGAGCGCCTTCAGAGATTGGTAACGTCAAAGTCGTTAACATCGTCGCAGTCGTCTCTGCCTAGCGACCCAGACAGACGTTTCAGCATGACGGAAGTAGCTTCGACAGTTGCTGCATTGTCTAATGGCGATGCTACTTCGACGGCAGATCAACTAGAAAACTTGAACGTACCGGAACACCCAGTGGTACCGTCGACCACCTCAGCAACGGGAGAACCAACACTAGAGCAAGACACAGACGGGAAACGAATTAATGTAGCTATCTACCTTGGCAGTGAGAAAAATTTCAATTATAATCTGGTAACTGGAAGCACATCCGATGGGAGCATAGGCGAACCCCCTCATTGTGTTATCGCGAGCGTCTGCATCAGTAACAAAACCACTTGGGATTCTCTTGATTCTACTGTGAGGCGTTGCTTCAAGGAATACGTCACAAGAGTCGATCCCGTGACAAATCTTGGTCTAGGTGTAGAATGCGTTGCCGCTTATCATCTTGGCGAAGCTTCTAGGTACGTTTTGTTTACTATTGAATATTTCACACTTATTACGCAAAGTTTCACTATCATATTATTCTAAGCATCAAACGATTGTACATAAAATTGTATGTAGATCATATGTTTGAGTACTTCTTAAAAGTTAATTACAGTGAAAAGAATCATTTCTCAAGATCATTTTTTAACAAGATTTCATAATCATCGGTATTTTTATTAATGAAACCTCATATTTTATAGAGCTTGGAAAGACGAGTCTAATAACTTTAATAACTATACTTCTACAATTATTTAATCTCGAGATATTTGTTTTTGAAAGTTAAAATAAAATAAGAAAAATGAATGATCATGGTAATCTCGTTCAAACGATTGAGAAAAAAATGCTTTCTACTGTTACATGTTACGTGAGATTGTTTGTTAATCAGTTATTTTTGTTTTGTATAATTATGGTTACCATGTTTGCAATTCTGTTTTCACTTAGATGCACTACGGACTCTCAGCACCCGGAGCTGCTTCCCTGCGGCTATCTGATTGGCCACGTAAAAACTATTTACCTAGTGCTCTCCGGTTACTCATGGCTTGCAGTGGACACCCTGATACCACGATCCATTGTGCAACGATTGATATCACTGCTAACTGAGCATCGCAGGGTAATTCTTTGTGGACCGAGCGGTACCGGGAAGAGCTATTTGGCTGGAAAATTGGCTCATGCCCTGGTAGATATCGATAACGATACGAAGGACGCGGCAGCGGTGGCCACGTTCAACGTTGACCACAAGTCCAGCAAAGAACTCAGGCAGTATCTCGCACACATTGCCGAAAGATGCGACTCGAACGCAGCCGACGAATTGCCGAGAGTGATCATACTCGAGAATTTGCAACACGCTGCATCCCTGGGGGAGTTGTTCAGCGGCCTCCTTGGTACCAGGCACTCGTCTTGCCCAGCTATTATCGGTACAATGAGTCAAGCAACTTGTAGCACAACAAATCTTCAGTTACATCACAACTTCAGGTATACTCTACGTTTTCTTTCAATAAACATTTGATGCTGATATCAGCATTTGCTCCATGATATCATATTACGTATAAGGGAAATGTAACTTCATTGAACTTTGCATGCTTCTAGTTGTATCTTTAAGCGACGAAATTTATTATATTTATAAATCTATCTTTCTTCCTGTAATCGCAAAGGTAAATAAAAAAAGTATAGCGACGTGAATGTGTAAAGTTTCATTCGTTAAATATTGGCTATTAATTTTAAGACTCAGCTGTACTTTGTAATTACTTTAAAAATCATTAGTGAATGCATCAATAGAAATATCAGAGTACGAATATTTTCTTAGATATTGAAAGCTAAGGAAATACGAGGAAACTTTTATTGCTTTTAAACTTAACTAACTTTTTATTGTTTCATTTCTCGCAAGCGGTACATGCTAAATGTAAATTGCATCTTTGTTCGAACAGTGTCTGAAGGTGTTAATGGCAACGTTTTCTGTAACACGATCAGCTCTCTTCAGTTTGTAACTATACTTCTTGTAGATTAATTTTCTCCAAACCTTTCCCTTCGCAGGTGGGTGCTTTGCGCTAACCACATGGAACCAGTTAAAGGATTCTTAGGCCGTTATCTCAGGCGGAAACTACTGGAGCACGAGCTTCGCGAGTGTGCTGGGACCAGGAATGCAGAAATGGCGGCAGTTGTCGAGTGGTTGCCCCGTGTTTGGCTACACCTCAACAAGTTCCTAGAAACTCATAGTAGCTCCGACGTGACTATAGGTGAGACGGATCGAACTCAACTATTAGCTTGTACCTTCAATAACTGTTGCTCGTACGGAGACCGCTTAATAACGAATGTTTGACTTCCAGGGCCACGACTATTTCTGTCCTGTCCGATGGAAGTAACGGGTTCTCAAGTATGGTTCACGGACCTCTGGAACTACTCCGTGATACCGTACTTGGTCGAAGCGGTCAGAGAGGGATTAACACTTTACGGCAGACGCGTCAGTGGAAATGGAAATGGCGATACTTCCTGGGAAGATCCAGCTCAATTTATCACTTCTAGTTATCCCTGGATTTCTACGCACGCGGTGCACGGTGGCAGCGATGCTCTTCTTCGATTGCGTCCCGAGGATGTTGGCTACGATGTCGTCACTTCTGGACACACTTCCGGTGTCGGAGGATCAAGCGTTAAAAGCCTCGGCAGCACGCACAGCGACACAGAAGGCGATCCACTGGTTAGTATACCCTCCTTAATCCTCTATCTAATTTTGTAGCCGCTAGACAATGTCACGCAGTAATCCAAAAGCGTAAAACGATCAGACTAAATTGAAATTTTCAACTTCTTTCAAAACATTAAGTCGTTGCATGTGAAATGTACCATTTCAGAATTTAAATGTTATGAAGTGTTTTAATCAAGAAACACTATTATAGTTTACGGGTTTATTATGTGTCATTTAAAAGTATGAAGCTAGTCCTATCTGCAATTTCTCTTTACATATGTAACTTTACTTTTAAATAAAGTTTATATCAATATTAGCCAATGTGATCGAAAATAAAATTATTAACGGCAACGACACGAGGGCAGAGTCTGTCCTTATTTTGCCGTTGATTTACCCTCGAATTCCGCCTGCAGACTTTGCTCTCAAATTGCGACCCATCTCTTTCGGCATAAACTCCTCATTTATCGACAAGTTTTGATAAGGAAATTCATAACAAATAGAGACCAAATTCTGCTTCAAGAATTGAGTTGGCATACTACGATTACGAACATTGATCAAAATTTGCTCGAAGCGGGGTTGGCTGACTGTGAAAAATCCCTAATTACTCAATTTTGAGATCATATTTGTGACATTATTTGCTTAAAATTACATTCGAAATCAACTGGCAAAACCGTGTTTATATAGCGCGAAACATTCCCTACAAGGGTAGTTTTTAAGGAAAGTTTCTCATCCTATCAAAAAAAAAAATAGTACTAAGATAGTAATGTATGATCCCAAAAAACCTGCAGACTGTCCTGTTTTTAAGTAGAAATGTATAATTAAGAAATTTATGAATTTAATCAGAGTTTTCGGACTACCGTGCATCAATTTGAAATCCCATTATCATACAGGGTTTACCAGCAAAATGGGTTCGTCTAAATATGTCCCTTATTCATTGTCATACGAAAATACTTCTCACAGTCAGCACAATGTTGTACTATTTCAAAAGACATATGCAATGGTGAGAAGCGTTTCCTCTCAAGATCACATTTTTTACAAAATTTTAAGGTCATCAGTATTCTTTTTAATGGAACCTTCTATTTTTCTTATGACCTACTTGTAGAGTACGGAAAAACAAATTATTAACAATAACTGGTATACTTTACATTATACTTAGCTGTGAGTGGACCTTTAGTAACAAATTCTTGATATCCAAGACTAGTTTTACAAAGTTCAGTTATTTTTTCTTCCTACCTTTTCTAAATATATGAAATAAAATTATAATTGATAACTCCAAAGCAATTTCCATCACTTGGTTCCATTTTTTGCCAATTTTAGGATAGAATACGACTTTCAATATTATTAATAAAAAGGTAATTTATAAAACTATACCTTTTCAGTGGGTAATAATTTCGAAAGTTTTGTTTCACAGTAGAACTGTTATAACGGATATTAATATTTATTGTAATATACAAAAATAACAGTATATTAGCTTATTTCGAAATGCATAAATACATCTAAAAACGTGCGTACATTATTTTGAATTTGGCTGGGAACTGAATGAGTAAAATATGATAGACTTGTATATAGAGAGTAATGTAATATAATAATTAATTAACGTTCGCCGCTGTTGCAGCTGAACATGCTAATGAGACTGCAGGAAGCAGCTAATTACTCGAGTCCTCACAGCAACGACAGCGACTCGGTTACCTCCCTCGACTCATCCCACACTCGGCACTCGGAAGACCTAAGTTCATCGACATCGTCGTCCAGGGGTGTAGAATCAGCGCTGTAACTTGACAATGCCAGCACTATTTATGCGAACGAAACATGAAATCTTTCGAGGTGATTACGCGTGAGGCCAGTTTGTAACATCGAGACGGAACAGCTACGAATTTACACCCGTTTGGGACGTACAACCGAATTTGATGCATCTAAAAATGTCAGAGAAACAAAAAAGAATCAAAAGCAAATTTTTAATAACTTTAAGATTACAATTACAGATTTTTCTCCTTCTAACTTTTTACGACGAACAAAAAAAGATAAGATGAAGATATCAAAGAGAGTAGCGAAACGGTAAACATATTAATGAGGACTAGGGGAGTGCAGATACTCGAAATATCGGGTCGTCTCGGGACGGGACGGATCGGGTCCAGTCGGCATCTCGAAAGTTTGCAACATTCTGGTACCCGAAAAGTTAAAGTGCAAAATTAGATTGAAAGATCATAAAGAAGTGTTAATCATACTTCTGTGATTGCAAATTTTTAGGATTCTCAAACTAAACTCCAGCCGTCTGCAGCTTCGGATACCCAGACATTGCAAACTTTCGAAATCCCGACCTGACCTGAACTTGACATTTCGGGTACCCGCACATCCCTAATGAGGACCAAGAGGTCTTTGGCAATACGCGACACAGCGTTTTTTGTGAAACACGTCCTTCCATTCGCTCTTAAACGATAAGGGAATGGTGTGCATCACCAGCGAAATTAGGAATTAGAAATCTGTCGAGGAAAAATTTTTCAATGCCTACAACTGGCCTATATTTATTCTAGATTTTTACGTGCGTCAGGCACCTCGGTGTGATATGTAATTAAAATAAGTAAGGGACAAGTAGGCGACATAACGCGGACGTTCTACGAACATAAGGGGACGTAGGGGCGTACGCCACCACGCGATGCAATAATCCACGCTGCCGTTACGGAAGTACGAGTCTATTTTAAACGAATAAGATTTCTACGGTCAAAATACGATCCAACGTAAGGTGTAGCTTAATGCGACTCTTCTCGAGAAATTTCGATGGAACATACAGTATTATCATAGAGCGTAAACAACAAAAAACGGCTTCGCACTGAGCCAAGGTTTTAGGATCCCCGAGGAACTGCCATTCCTCTCGTCCACTACTTTTCAGGTAATAGCTTATCTTATTCGATAGACGGATCTCATAAACGAGCCGCTCAAACGGAGTGTACTGTCTCGCCTTCAGAAATGCAGCGCAGATCGAAATGAGTACTGATGGGTGTGCGTGCAAAAATAGTCTATTTATACATACTTTGCTACGAAAGCTCTATTTAATTAAAAAAAAAATGTTAATATAAATATACACACACACACACACACACACACACACACACACACCAGACACCAGACACCAGACACAACCTAACGATGACGGCGCTAAATGTACGATGACGGATAAAGTTTATAATTAGTCAGTAAGATATGTGAGTAATTCTGGTCATGTAACATTGTAAATACGAAATACGATTGGAATGTACGATGACGATAGATGGAAATTCAATTGAAAGTCCCACAGTAGCCTGTGAGAGGTCTCTTTTAGACAGCGGCGTATAAAGTGTATAAATAAAAGAGAGACTGAGAGTAAAGGAAATAAATCATTCGTGTGCAGTTCACTGGATCGTGTCGACTACCAAAGCGAAGACGGAAAGTAATACAGGCTACACAGACTATACATATTGTACATGTTTAACAATAGGAGGCTTCATGGCCGATTTCAGATTTCGGTCGGTGGCACGATGTCGTCGTGAAATCGATGTGCATGTAACGTAACAATTATACAGTCGCATTTACAGGTTTTTTACGTTTGTACCGTATTTATACGCTGTACGACATTGCACTCGACCTTTATTCAAATAATGATAATTATTGTGTCATCAAATAAAATCACACTAAACTTTATGTGGTTGAAATCATTCGAACATTCTTCTTCATCCGCTTTTTTATTTCTAATATTATTCTACGAGTTAAGTTCGTGCATTCATTCAGCTCTTCGCAATTAAACACAGCTCTGGTAAAGAAGATACAGTAGAATCTGCGTTTTATGTCAGCAGCCCTGGTCTTGTCAACGTTTAAGTTAGAAAGCCACTATTCTTTATATTTTTCACTACTAGCGCCACTGTCGCTGTCAGTCAGTATGCCGCCAAATTTTACAAATTACTCCACGATAACGTAAAAATAGGCATTTCGGAGACCGAACAAACAGTCTTAGATTGGACTTTTGGGAAACCAAATTGATCACTTTTGAATTTCTCATTGCGATATTGAAGCATCAGTTTCAGTCCACGTGAACCCTTGCAAGTTCGTATACATGTACGTATATGTTCGTATACATACATGACAACATGGCGGCGGCCTTACCTGTCAAAAATGCTTACAACCTCTTCTGTTCCGCGACTACGCGAACGTAATTATGATAATGCTACTGTACCATATGCTCGATTAATGGCGATAGGAGGAAAATTGAAATATAAAATGTAATGTTTAGGTCAAAGGCGCGTATTTCATATATCATTTTATCCGGGCGCAATAACTTAGAATTTAGTCCGACCTCTCTCTCTTTCGATCCCCCATCCTTTGTTTTAGTGAGCCTTTACCCTCGCACGTTAACTTACCTCCACGCGCCTCCACCCTCGTACGCGCGTTATTGAGACACCTCCACCAACAATCGTCATTCAGGTGCAACCAGAAGAAGGGTCACCCGAGGAATCAACGCTTAGCTGAAAGATCCTAATTTTCCTGTTGGCTAAGGAAAGGAAGATGGGAATGTAGCAGCTGGAAGAAGATTCAAACTCCACGACGAGTCTACATCCATTTTCAAGATATGTATATCTTTATTGAAAGTTTATTTCTCACACATCTTCCACGAGCAGAGCGCTTCAGCACTCCACGGATAACCAAACCAGCTGAAATCCCTAAATTCTATCACATGGCTACGTAACAAAGTTGTAAGGGTCATAGTCGTAGGGTCAACAATGTGAAATGTGTTTAAGTAGGACTAACTTAGATCACTGCTGAATTCTGGGGAAGCCGTCGAATCATAGGTCCAGCACCTATGCATGCTTCTCCTTCCGCCACGGAGTGTCTGAAGCAAAAGAGAGCAGGACGACAGATAGGACCAAAAAGGCCGAAAACCCACCTCCATGGAGGTGGGCTAGGCACAAGGCCCCGCCCTTAAGACGAGTCTCAACTTTAATAAAACGGTGTACAATATTTTTTTTTTATTTGAACATACTCATTTATTAATATAGTAGTAATAGCCGCTTCATGAAACACCTGAATCAGAGAATGAGTCTGAGAATGAGACACTCTACACAAAGGCAGGGTATGCCCCCCTCGTTTTGCCTTCGTTTTGCCTCGAATTCCGCTTGCAAACTTTGCACTCAAATTGGAGCCACATGCCGAAGCAGAAGTGATTAGTACCCAAAAAGACAAAAAAAAATGTATGTACTTAAATATGGTAAGCAAAGACATATTTGAGTGGTACCAATGTTGACTATACATAGCGAGAGCCCTGGCGAGTTTAGAGAAGTCTGCAATGGCCGTGTGACGCGATCGTATCGCGCACAAGCTGTTAATGAATATTTTCTTAACCTACCTATATACTAAGAGAACCAAATACTTTTCGTGAATGGTTTCTTTACCAAAAATGTCTGTAGAATGCATTCCTGTATAGTAAATTCGTGCTAGAAAAAGGACTTTCAGATAAATACAAAAATAAAGCGTTTAAAGTACCCGCGTCGTTTAACAAGCATTTACAACTATTAGGAAGTACATACAAATATAATTGGATATATGGATATATAGAGGAGAGTCCCCTCTATCTTTTCACTCAAACCTGAACTTTGTTGCATTTTTAGTTTTTGCGTAACATCTAATTTTTCATCAAAATCATGCATTTTTACAAAATCTAATATTTTCGAAAACGTTCTTAGAATGACAAAATCTATAAAAATCACCCGACAGTTATTGCAGATCACGAAAAAAGTTTTATTTTGTTGGACTATGTTATCAAGGACACACTCCCAAATAACTTCCGAAAGGTTTTAGTCATCTTTAAATGTTCCATAAAAAGTTATTAACAAAATAGTTTTCATAGATAGAACATACTTTATCAATATTGGGTGCATATTTAAAGAGTCACCATGTGGTATATATACATGTTGTATATATACAACGGTTAATGTGTCAAAAAGCTACTATTTCACCGCTTTGGAGTTGGTAAGGGTTAATAAGGTGAGGGGGTGGAGAGAGTCGACCGTGAGGCCGGCCTGACCATACATACATATGTGCAAAAATCCCTCTCCGCTCCCACATCTCACTAACCTCAATTAACTTTAACGAATACCTTCCCTTTGAAATCTTATATGTTGCTTGTAACGTTTATTTGTAGATTATACCTTTTCGACACTGGGTAGACAGATATCCCCATACTTACCGTTCTATATCCGTTAGCTGTGACATCGCGAATAAAGTCGTTTATCGTGAATACGAATACTTTTATTGCGGGAACATGATTTGTTCTGTTATTTTCTGTCATAGAAAATCCAGACTAATTGAATTACCTGAAAATTATATGATTACGCGACCGTATATAATTGTGAAGTAAAATATGAAGAATGAATGGAATCTGTGAGATATATTAAATGTTTGCATGCAAATGAGTTTATGAGCCTGTAATTACATCGTTAGATAAAACGTATTATGTTCTGCTGGAAATTATTGATCAGACTGCAAACAATAGTTTAAATTCGATGTGTATATACAAATATAAAATTTTTCTTAGTACTACTACTCCGCCTCTAAAGCATCTAATTACGGGTGAATTTTTATTTCTCAGTGTAAACAGTGTAAAGACAATCTATATATGCGCTATAAAAGCATGAAAGTGCTGTACCCTACTAATTCTATGTATCGATACAAGTCAACATGAGGATACAAATAAGAATGTACTTGTTTTCTTTTTTGTTGGAAATAAAATTAGAGATGACTTTATTGAAAGAATCTTGCATTTGATTAAGAAATAGGAGTACATCAGTACAATGTTAAATATTCTGTAATGATTTATAAACAACTAGAACATATGATACAATTATATATAACCTCTACTATCTATAAAAATACAACGCAAGTCTATAAAAATACAATACTAATTGTCACTGGTATCAAAATCTAAATAGGACATGGAAGAAAAAAGTATATCGGAAAATGGACATTATTAAATCTGAACGTCATCTCACCGATACATATTAAAAAGGATTCCATTTTCGCGGGTTAGTAATCACTCGTTCAGGCACTCTATTACACTTGGCTAGTGCTATATTATCAATACAAATGTATAGATATAGCTGTAAAATTGCATGAAGAATCACACAATTAGTTTGGCACAGTGGCTTCTTCAAGTTTCTCTTTCCGCGCGGAAATCGTAAAAAAACTGAAAGCAAAAATGTACATATAATGCCATAAAAGAGTCATGACACTGTTAAGCTAAGAATACTAATTAAATTTTCATCTTACCTCCTTGTCCAAGTCTTTCTGAGACCAGACTTTGATCACAGGAATTTTATTCTGTAAATGATGTGATGGTTAAAAATAAACGAAAATTCATTTATAGCTCGACTATAAAGATTACTTACAATAGAGGACTCAGAATGAACACTAAGACGTGGATTAAGGACAAATGGAACTCCATCCAAATCTGAAGACCCTGGCAATGTACCATAAATCGATGTGGCGCCTACGGATGACGATATTGTAGGTGGTTGTGGGGCTGGTCTTGTGGGCCTGATCCTTGCATTAGGACTTAAAACTTCATAATCCCTGTCGGAAGATTCGTCTACGTCCTTTACCGCACTTGCTCCAATTTGTGGGTAAATTCCGTTTGTTGGTTTTGGTGAGAACTTTGGTTTTGGTGGCCTTTCAGGAGCTACTCTATGTGGAGTCCCATTCGATGGATTAGGAGATGCGTTTTGAAGTAAACTAAATAACAAAATAGGCATTGAACAGTGATCATAACTATAAATTCATTTAAAAATTTTCATAATAAAATGAAAGCTTACTCTATGTTAACATACGATTGTGAGCTGGAATTCCCATTTGCAATATCCACAGTTTTGTAGCAAACACAAACTCCATTTATGACACTGCAATGTTAATATCTTATATACAACTGGTAAAGAAATGTTAATTGGATTGACACAAGGTAAAGAATCTTGGTACGTACCCAGCAGCTACAAAACCATTTGGAGCCATTTTAGATGGATATACCTTATGCATAACCCTACTACATATAATAATATCTGTAACTGCTTTCGAGCATAATTCCTTATTCCTAACTTTATAGCACAGCTGTTTCTTTCTCCATGCCTTCTGCACTAAAATTGATTATTAAAATGTACTAGACAAAAATGCTATTCCAATAAACAATATCCTGATCAGTCTTACGTATGCTCACTTGAATCTACAGTATATGCAATCATGCTGAATCCCTCGGGAGGAGTATCTCGTTCATTAATGACTGCTAGATCCTCCACCACACAATGAGGTAATCCTTCAGACTTCGAAAAACATATGTATCTCCCTTTTTTCTTAATAAATAGCCCACTTTCCCTCCATAGATCGGCATCTGTATCTTGATCATATGTTCTAGACACCTATTTCATAAAGAGAAATAAATGTCATTATAATTTTCATATAAAATAAAATAAAGCCAAAATACACGGTAAAACCTTTTGCGTTACTCACCACTGTAAAATTTGGTGGACACTTATCTATATCTTCAACAACGCTTATGGCAGTAATTGGCCTATCGTCAGGTAACACAGACGACAATTGATGAACCAACATTTTGTTGCAATTTGTCTTCTTAGACATCGCTGCAACTCTGTTGAAAACATATGCACACTATTATTCCCACCATTCATGGAAACACAGATCATTCAATAGTTGGTTTAATCATAAGGCACAAAACATGAAAATAGCTAAAAGCATTTTATTTGCTCTTAGATAAAACGCTTATCGTTCGAAGTTAATACACAAATCGTGTTAACTAAATTTGAAACAGTAAGTCCGATTTACAAGTAATCAGCTCGCGAAACACAGATTTTTTTATCGACCTTCTAAAATAAATTGACAATATAAATTCACGCACTTCGAATCATCAGAGTTCAGTGAAACACAGCACAGGTCTACCCCTACTTTATCTCGATGACCTATTTTTCAATCGTTAAACAAATTGATGGTAGGCCGAAAACCGTTCGTTCAAAAACACTTTGCGTTTTCTGAACCGCGCACACGAGAATAACTTTAATGAATGCGAATTTAATCGAACGAAGCTCGAGGGCGATCGAGTTTCGAAAACGTTCGCAATATGTACTATGGTGTAGAGAAAAGTATGTCAAATGTCGAAATTTCTTAGTCGTCCGTAATTTCCGTGTGTTCTTGCGATACATATTTGCTTACCTTCCATAAACAACACACGACACGAATTTACGAGCTCCGCATATTTGCTCCTCCGTTTATCGTACCGTTTAATTCATGTAATAATGAAATACGATCGAGCGACACGTCAGTTTTCAGCCGAGCCGCAACGGACCCGTATTTTCCACACCACGCAATCTTATTCTTTGAAAGACTCATTCGTAACAAAGTGAAGGTATAAGTACTCGAATGCTTATGAATAAACAGAGAGAGGAGGAAAAGGACTGCCGACCGCCGAGTGAGGAGAGAAAGAAGGCCGAGGGAGTATGGGAGAGAACGGTAATACATACAGAACTAGAGGAACACAAATACAGGGTGTTCCATATATAGTGGACATATATTTTCTTTGGAACCATCGGCAATAGCAACGATTTTTTTCTATTTTTTAACACTTCGAATTTCTTACAATATTCATAATCGTGATTGTTACAAGTAAATATACATTATGAGTAAACGTCAATCTTTGATTATTGGTTAAAAAAATTGTTTAGCCGTTTTCACAGCAAAAACTGTTCGTGTGACAAGTTCAGGATGCGATACATCTTTCTGACAAAGCTACTTACAATTTACGGAATTTAGACGTCATACTATTGTAATGAAAAAGCTGAAATGTTTATCACTGTCACCTGAATACGGTCCAACTGCGATGCGTGTAACAGAGAAGATCTCTGTGAACTTCGAAATGTAAGAATAGAAATTCCTCTTCGATAGCTTCAAAGAAAATCACTTTTGTATAACACCCTATATGAACTACCGTGTATATACAATACTAAATTAGTTATCAATTGTTATCATACAAGCGGTTTCATATTGACGTACAACTAAATGGTATTGGCCACGGAACCGATAAGATAAAAGTATTACACGCAAACACTGCCACTCATGTGAATCGCTTTTCTTCTCCTGCTTCTTCGTTAGATGTTCCGACTAAATTGATATCAATGACATCACTTGTACCACTACTACCACTGGCCACCATCATCACCACCATCTTAACTGACTAGGGTAGTGTGTTCAATAAGCTAACCTCTGTTTCCGCTCCCTTCACACCGTAAAACTGTACGGTGGTTTTTCTTCGTCAATTCCGCACAAATCCCTACAGGCCGGGTGTTCGCTTGACAGTACACACTTCGAAACTGTGCTCCTGGTGCGAGCTAGCTCAACGTTTTCCAAGCGATAAGAAAATGAACGAGGACCGTACGCCACCCCCCCATAACATTCTTACCGCGAAGCGTGTTTATAAACGATTTTTAACGCGATTCGAACGCACGGGCCATCGTAAAACTTTCCCCAGCCGTGGCCATGACACTCGAGTTTGATCCTGAAACTGAAGAAATAGCATGGCGACTTGTTTACGTTTCAGCGAGTTTCACGAAAATCTATTTTCGCTTATGCAGAATTTCGTCTTTCCATCAGCGTCGATGTTTGCAAATCGAATTTCTGATAACAAAATGGTATTCTTTCGCAAAGCAGAATTGATGGAAGCTCGTAACACGTTGGTGAACGCATAACGATATTTTATACTTCGGTTCTACTCTCTACCTCTCGCGTGTAAACCCAGACGTGTTGACCTACGAGCCTACGATGCATCGGACGGAAGAGAATAATGCATGGCGAAATAATCTTACAGCAATAAAACTATGTACAGTACTATGTACAGTCAGTCTCATAATTGATGCATACGCTCGAAATCAGAATAACACAGGTTTCTATAAATCGATCGAAACACATCAGTTTTTCTGCCAAGCTTGATGGATTAGTTTACCAGATGATATGTAATGAAAATGTTAGCCGTTTTATTCTATTATTCGGTGATTTTCAACATTTTAATAATTTATAACTCGTAAACCAATGGACCAATTTCAATGAAATCTCCAGCATGTATATAAAACTTATATTTGTGAATCTACAAAACACGTTTTTAAAATTTTAATATTACAAGCCCAAATAAAAAGGTTGTGAAAAGCAAATTTACGCTTTTTTTCGTAATACAGACTAACCGCAATTTTCATCCATTTATAAAAAATTTATTCTGACTTGAAGTATGATAATAAGTGATGAGACTGACTGTATACATTAGTTTCAGGATAGAAACTTTGATTTGAAATATATTATAATGATATTCGATTATTCAACGGATCTTCGTAAAAAATATATATTCTGAGTTACTATGATTAAGACATGGTAATAATTGTTAAAATAATCCTTAATAAAACTTATCTTTCCGAAGGACCTAAATTGTACGATGAGATTCTCTGTACCGCTGTTATGCAGCAAGAATTGTAAATAATTAATTTAATTGCTTAATAAGCAATTAAACATTATCATATGATGGTTTTCAATTTCTTAAACTTAACTTAGAAAATCTTGTTAACTATGCATAAATAATACAGTATTCGTAACGGAATTTGCGAGGACACATGTAATAAGACAGTAAATTTGGCGCGAAAAAATGAATAGTGTTGCCGTGTATGGCAACAATTGTTACATTCAACATGAGATGGCACCACCATGTTCTTCAAGTGATCTTTTCACAAACTCAATACATTTAACTCTTTCCATGGTATATAATAACTTTTATTTCATATGATAATTTTAAGAAATTATAATAATTACGTTGACATCATTTCCGTTAATATGTAATCATATTTTACGTTAATTTCATCTATTTTTCAGTAACTTTTATGATTCTCTGTAACAGTTTAACTTCATTCTTTTACCGCTAGGTGGTTATAGTGTTTCTCTGAGCATGGGATATATTTTTCTCAAACTCTCATTAAAACATAATAATTATATCATTCTATAGTGCAAGATCAATGCATAAAGATGTGATAAACAATTTGAAATGAACAATGTTAATTCACATTTAATGATTCTAGAGAAATCTCTTTTTTTGTAACGGTTTAGTTCATGGATCCCGTTTATAGAAGGCGCTGTTATGTACATTTTCCGCTTAATTTGTTGTTTTATACAATATTTTAGTATTATTCATTTCCTGATAAATTTTGTTGCTCAATATTACTATGAAGGATTTCAAAAAACAATTGGATACATTAATACATTTTTTATTACAAATTAAACCGATATTTTGTGTTCTTCCTTTAGTTTACAGATGTTAAGAAAGACCACACATGAGAAACTACGTATATTAAGGGAATATATTATCATTAATTATATTGCTTCTGTCAATATATTACTAATTGTAAACTAAAGATACTACAATAAAAGAACTGAATCTATTAAAACAATTTTTTATGTAACTTTGATTTTTAATGAATAGAGTTATTCCATCCATTGTTTAACGGCTACAAAAAATAATTAATGTAACATGTAATTTATACCCCCATCTAAGGATATAGTAATTGCAACTATCTATAAACTATTTTCAAGTTTTCATAGTGAATCAAATTGTTGAAAATCGAGTTTGAGTAGTATAGATGGCACTGCGATAGGATGTCGTTGCGTTCGAATGCACCGATGCAAATGCATGGTCACTCATATTCGTAGACCAGTATCGAATACAGTTGGAAGTTTGACCTTGTGATGAAATTGTATAGTGAAAAAACAGTATTTTGTAAGATTGTATTTACCCATTATCGGAGATCAGGAATTTCATTCTTTTAAAGGTAAACACATTTATTTATACGTTTTCTGCTTCACCTAAAACAAAATAATACGTAAAATAAAGTAAAATAGTTACGTACTCTCTTATTATGTATTATATTTCGTATACATTTAT
>CM052139.1:14406442-14553101 GCA_028454255.1 Halictus ligatus | reverse complement strand
GCCCGCAAGGGCAACCCGCCTGGAGGGCCTGGCTGCGAGGTAGCTAGTAAACTTTATAAAGATTGTATTTCTATAATTTGAAATCGTAGGACTTATATTTATTAATATCCCAGTCAGCAAAACTTGCTTCCAGCAAATCTTGACCAATGTTTGTAATCGTACTTTTCGAGCAAAGCCAGTCATTTTGGTGTCAAAAACATGCTTAAAGCTGGATTTGGTCTCTATTTACAAATAATTTACCACCGAAATTTTTCGGCAAATTTCAAGTCTAATGCGGAAATAGATGGGTCGGAATTTGTAGACAAATTTTGGTAGCAAATTCAAACCAAATCAAGAGCAAATTGTTTACTGGGTGATGGAAATAATTTTATTCCGTTTCTTTTTTATATAATTGTAGATATCACTCCATGATCCATAATTAAAATCTGCCAACTCTTCTATTTGTTCCAAATATTTGTATGTTGTTGCCAACAGAGCTCTAAACATTTACATATGTTATTGGTCATAAACTTTAAACTTTTTATGCATAAAACAACAAACTTACTTGTATGAGCTTGAATTAGTATCTGACCGCTTTTGAAGACAGATAATACATAGATCTGTGAGTGTATCTAGTGTATCCAAGAGCTCTGTACTAGAAGGCCCAGATCTTTCAGTAACTGCAGCAATTGTATTTTCCACGCATTCTTTAGCATCCGTCAATTTACCTGCAAAATTATCTCATTTAATTCGTAAAAAAGTTAATGAACATTTCATATAAATATATGATTTATACAAAACCCTTTGTAATATATAATTCTGATAAGAGATTTAAAGTAGAGACAATATCTTCATGATATTTATATAATATTCTTCTCCTAATATTTAAACAGTTTTTTAATTTTTCTAAAGCTTCTTCAACTTTTTTTTTAGCAATGTAACTTTTAGCTGCTTGAAAGAGTGTTTCAGCTTGCTCTATTTTATTTTGTTGAAAATCTTTAGGATTGTCAAAACAATCTAAACAAAATAAAGAATTCTTGATGTTGCACAGTGCACCGTTACATTTCGAACAGTTCATGGCAGTAAACCTTTCCTGTAGTGATAAATTATTGTAATTTAACTGTTAAATTATTTTGGAAAGAATGAACCGTTTGTATTTTTACCAAGAAATATTGCAAATTCGGTTGAGTGCAAGGTTTACATTTACAGGTAAAACAGTACTGACTGGACAATATTTTCTGTCTTTCTTCTGTTGATGTATGCCTGTAATGGGGACCTATTGATAACAATATGAAATCAATGATAAAACAAAACATAAATTCATGTTTAATATGTAGAAAACTCTTACTATACCATAACAATTAAAAATTTCTTCATTTGTGGCGATATCCTTCAATGCTCTAACGATCAGGTATTGATTCATAAAACTAAAATATAATAACAACAATAACATATTATTAAGTAAAGTAATTCAAGTGTCTCAAACAAAATGAACAATTACATGTTAATTATGTTGGGATCACAAGAATGGTTCATCATACTTGCAGACGGATAAATTCCTGTAGCTACAATGTCTTGTTGACCAATAGAAAAATTATTTTCATTCCATTGTATGTCTGACTTAGAAACTGCATGACCATTGAAAATAAGTTGTAGGATATATCTCAGAAGTAAAGAGCTTACATAAAGATGTTTGTTATCATTTGTTATTGCATGAAAGTTGGAATTAAAATTGTTATCAAAAAATTTCTTCGCAAGATGATCATTAAGGTCATTTCTTTGAAAGAAATCAGTATATTCCAATAAATACGAGGTAAGCATGACAGCTGTCTGTAAGAGATTTGGTCGTATAAGTTATACAAAAAATTTTGTTTCCTCATTTATTTTTGTATGCACTATTTCGTGATATACTTACAATACCATATACTATCAAATCTTCTATGGATACTTTATCAAAATTAGTTATCAAATTTTGTATTTCATTAAATTTTATTATATCTGTTGTTGTTGTACATGTTAGCAAAACTTTCAGTGCTAAATGTCCAATCCCAATTTC
Source organism: Halictus ligatus (assembly GCA_028454255.1). Classification (NCBI taxonomy): domain Eukaryota; kingdom Metazoa; phylum Arthropoda; class Insecta; order Hymenoptera; family Halictidae; genus Halictus; species Halictus ligatus. The sequence continues at coordinate 14,551,066 of CM052139.1, read as the reverse complement.
TTTCCATAGGCCCATTTGACTTCCGGGACATTCCCAACAATGATACAAAGACCATGAGTCGTTCAAACAATTTGTGTCACAATAAAAAGTGTTCAAGCACTTTGAGCACCTTAATCAACATAATTCATGATTTTTACAATGATTACATAAAAGTATTTACTGCTTTACTACATATATTACTTACGGTACAGGTATGTCTCTGTTGAAACGATTGCAGTGTTGACAAAAACGATCCACTACATCGTGATTCAGTACTACAAAGCTTACTGGTTTTTCTAAAAATAGAACTTCACCCTTTCTTATAAATCTATTTGCTATTACATGTCTCCCCAGTTTTCTATTAAATTTTCTATCAATGCTCGATGATGCATATGGAAAATTAGGATTTTCATCAAACATAAGCATAGACCTCAAGTCTAACAAACCATCAATGTTTTTTGATTCATCTCGTGTGCATGATCCATTAAATGTTATTCCAGAAATTCGTTTCTCAATATCATCTGAAAGTTGATATTAAAATGTAGATGTATTAGAAGTATATAATATTTACAAGTGTTATAACAATATTTATCAACACATACTGTTTACCTTTTATAGAAGGTGCAATATAGTTGGGATCATCAATCGATTCACGTATTTTGGAAATAATTTTTTTTGCTAAATCTGGATTACCTAATTTCAAGTAACATTGCACCATACGCAAATGTAATTTATAATGTAATTCCTTAGGATAATTTAACTTAATTGCTAATTCAATATCTTTTATACAGTCCTTGTCATTGTTAACAGGTAAGCATTATACATGAAATATATATAAATGAGAATACATTAATATAATGGAAAACATTAAATACATATCTACAAAATAAAATGTCTATTTACTGCATATTTTACATGTTTACTTACATTGTACCTATTTAAATAAAATAAAGAAGCAGATCTATTTGCAATAGCCACTGAAGATTCAGGACTATATGCTGGAGCATACATAGCACATTTCGTATAAGACTGTATACTTTCTGAATAGTTTTTGACTTGAAATTGTTTATTTCCTGCGTTTTTAAAAATTTGAGCTTTTGCTATAGACTTTGATTCTTTTTTATTGTAATAGTATTTTAACCATAGTGATGTAAGTTTCCTATGAAGAAAATAATTTAATATTATGTATTTGTAATGCTGTAACAATAAATCTGTTGATTACTTGTTTACAATATATTGTTTATCTACCTTGTATTTTGATCATTCCATAAATGCGACATTAATTCATCTTCCCGCTTTATTTTATCTTTCAAAGCATGTATTTTTGTTAATTTGCATGTAAGATCTTCTAATATATTGTGCCACTTCATTTTAATGCAAATTAATTAATTATAAATTCAATCTCTACAAACGCAATTAAAAAACCCTACAAAATGATTAAAAACAATTAAAAATTTATAAACAATCAGTTAAAAATCTTGCGAAATGTTTATAAACAATGAATTAAAAGTTCTACAGGCATATGAAAAGAACTGTATATAGTCGACAAGGTAATATGCAGTTATTTATGTAGTGTTTAGAAATGGTTCACTCACGTGTCATGGATTGATGTATATAAATTTTCTAACGTCAGTACATGACGTTTGTATAATTTCCGACAAATATGTAACATAAAAGTATTTAATAATATATAATTGCAAAACATTCGGTTTGTAGCCTAAATTAACTGTAAACTATCGTCATATTTAGCTATACAAACAATCATGATTTTATAAAACCGTTTTAGGTTACTTCACTATTTTAAATAATACCTATTTATATTAACAGTAGTCAATACATATAATTTCTTAAGCTGTTATGTAATTATATTAAAAAATACTGTGATTATTTTAATATTTGATTTTCTAAAAATCATGTTGAAGTTTAATCAGTTGTGTGGAAAATGTGAATATTTACCACCTATTACAATTTTGGATATGATGATTACAAGAAGATTCAAACATCAATATACAAGTATGAAGGTATGTCCTGGTACAATAAATTTTTCATCAACTTTATAAAATTTACTACTAAAATAGAGTAGCAACATTCATTATTTACTTGGAGTTTAAATTAAAAATTGTGTATGTATGTACATTTAATATCACTGTTTGGTCTTAACGTGCATATTCGTGCATTTACATAAATAAAACATGAAACTCTTAGTAGATTATATATTTAATAATATTATTTTCAAACAAGATATAATTTATGTTCTGTAAATTTTTAAATCTATGTTAAGTTAAATTTTTTGTTGAGAAATGTGGTAAATTGTGTGTTTTAAAATTTTTTAAGCAATGGTATCAGATATTGGAAGTTCCTGAAAATTGTGAAGATGAAGCTCTGAAATTGGCATTTGTTCAATTAGCAAAAAGATATCATCCCGATAGTGGTTCATCAGAAGCTAGTGCAGCTAAATTTACTGAAGTATGTAAACTTCTTTATCTGCAATAATAATTCTTGATATCTCTTATTCATTAGTATATGATTACTTCCACAACAAGTGCTATAATTAAAATTTTTAATGCATTTTAAATATTTTGTGTAGGCACAAACTTAATAAAAGATATTATCCATATGAAATTTTTTTGTATAAATTTTGATAATTGTTTATAGTTTATAACAGTAATATAAAAAACAATCAAACTGCAAACATTAAAAACAGTGAATGATTTATATAGTAAAATTTTCTTTTCATAATATCAGCTTTATTTTTAATAGATTGAAAATGCTTATAGACATATACGTAAGGCAAGAATGGAACAGAAAAAAAAATGTGCACCTTTACCTGAAGTTGAAGAATTTGATATTAAAGTATACTTTTTATATCATACATATATTATATCATTTTTTATGAGCAATGATTAATTCGTATTCGTTTATTGTTTAGCATACAGCTCCACAACATCGTCATTATTTAACTTATAATATAGGAACTGGAACATATAGTAAACGAGAAAAATTGTATACAGCACAAAGGGCTCAAAAAGCAGTTGATAATGTAATAGAGCATAGACTTAAGAAACTGCAAGCTAAAGAACGCAATACGTTAGTTGGGAAAGATAAGGAACGTGCAAAAGACATCAAAACTCGTTTTGGAATGGACCGTTTAGTAGAAGATTTGATACAAGATGCAATGAAGAAAGGTGAATTTAGTGATCTGCCAGGCACGGGTAAACCTCTGAAAGAAAATACAAATCTACGAAATCCATATGTTGATTTTGTAACATACAAATTGAATGAGGTATAGAGAATTGAATTTCGTTAAAAGTTTAGAGTGTATTACATGCAAAATTTATCTACAGGTATTAATAGAAAATGGATTTACTCCTGAATGGATACAATTATCTAAAGAAATTAGAGAAGAAACTGAAAACTTGCGGAAAAGATTAATAGAAAAACGGAATGAAGTAGGTCTCTTACCATTGAGCGATGGAGATGAAGCTACTTGGAACACAATTATAGAAAATTTTCAATCAACGACAAAACGTGTAAATAATAAAATCGATAAATACAATTTATTAGTACCTATACTCCAGAAACAAATGGTTCATATTAAGTTAGAAAATTTAGCAAATGAAGTACTTTCTACGACACCAAAGAAAAGAGTTAAGAAACGTTCGAACTATGAAAATACGAATTCTATAAAAGAATATAATGATGGTATACTTGAAAGTATAACTTCATTTTTAACAAAATCATTTCATAAGAAATGAAAGACGTCTTTTTCATATTTATTTATGAACTCATCAACTGTTTCTCTTCAAAATTATAAATAGTTGTATATAAGAAGTGAATAATAAAAGATAGAAGATAAAAATATATCATTTAATAGACAAAAAGTAATATAACATTCTATTTTTAACAATACCATGCAATAGTATTATCTTCTTTTAATTTTATTGTACTGTTAGCCAAGTATTTTAAAGCTAGGGGAAATATATGATGCTCAGCTGTTTTCACACGCTCTTGAAGTGTTTCTACCGTGTCATTTGGTAAAACAGGTACTGCTGCTTGCTCAATGATTGCTCCAGAATCTATATCGACCTATAATAATTCGTTTAGTACAAAATCTTACTTCGAATGCATTTAATAATTACTTATTAATTTAAAAAGATATTTTGTACCTCTACAAAATGTACTGTGCATCCGGAGACGCGTACGCCAGCTGTTAATGCATCCTTATGCGCATTTGCGCCTTTAAAAGATGGTAACAATGATGGATGCACATTTATTAACGCTCCTCGCCACTTATTCACAAAACTGTTGGATAAAATACGCATGAATCCAGCAAGACAAACTATTTCCACCTCAGCAGCCTCTAGTTCCGTGTTCATTGCTGCATCAAAAGTTTCCCGATTAGGATAATCAGTGTGCTTCAAAACCTGTAATAGAACGACGATTAAATCGTTTTTTATTATCCAAATTTTTAATAATATACCAAAAGAAATTATACAGTTATGAAAAGTATTGACCTTAGTTTTGATACCAGCTCTTTCAGCTCGTTTAAGTCCTTCAACATTTGGCCTATTAGATATTACCAAAACTATTTCTGCACCAATATGTTGTGTTGCATCTTGGGTTGCATTAATTAAAGCCTGCAAATTGGTACCGCTACCCGATATGAGAACTCCCACTCTTTTCAAAGGTTTGCTTAATTTTGCAACAATATTTGGTACATATTGCTTCATGCCGAATTCTAACGCTGCTTCAAAGTTTTTAACATTAACTCTAACTTCATTGTCTAGAAAATTATATACCGCTGATTACTATACAGCAATAACACATAAACATTACAGTTACGCAATATTTCCAAATTTACCCTTATGATTAATTACATGCCCAATGACCATTGGATTTTCTGATTGTAATTCATGTAAAACTTTGTCCTTTTCTGTTTGTGAACATATTAACACTGCACCAATACCGCAGTTGAATGTTTTTAGCATTTCTTCTTTACTGACCTCACCTAAAGATATATGTAAATATGAAATAAATTCGCCTGAATAATGTAATTTACATACTCTACTCTTATTTTTTTCGTACCGAAAGCTGCTAACCAACTAAAGACTGATTGGATTTTCCATTGATTAGCATCTAATAATACTGCCACATTCTTTGGTAAAATTCTTGGTATATTTTCTGTGAGACCACCCCCAGTAATATGGGCAAATGCTTTTACCAAATTTGTTTGCATAGCAGAAATGACTCCCTTTACATAAATTTTGGTTGGTTCCAACAATTCTTCGCCTTTAAAAGAAAGAAAAGAAAAATATAAATTAACTATTTATAGAAAAACAAAATGTAACATAAAAAGTATAAGAAAAGGTACTGTTTACCAATCGTGCGAGCATTTTCCGAAAATGGTGCAGTATCTGAATATTTTTTATCTGCTGACTTCAAAATTTTTCGGACGAGACTGAATCCATTACTATGTATCCCATTTGATGGAAGACCAATTACAATATCACCTTCCTTTATATCATTTGAACGTGGAAGTAACCTATCCCTTTCGACTGCACCTACAGCGAATCCAGCTAAGTCGTATTCTCCACTAGGATACATATCAGGCATTTCTGCTGTTTCACCACCAATCTATAAAAATTATTTTGGAAATATTACCTAACTATTATAATTGATATAACAAGTTTTCATAATAAGATGATTTTTTATTAAACTCAGTACACAAATAAGTATTAGATTAGGTCAAGTAATATGAAATGTCAGATTTCTAATCGCACAACTTGATCACTCAAATGATCGAATAAGTGTTGAAAAGTTGTATGTTTCTCCATAAAAGTTTGTCCGCTGTTGCCTTTTTTAACTGTTGGACATCTATCACTTTTACAGAAATGGTATACATATAATGATGTCGATTAAAGAAATACATAATGATTATGATGATCAGATCTAATGCGGATTATGTAACTGATGAAGAATTGTATCATTTGAGCAATGACACTCTTGAAACTAATTTTATATTGTACGATCTAATATTTCTTTGCATACACTTGTAATCTTTGAAAACATTATTATTACGCACCAATGAACATCCTGCTCTCTTGCATCCTTCACTTACACCATTGATAACATCACTAGCCACGTTAACATACAATTTTCCACAGGCAAAATAATCCAAGAAAAATAATGGTTCAGCACCATGCGCAAGAACATCGTTTACACACATAGCTACTAAATCTATACCAATTGTGTCGTGTTTATTGCATTCAAATGCTATCTGCGAATATGAAAGAATATTAATCTATAAAATTAGTACATATTTACAAATTTCTAATTACTAGAGGTATGCGAGAACTTGAAAATGTCGAGTTGAGGCGAGTTCTCGAAAATTTACGGATTTTTTAATATATTGGACCCGATGCCTTCCCGACTGGTTTCGACGATCGATCGGGTACCGGACATTTTCGGATTCTCGCATAGTAATCATCAACTCATTTATACCTTTAATTTAGTTCCAACGCCATCAGTACCAGACACTAGAATTGGATCTTTGTAACCAGCTGCCTTTATGTCAAATAATCCACCAAACCCACCTATCGAACCCATTGTTCCCACACGCTGTGTTGAGCATGTAGCTGGTTTAATAGCTGAAACTAATGAATCTCCCGCTGCGATGTCTACACCACTGCTTTTGTATGTAAGCTTTCCATGACACAATATAGATCTGCAAATATTATTTCATGAAATAATATTCGTTGCACCTAAAGTATAAATTTTACATACCTTGCAATTCCCTTGTGTGCTATGTCAGTTCTAAACTGTTTTCCATCAAAGGATATATTTTGAGCAGCATGAGTAGCTTTAGCAGCAGCTGAAGCTAACGAGGCTGCTAAACTCACTACAATGAGAACTCTTCCACCTAGCAGAAAAAGGAAGTGAAACAATTCATAATTCAATTGTAAATTTAATACAGTACTCTCCCTCCCTCTCTCTCTCTCTCTCTCTCTCTCTCTCTCTCTCTCTCTCTCTCTTAATAGTTTGGTACACGGGACTGTAGAGGAATATTTTCCCACGATATGAAGTGCCCCTACCGACTGCTGTCGATAAACAACGAAAGCAAAACAAACAGTTGTCTCCTTACCCATTAAGTTGTCTTTCCCAATAGTTTACGACGAAGATTTCTCGTGCATAAACGGAGTCATTTGCATTAATTGTTTGATATTTCTTTGCGAATATGTAATAAAGAAAATTATGACTTGAATTTTACATCAACAACTTACCGTATTTTAAATGTGTAAGTAATTAATAACTTAAATAAAATATGTCCTTAATAAAAGATGTGTATCATTTTTGGTATGTAGTGAATGAACTATTAGAAAAGTCACTTTTAAAATACGAACGCGAACATGCTTGCTCAGTAGTGGAGGAACTGTTCGAACGCGATGAAGGAGAAGGCGAACTATTGGGCAAGAGTACTGTATAACTATACCTGCCTGTACTATAATAAAAATTTACCATTAGTCAGTAGTTCTCCTTCAGGGGAAATATTTGTACCACTATGAAAAACGAAATGATCGGTTTTTCGTAAAACATCATTAACACCAGTTATAACTTGGCCTTTCGATGACGATGCAGGATACCCGCGAGAGGCCAAAATAACACCAACAGCAAATACATTTTCTTGCCATGAAATTTGAGATTCGATCAACGAACCATCACAACAAGCCTGGATATTTAATATATACGACATTAATTTTATGAAAATACAAATATATTGAAGTATTTATTACCTTCATAATTGTAAATAGATCTGATTTCAGTAGTGGTAACACCACTTGTGTTTCTGGATCCCCGAATCTGCAGTTAAATTCTAGAACTTTGGGTCCATCCTTCGATAACATTAACCCAGCATACAATACGCCTAAATTATTTAACATATTAAATCTTTATGTTACTATATTGTTTCTGTAAATTTTATCTTCGAATGATGTTATATTGCATAGAACAGACCAACAAATGGAATATTTTCTTCTCTAAGACCAATAATTGTTTTCTGAAGAACATTTGTTTTCACTAGTTCGTAGTCATCTTTTTGCAATAAAGGACACGGACTGTAGGCACCCATACCACCAGTATTTGGTCCCATGTCACCATTAAATATTCGTTTATGATCTTGCGCTGGAGCCATTGGTACAATAGTTTTTCCTGTGGACAAAATAATTATATCAGTATTGAAATGCAATGAAATTTCATTTACTCTAATGCTTTTGTATTATACCATCTGTAAATGCAAGTACAGAGACTTCTTCTCCCTCTAGTAGTTCCTCCACAACTACTGATTCCCCAGCAGATCCAAACTTCTTTTCTATTAGAATCTCATCTATTGCATTACATGCTTCTTGTTTATCTTTCGCTACTATTACTCCTTTACCAGCTGCCAAACCTGCAGCCTTTATTACAAGAGCTGGAAATGTTGCACTACAATGAAATATTATATGTGTAGTGATTTTCTAAATAATTTTTCTGCAAATAAAAATTTATACAGACTTTGTAACAAATTTCTTTGCTTCTTCAGCATTGGTAAATCCTTTCCATCTTGCTGTAGGAATTTGATGTCTATCCATAAACTCTTTTGCCCAATACTTATCAGCTTCGATTTTAGATGCTGCCCTTTGAGGACCAAAACAGTGGATTCCTAAGTTGTTTAATTCATCAGCTAATCCATTTGCTAAATATTCTTCTGGACCAACTACTACTAAGTTTACTTTATTGTTTTTACTCCATTTGGCTACTTCCTATTAAATGACTAACTTTAATACATTTTGATATATATTTTTTATGTTTAAAGAAGTACTATAGAAAAATACCACGTTGCTCTTAACATTTAGTTCTACTAAGGAAACCTTATCAATTGATGTCATTCCAACATTTCCAGGAGAAACATAAATTTTGTTTACCTAAAGAAAAATTAAGGTTTAAATACAAAATTTCACATTTTGTATATTATTTAGATCTACAGTATATAATTATATATTAACAGTACATAATTAAATGAATAAATACCTTTTGATATGGTCTTTTATTATGTAAAAATTTACGATATTTAAAATACTTACTTGTGGAGATAATGATAATTTCCAAACAATGGCATGTTCCCTACCACCTCCACCAATAACCAAAACAGTGTGTACCATTATGTCTAGAAACTATAAAATTTAATGATAATTACAATTATGTATAATGAAGAATGTACATCACTCTAATGTAAATCAAACATTTAGCAATAACACATAAACGGTCATGTAAAAATGCTAAAAAACTTATATATGTATAGAATTATTCTGATGTATATATATCACTTTATGTACATGTTTTACCGTTTTAACTAATAACCTCCGCATTAGTATTCATAAAATGTTAAATATACATGAGATAATACTTACTTTCTCACTTTGTCAATGATTTTTTGTTGATGCACGTGGTCGGAATTTTAGTTCGGTTACTTATTTATACTTTTTGGATGATTTGCCTTTGTTAAAGCAACAGGTAGTAAAGCAAAGAAATAACCTGTAGAAATAGTCTGTGTCTTGAAGGCTCTCGTTCGCTTATAATCATATGTAGAATGAGTGCTATTTATTGACGTATCGCTATGCGTATTACGAAAAGACTACTTCTTCGCAGGGGTTAATACATTATAACCCATTTATCACAAACGATGACATCTGACCTCTTGAGCAGAGTATCTTTTATTATGAAATATATATACTTGAAAATGACAATCTGTGTAAGCTCAAATTTTAAACTAATAAAAAGGATACAATTCGATGCTTGTTGTAGTACAAATAATAATAAAAATTATCGCGTTTAAATACATTGGTTCATTTAATGAATTTTTCATTAGTTCTGTAACGTACAGTGCCTTTATTTTATTAAAAAGTTATAACCAGTTACAAATAAACAATAAAATAATATTTTCTTTTGTATTGTCAGAGGAGTATTATACGAAAGAAAAATATATATATGTACAGTGTGTATAAACTTTAATGAAATTTGTCTATAGCAATGATGGAAAAGTATACACTTGGAAATTTGTGCAAGGTAGTTTACGCAATGAAATAACTTGCAAAAACAAACGATTGTGCAAATAATGCAAACGTATTGGGATAGGATAGATAATAAGCAACTATAATTTGCAAGGGGAAGTATATTTTTACTTATATATATATATATATATATATATATATATAAATGTGTAATATATATTATACATATGTGTAATTTAATTATAATTATAATAATTATAATATAATACAATATGATGATATAATATAATTATAATATAATTTATTACGAAAATATTTCTAAACATTGCTTTCTTCATATTTTATTACAACTTTTTATTATACATCTTCAAATTCACTTCCTTACTTCATTTTCTTGTACAGTCCGCCGCAAAAGTATTTGTTCGCCTAACGTATTCAACGTATGTGTTACGGCACGCTTCACAGTGCGGACAAATAGCCTGTTTTTGGGCACTTCTCGTAGTTTGGTTATTAATGTATATATATATATAGGAGATTTTTTACAGACAATTATATTTACCAATATAGTTAATAAATTTAACAAAAAAATAATTATTTTTATAAAAAAATTAACAAATTTAGAAGAATATTAATAATAAATTAAGCATATGTTGAATTAATAATATAATAAACTGAAGCGAATTATAATACTAATAAATAAAATTAATAAACTCAGCAAAACGCTATTCGGTATCGGAGTACTTTGATTGCGATCCAAAATCATTGACTCTCGTGATCTTGTACATTTCTTATTAAGTACTGATCAATTTCAGTAAACTTGCAAGATTTGCTTTTTGTTGTAGTTTCTCGATTTGTTGATATAAGCGAATCGGATGTGAGTAAAAGACTATTAAATAAGTCGGTGTTCGTGTCAGACGATACGAGAGTTCGTTCAGACGATATTTTCTGATTTCTTTGTGTCTCGTTTTTTAAGCCCCCTCAGACAGAAGTCCCATTGGGACATCAAAATGATTAACACTAGGTTTACGGAGCACTAAAAAACGACTATTTTATATTACTTCATAAAAATAACATGAATGTATCTATCAAAGTTTGTAGCCATCTTTTTAATAATATATACCCAAAGAAATCAATTTGTTAAATAATTACTCGTGGATGCATTTTTACAACCTCAATATTCGCAATTTAAAAATATTAGAATCCGTCATTTTGACGGGTTCCGTAAATCTCGTGTTAATGATGTCACACCCATGAATTAAAATTTTATGTACGGTTGTAGGCATGTAGTACCAATTGTATTTTTTTATGTATAAGTCTAATGTTTAATCTTATGTATAAATCTAATCATATATAATAAGTTTATCCTTTCGTTCTTTAATTTATCTTGAGGAAATAATAACCAAACCGAGTTTCACTGTAAGCACAAGATTAAAGTTTTATTCGCTATTTACAATCATTATTTACATTATTTACATTGATTACACTCTTACCTGTAAACACAAGAAACGACATTAAAAGCTATTATTCCACAAAGATTTATGTAAGAGTGTGACACTTTATTCAGACAATCCTAATCAATTATATTTTGTAATGCGCGTTGCTTTTCTCTCTTTTGTCTCTACTCTTATTAGCTGTCAGTCCGCCGTCTTGTTCTACAGACATGCGCAATACGTATCTAATTCAAAATGAGTTTTAAAAGGAATACCATACATAACTTCTATCGTATTTCTTTTACACATATATCATCATATATCATATCAAACATATAGTAAATACAAATTAAGAATACATAGAAATGATTGATATATAATTATTGCAAAATTGTATTATATGATTATTAATAACAATTTCCATTCTAATACGCATGTTTTGCAAAAGAAATGTATCTCATATCGTGATGTACACGAATATTGAACTTTCCCAGTAAATTCTCTACTGTGGCTGTGACGAACAAATGGCAAAATTTTGTACAAAAATCTAAATTTGTTTACGAATGTACACTTATTGTTAATTATTCACAGAAAATTAAATTTAACAAAGCAACTAATAATTTTAAAAAGAAATTAACAAATTTTCCACGATAGATCCTAAAGGAAAGGTATGGACACTTCTTAAAAACTTTATAAAATTAAGCGTTGCAGTTAATGGCAGACAAAACTATAATAAGTAATGTATCCGAATATGTATGAATCTCAGGACATAGTTTGCCGTTTTTGTTTTATGTTAATTTGAATTTTAATATGCAATTAACAAATAAAACCAAAGTTGAAAATTTGTAAAAAAAGATAAATCTACTTTATTAAATGTAAAAAGAATGCATATTCCTTGGTAAGCATTTTCCATTACATAGAATTATTATTGCAAACACTCGTTTACGGTTAATATAATATTTTTCGATTTTTGGCACTCTAGAGAGTGCGGGCATGGCAAAATTTTTTTCCAAAAATCTAAATTTGGTTACTAATGCATATGTCATAGTAATTATTCACAAAAAATGAAATTTAACAATAAAATTAATAAATTGAAAAAAATTGACAATTTTTATGTATAAAAATAATTGTTAAATGATTTTTAAATGAATAATAATATCAATTTCCTCCTAATATGCAGTTCTGTAAAAGAAATTTTCGTACATCATTAGATAAACGTCTAGTGAGTCTAGTAAGATGTTCCCCTCTTGTCCGCACTGTGTGCCTGGGCAATTGGTACTCCGAGAGTCGATGAGCGCGAGAGGGGAATATGACCTCGTCGTAAGGCAAGTAAAACCATAATACGATAGTGGGGATAGCCAATTCTACATCAGGCCTGGTCAACTTGCGGCACACAAGTCACAGACGCCTCTCCCTACTCCTAGGTCCCTCCATCCAACTCCTGTGGAGTGTATGTAAGTACAGCTTACACACACGTATTCGCAGCTCGCGGTCACGCGAGGCAAATTATGACGTAGTTGATAATGGAGGGAACTGGTACACTGGTAGTGGGAGTCGTGAAGCGACAGCGGGGAAGAAGTTGTCTGGGCCTGTTCTATGAAGTGTCTCCAGATCAAGACTAATTTCTCTTTCCCTACGCTTCCGCCCGCGGCCGGGTCACGTGTCGTCCCTGTTGTGCATACTCAGGTACTGGCAGAGAGGGTAACTTTTTCCCCTCAATTCCTACTGCCTCTCCTCATCTGGCGACAGTGGTTCTACGTCATTAACTCTCGGAGCACCAATTGCCCAGGCGTGCGTTATAGTGTTTACAAATACCGAGCCTAATGTGGACTCGATGGGTCGGAATTTTTCAACAAGTTTTGGTGGCAAATTCATACCAAAAGCAAATTGCTTACTGGGATATAGTAAAATAATTATATAATGCATATTCACTATTAACAGAAGCTATTAATGTTATTACAGTAAAGTGTTGCCTATATTTTTGCAATTTCACAACAAATATCATATCATTTATGATATGAATAACGAACACATTCAGTAATAAATAAAACAGATTCTCTCTAATTATTGAAAAGAATCAGATTTTATAAATACTATAAATTTATTAAATTGATTTGCAACATTGAAGATGAAAATATTTAATTTTTACATATTTTTATTACTTTTACTTTTAAAATGTACGTATCGATTGTGTGAATGATACTGAAATTCTCTCGAATGATGGTGTTTTGTTTTTATCTTATAGCCGGCAAAGAATTACACAAACACCGGACAACGAAATGATCGACAGATTAAAAAGAGAAAATATGCTTCTGTAACCTGACCTAATATTCGCAAAAGGCTTCCTTGTAACGTACATTTTTGGACAAGCATGTTCAATCTCAATATTATAAATTACGTAAACCAATTTAAGAGTGCCACAACATTGTCTCTTTGTCGAAGAGTCGCATATAAATGTAGTCATCGTCGAAGCCGCCGATTTTTCTCCAGTGAAAAAAAGGCTGAAAAAACAACCAAAAAACCACCTGACGAAAAAGATAATCTTGTTGCTGCCGAACGTGCCCTTATAAAAAAATGCAAAACACCTCCACAAGTTAGCGATCAACAACATTTTATTTTATTTTTTCCCTATTTAGAAAATTTACGTTTATTGAATACTTTTTCCCTTTATGCTTATTTTGTGACTTTTTTCAAATTGTATAAGTAATTATAATATTCTATTCTTAGTATTCAAGCGAGAGTTTCAATAATTGCTGCATATTATCTAAAATCTTAAATATGTGCCGGTATTATTTCGTAAATATCGCTTTTATTTAGTACTCAGTAGGTTTTCAGTCGTGAAACTGTTTACACCCACGAAACAAACATGGTCATATTTACATTATAATTTTAATGCTCACAAGAATGTCTCCTTAATAATAATAATATTCAATGTACACTATACAGATTTATGAGAACATAAGAAAACAAAATAGATATTATATAATGTGACAGAATATCAATTATACGCGGACAAAAACTATTTGTACAATTTATTGGCCTTTAGTGTACTAGTATATCCTACACAATGTATTTTCGTACTACTGTACTAATAATAGTATTTTGCGTTTGGGCATTTAATTTAAATTCGCTTATAATGAATTCATGTTTAAGTTACATAAAATGTCACATCAAGTTTCGTATCAATTCTATAAGCGCTTTATGCGAAAGGTTCATTTCTCGCCATGAAGACCATGTGTTTTTATTGGCCAATTACAGAATTTTCGCATATTATTAATTAATAGTTCCCGATCTAAAGGTTTCGGAGAAACAGAGGCTGCAGACGGTACGAGTCTATCGCTGGAATCCAGAGAAGCCAAATGTAAAGCCTTATATGCAACAGTTCGCTGTCGATTTAAATAAATGTGGTACCATGGTGTTGGATGTGTTAACCTTGATAAAAGCACAACACGACCCTACGTTGTCTTACCGAAGATCATGTCGCGAGGGTATTTGCGGATCTTGTTCGATGAACATAAATGGTGTCAATACTTTGGCTTGCCTCACGTAACTTATGTTCTACTGAAAACATATTTTATCGCTTTTTAAGACTAACTGTCTATACAAACCTGGTTTATCTAACAATAATTTATAACAGATTAATAAAGAGTGTACTGCAATATTTCTTTAGTCGCGAAAATACAACGTTCTCTATTCACCCTTAGGAAAATACAAGAATCATCCAAGCCGATAGTTATATACCCTCTACCGCATTCATATGTTATTAGAGATTTGATAACAGACATGGACGTATTTTTGAAGCAATATCAAAACATTCAGCCATTTTTAAAACGCCCAGGGGAAGAAAATTTTGTCGGCCTTCGACAACTTCTACAGAGTCCTAGGGACAGGGACAAACTGAACGGCTTATATGATTGTATACTTTGTGGGTGTTGTACTTTCGCCTGTCCGCCTTATTGGTGGCTTGGTGATAAATTCCTGGGACCTGCAACTCTTTTACAGGTATGTTGCAGTTTATGAAGAATCGATGTATGCACATAGGACGTCGCTCTACCGAAAAGTACTACAGCATGATGATTTTTCAATTTTACTGTAGTCTATTTTGCGAAAAAAGTTACCTGAAGTCTTAACAATTTTTCACCCCACTCCTCTTACCTCAGATTTGCAACATATGAGTGAAATGGATAGCTACTATGACTATGACAGTAAGACCAGCGTTACCCAGTGTCGCAAGATGAGGGGAGGGAGTACGGATTGAGGGGAAAAAGCTATCCTTTCTCTGCCAGTACCGGATTAGTACATGCAGAGTTGCAAGCAGTGTCGCCAGGTCATGAAAATCGAGGGTCATACAATGTACCCCCTCAGAGTAATATGTGATACGTTGCGCGTGCGTGACGGGAGATTGAGTGGGACACGAAGCTTCGCCTCAGACACGCGCGGCACCACGCGGCACGTCACGTGACTAGCCTACGGTCTTAGTGGGGGACGTTGGAATGTGCTCATGGTGGTGGAATAGGATAGTGAAGGGGAAAAGGAGGAGGGGAAATAGATATCCAAATGGGTATCACTTGGCGACATTGGTTGCAAGGCGGACTTGTATTCTTCTCAAAATGTTTAGCCACACTAGCGAAAACTCTCTGCATGATTGTATTCTTGACGTTCCCCTCTCTCGTGCAAAGCATACGCGCCAGATGAAGATTTGTTCGCCCACTCTAATTTCCCCTTCTATCGTGCTATTCCCCACGCTTCTTCCGCGACCCGATCACGTGACGCGTTTCGTCCCTGTCGTGCATACTCCGGTACTGGCACAGAGAGAGGGTAACTTTTTCCCCTCAATTCGTGCTCTCTCTCCTCATCTGGCGACACTGCTAGAGAGTCGCGAGAGGGGAATCTGATGGTGGAGAGGGAAGCGTACAGACTGTACGCTGGCAAGGTTGATTACGACTTCAACTATCTTCTTCAAAAAAAAAAAAAAAAAAACGTAGGAATAAAACTGTAGCTTGACTCACTACATTATGCATAGATCCAGTAGTCAAGGAATTATCCTTGGTATTATTCTAATATAACACGTACATCTACTTTACATGACATAATAACTTTTTTCTAATGTTCAGGCATATAGGTGGATAATAGATTCGCGAGATATGGAACATAAGGAAAGACTCAGCAAATTACGAGATTTTTATTCGGTTTACCGTTGCCATACAATTTTCAACTGTACGAAAACATGTCCAAAGGTTTGGCATATTAAATATTATATTCACAAAAAAAAAAAAATACAGAAAGGAATATATTTTTATTAAATTGAGATTAAGCATTAAAGTAAGAACTTTTTTTAAGGGTTTGAATCCCGGTAGAGCAATAGCACAAATAAAACGCTTGTTAGCGGGACTTGCTAAGAAAGAACGACCAGATATGGAAACTCCACTTCCTAATCCTTGTAATGGTGAAGATATATATCAATGCAGGGAAGAATAACTACTCGAAGGGACAAGATATGTGATCAATATAATATTATTCTCTGAACAATTTGTAATTGTATATAAACTAGTTTTTTTGTATTACAAAGTCTTTATTTACTTAAAATTTAGCCAACATAGACTTATCCTAGACGTTTTGGTCTGTCAACCGAAGTTAAGTAGAAATGTTATATATGTAACTGACAAACCTTTACAAGCATACAAGAAATGTGAAATAGAAAAATAATATCTGATAATTGTTATTTTTATAACATTTTGGTATTAATTTTAGATACTATATATTTCTTGCTAAATAACTTTGCATATACTTTGACAATACTATAATTGTACTGGTAAGTTAATGGAAATAGGAATTTTCACACTAAATTACTAGTCTTTTGTGACAAGTTTCTATTCATTTCAACTTTCGTCTAAAAATGATTCAAGGTACATCGTATATATTTTATTTAACACATATCAAATATATTAGAATTCAACTGATTGCGCAAAGAACGTTGCAACTTCAAGTTTCAATAAGTTACAGTTTAAAAATAATCTGTTTTTAATCAAAGATTTTTTTCATTATGTATCACTTAGTTCCATGATCTTGTACTTATATCTCCAATCGTGCTCGTTTTACTAATCTTTGATGTTGCTCATTGTTATATTGGAAGTTGTTGGAAATACTTGGAGGTGCTGTGTTTTCATCATCATCTTTAGAGAATAACATGTCAACAGTACTTCTGAGTTCACGATCTTGCAGCCAGGGGTGCAACAAAACTTGTTTTATAGTGATCCTTTTTCTAGGATTGACAGTCATCATACGTTGGATCTAAAAACAATGTTATGAGAAATTAAAATCATGTGTAACATAATACCTAGGTATTTTATATAATATCCATACCAAATCTATAGCTTTGTCAGTAACATGATCGAATTTTGTAGGAGGAAAACTGTAATATCCTTTTTTTATTTGATCTTGTAAACTAATTTTTTTATCGTGACAATTAAAGGGAACTGAACCACTGAGACAAGCATATAATATTACTCCTAGACTCCATACGTCTACCTGACAACAAAAGAAATGTCGCAGTTAATAAAAGTTTACCGTTTTTAATAGTTATATTCTCTAAATTAAATGAGAAAAAACGGACAATGAAACACACATTGTTTGATACATACTTGATTCGTATATGAACCACGTCCAATATTAGATAGTATTTCTGGGGCAACATACATAGGAGTACCACAAAAGGTTTTCATCATAGTTTGTGCATCAACTAATTTCGATAAACCAAAATCTGATACTTTTGCTAATGTTATATCTGAATGACTAGCTAATAATATGTTTTCTGGCTACAATAAGCAAGAGTTTGTTTAGTACTCTTATTTAACTAGGAACATGAAAATACAGTTTATGAAAATATACCTTCAGATCTCTATGTGTTATACCAGAGTCATGAAGATAACTAACAGCAAGTACAACTTGATAAAATATTATCTTCGCATTTTGTTCTGACAATTTCCCCCTACTTTTAATCCTTTCAAAGAGTTCACCTCCTTCCATTAACTCTAAAACTATATACACTGCCTTTGGAGTATCTACTATATCTTCCATTCTAATTATGCAAGGCTAAAAGTAAAATATTTAATGAATTACATAATTATTTTATGTAATTAGTAAGATACAATCTATTCAAACTTACATGTTTTAGAGCTTTCAATATTTTAACTTCATTCATAATTTTTTCCGGATCATTTAATGAATGTTTTGGTCCAGTTGTCATACCACCCATTTTCACAATAGTTTTCATAGCAAATTTCTTACAACCAACTTTAGAGAAAACCAATTTAACCTCCCCACATGCCCCAGACCCTAGTTTACGAGACACTGCATATCTGCTTCTGAGCTCTGGAGGCAAGTCATTGCTTTCATACGCACTGGTACTCATAAACGCGTATACTGTTACAAACATATAAAAATATGAAGAATAATTATGTACCATTATACTTTCATACAATTTACAACAGATATATTTACCAGTAACAATAGGCTGTGCTAATGATATAATATCATTACTTTCAAGCACAACTTTGTTGCCACGTCCTACTTTTTGTTTGTTGACAAAAGTACCATTCTGGCTTAAGTCTTCTAAATATACTACAGCATCACTAGAATTACCATCAATGTATTCCCTGGTTATTTTGAAGTGTACTTTGCTCATCACACTAACCCACTTTGGTTTTAAATCATTTTTAGTTATACAAATGTCACAGCTTTCTGATCGACCAAGTGTATATATATCCTTTGTTAATTCTGTATAAGCAATTCAATATATTTAGAAGCTAACATGCTACACATACTTATGAATATGAACATATTCAGTGTTCATCTCTGTATCTACTCATCAGATGGAACATAATACTTATTGCAGTTTTATTTTACTTATAGTAGTTTATAGATAAATCATTACATTCATCAACATCATACATTATGGCTCCCATAATGCACACTAATAGGTAAATTTTTAAATTAGAGAGTTATAATGTAATATTATGACATGCAATTCAGCGGGAGAATATGCATCTTACCTGGTGTGTCACGCTAGCATGTACATGTTAAATAGTATTTACTATATATAAGTATATATTTACCCATTGTTTTAAAAGATAACTTAATGGGGCATAGCCTTCCCCAGATAGTTGTAGTTTTTTCTTGTGATAATTGTTGAGATTGAGTTTGGGTTAAACATATCGAATCCGCGTTTTGAGTGTCAGGTAATGTTAAAACAATTTGTTCATCGTTCATAGTTACAAATTAATTGGTTCAATATAAACCAAAAATATGTATGTTTTCAGCCACGTCAAAGTTTTTGTTCTTCAAGATGAACGGTACTAACCCATAGCAATGTAAGTCTATTGTTATTTTCGCTTGAAATATTAATACGAAATACTTATTTTAGCAATGTACAAAAGTGACCTTTGAAGTATCTTTGTGCCTTTATTAAGGAACTATAACAAATCTATACAAAAACGTAGTAAGTATGGCACGTCTTCAATCCACAACATGTCCAATTCGGAAGTAAACACGTTTTTGAAATCGCGGTATGTACATATTAAATTGTAGGTAAATTAGGTATTTTCAGTCTCTACAGAGTTTTAAATTTGAAGTAGAGGTCGTTAACATCACAGGTATTTTATCGTGTCGATATTATAGATTCCAAAGAACAATAAAAATCGTAAAATCAATGGTTAATAGTATTTTTCATCATGCTACATATTGACAATTATTTATTGTTGTAGATTTGATGCTTTCACGGCCTGGAATGTACACATGATTATTTATTGTTGTTTATTTATTCTTAATTTATTATGAATAGGATTATATTTTTATAAATGTCTATATTTATTGGCAGTTGTTTCTGTTTTCATTGATTTTTTAACTGCATATTATTTCATACAGTCATTAATAAATTAATGTAACGATTTTGGTATTTGCTGGAACAATGTTAATTATTCATGAAACTTTTACATATGTAAATAATTCATCCAAATTTTGCGTTCTTAGTACACTAATTTTCAAATATATAAAGTAGTTGAATAAAGTTCTTCATGTAAAAGAAGTAATCATTGAAAATTTTAATCACTCTCATTGAAATTAAAAACAATTCGTCTTTAAAATTAACATTACGCATAAAATTATTAGCCATTTTACAAAGCACACTATTAAATCATATATAATCTACAATGCGATTATTGATTTGAACAGTGCAATAAGTTCTGAATGTTCTAGCATTATATATAATTAATTTAATATGATAATGAATTTACGGAAATAGGTTCAATATAAGACACGTTTCATCTTGCAAAATTGAATTGACAATATCAAATTATGATATATATATACTTGAACAAAAATCATTCAATTAAGTGTCAATCATTTATGATTTACAACCGCAAGTTTCAATACAATAGACATGTTGATTTGAATGACAACTTTACAAACTGGCAATGTTCGAGAATGTATACAAAACCTCTGTCATGTGTACTTAATCTTACATTATGTTTAGCAGCTGTAAGTGATAGTATATTTCTAACAGTAATATCATTATTAATATTATCACTTCAATTAAAATTTGTTATTTTGGCAACTTATGGTTCAAATTTCACATTATTTTTACATTGCTGCAACTATATACAGCTTAATCGACATAATGTTTGCTTCAGTGTCACTGTTGATTCACATATATTTCGTTTTCATTTTTACTGGCATTACATTAACGGTTGTAGCATATATGTACTGTGTAGTTGAATTTACAAAAATTTATTTATATATATTTACGAAAGTAAGAAAATACGAAACGACACAGGAATTATTATTCAATGATGAACATAATCATTTTAAGTTACGAGATTTTTTAGATGTAATGGGTTGGGCTAGCTCTTGAGCAGGAAGGACAAGGAAGTTAAGTTTATAACTATCGATATTAAGGTAATAATCGTACAGATGATTTTTTGCTTCATATATATATAAGTGTAAATTAGTTTTTTAGCTGTTTATTATTATGTAAAAGGTGAGCTGCATGTATTTCCTTTATGTTCTTCGTATCAATGGATGGTACTTCAGTGGCGGTGGTATAAACTTGATAGAGGTGTGTGAACTTATCTTCTATTTTCACACATGTTCTCTTTCCCTCATTTTGTATAAGGATGGGTCAGGCTTTATCCGTTTTTAGTGGCACTGTGATTCATTTAGCTTAATGCTGAGCATCGGTTTCTTTCTTACAGTGCTTACGGCTTCCCTGTAGATATACATGAAAATATATTTAGACAATATTTAGGATTATATTTCAAATATATCAATAAATTTACCAGAATTAAATAAGTCTTTCCATTTGAATATTTGTTCATCTCCTACAAACACTCCTCTTGGCTTTTTCTGACACACCTCGCCACCTTTCTCTTGAATTCTGCATAACTTTCCCTCCATTCTTTCTGTAGTGTAATAATTTTTATTGTTAAAAGACTGTTCATTTCAATCGATGGCAGGAACGTTTTGTTAATATGCAATATACTCACGGCAGCATCCACGTTAGCAGGACTTTCATCATTAGGATCTGCAAGCATGCTAATAACACTTATGAGAATAGTCTCAACTGTGTGAACTGGTAACCACCGTTCTGAAGCTTTTTCATAGCCCCACTTGTCATCTCCAGGTTCATGTAAAATCGATATGCAGACGTTACCGTTCTTCTCGACTATCGGCAAAAAAATAATATTACTTTGATCTGCATTTTATTATTCATACTTTAAGACTCCAAAAATAAAACTTACTGTTTGGATGCCATATTTCTGTTATAAATTTCATTCTGGGTGGCCTAAGTGGATATTCTTTTGGAAATTCTAAGTGTGCTTTGAAGAATCCACCTTCACTGAAGGATAAAAAAAAATATATAAAAGTGTTTATACAAGAAACTATAAGTATGAAATTATCAATATTATGAAACTGGACTTACTATAGTGTATCTGGTGGACCAATAATGAGTACTTCCCACTGATATATGTCATTGTCATCTATGAGGCCTGCTGAAAACCCTTCTACTGGGTTTTTATTTAGTTCTGTCCAACAAAGAGAGTATAGATGAAATTTTTTCTTTATACGTTCATATAATTTTCCTATGTAAATATTAAGTTCAATACATTCTGATAACCATATTCAACCTCTACTACAGAGTATATTTCCATTTTAATAATTACAAGTACGTTAACTGAGTATAAAAACATTGAAAGTATAAAGGAACACAATACAAGCAGTACTTCAACATTTTAACCACAAAAACATTAGAGGACAACACTGTCAACACCAGACTATACAATATTTATTATACGACATACGGAAAACGGAATAACACTTTTCATATTCGTTTAGTATAGGTTAGGTCAAATCGAACATTCCTAAATGTGTAACCGTCAACTACACACAAGTCAATGACGGTGAGTCAGCGTTGACATAATACTCTATGAAAAACTGGAGTACACAGTTTGAAAAATTTCGTTAACCGTCAAGAAAAATTCAAATTTCAGAGAGAATAGATGCGGAATCATTTCGAACGTTTTATCACGTTTATCGCGCGTCAAAAGTAATAGACTGCGGGTTGAAGGAGGCTGACCTTCGGTGGTCGTTGCACGGCATGGTTTTCTGCCTTTTTTTTTTAAGTCGAAATCGCGTCGCGCACAGTATGACGTGCTAAATGCTATAAATAACACAGCCTGTAATTATTTTCGGTAACAGTGAAGTTGATGTTCGATGTGTACGAAAATTACAAGTGAAAATGACTTATATCGTGTAAGGATATTGTTAGGGACAAACGCGATTCCGAATGCTAGGTTAAAGTTATTCATGGGAGGTACACGACGGTTCCGTAGCCGTATTGATTTTCACGCCCTAATCGGGCGCAGGGCCACTGTGAGATAAGGAAAGATCGAACCGTTGGCTAGATACAGTTGCAGGGATCTCGATAAAACTGATATTGAGGGGGGAAAAATGTTCACAAAGCAATCTTGAAGGTCGAGACACGGCGGTGAGGAGGTCGCACGAGTTTGGAGTACGAAAACGGTTCCGGCTTTTCGTCGAGCTCAAATGCGCCGCACGGATTACACTTAACACTTATACTCTTTTTACTGGATACCTGCTAATTGTTTTCGTAGTAGAAGCGCGGACTGTGGCTCTGACATTAATAAAAGTTCCGTTAAATAAGACTAAAGTTGAAAACAATCACTTTTGCTTGTCTGGAAAGATGGCTAGGTACGTCGCGGAAGCAATGACTGCGCATGCGCCACTACTTAAACATATGTTCTTCCGTCTCTCCTGAGCGCCGGCCTGATCAAACGCCTGCGCTCTCTACTGGAGATTTCGCAAATATTGCAGATTCTCGAATCATTTTTTAGCATCGATAAGTAACTCTTGTTATTTGTTGAAGATAAGTGGCAAATCCACGAAACCGGATACCAACAGTGTTATAAACCAGGTTTGGGAGAATAAATGCTCACTTTGGACACCGACGAAAGAGAAGAATGAGAGTGCTCAGGCCCGGGTTTTCGGCGTTCCCGATATAGTGCTGACATCTGCTCAGCCTTAGCATGGCATAAAACCGTGTCGTCTTTCCTGGAACCGAACCGTGTCGTCTTTCCTGGCACAGAACCGGGCCGTCTTTTAGCATAAAACCGAACGCATATAATTTTTTAAACCAGGATTAGAACGTACAGCTTAATTCTTTTATATGAAATATGTAACTAACATGTAAATCTTGTGTACAAAATCTCTAATTAATATAAATTAAGAATAATATTAATTGTAATGATACGTATTTTATTTTTTTCCAATTTTGTAGTTGCAAACTCTAGTTGTAAAAAATGAAAAACATGGAAAAGTTCGAACAAATACAGATCTCATATAAGCGACCATCCTGAATATTAATTTAATAATGAGCTATTTTTATCAACACTATCTTACATTTTTTCATATATTTAGCTACTGTTATTATTAATTAAAAAAATTTTCCTTCATGAATAAATGTTTTTTCCACCTCAGCACCATAATAATAATAGAAGGAATAGAGATGAAGGAATGGAATGAGCATTTCAGGGGGCTAGGGGGGGGGGGGGGAAGAAGAGAGGGGGAGGAGGGGGGATAGCAGAAGGAGGCGTGAAGGGGAAAGAGAAATAGAAAGATGGGAGGTAACGAGGGTGCTAAGGGGCTGAAGGAGAAGAAAGCGGCGGGAGGGGATGGGATCAGGAATGAGGTTTGGAAGGACGGGGGGAGCGGAGGTGGAGAAGTGGCTGTGGAGGGTATGCAATTGAGTATGGAGGGGGGAGGGTTGGGTGGAAGAGTGGTCGGAGGGGAGGGCGGAAGATTATAGAGGGGTTACATTGCTACAAACAGCATACAAGGTGTACGCGGCAATCCTGGCGGAGAGGTTGAGGGAGGAGGTGGAGGGGAAGGGTCTGTTACTAGCGAAACAGACAGGGTTCAGGAAGGGTGTAGGGTGTGTGGACAATATATATATCTTAAATTACTTACTGAATAGGCAAGTAAGGAGGAAAGATAGGAAGATGATGATCTTCTTCGTAGACCTGAAAGCTGCTTTTTGACTCAGTAGACAGGGAAGTACTGGTGAGGGCAATGAGAGAAAGGGGTGTAAGGGAAGAGTTGGTCTAGAGGTGCGAGGAAATGTTGAAGGAGACGGGGAGTAAGGTAAGAGTGGGAGAAGAGGAGGGAGAAAGTTTTTGGACGGCAAGGGGTGTGAGACAGGGGTGTCCGTTAAGCCCGCTGCTGTTCACGCTGCTGCTGGCGAACATGGATGAGGTGCTGGACAAGGGGGGATAAGGGGTATAAAGTTGGAGGGAAGGAAAATCTACACATTGGCATACGCAGACGACGTAGCTATGGTGGCGGAGGACGAAGAGGGGATGAGGGGAATGATGAGGGGGTTAGAGAAGTATTTAGAGGAGAGGAAACTACGACTGAATGCAGAAAAGTCCAAGATTATGAGGTGTACGGGGGGGGGGGGGAGGAGGAAAAAGGTAACATGGAGATGGAACTGCAAGGTGCTGGGGGAAGTGAATGAGTATATTTATACTAGGTATAAGTACAGGTATGTACTAGATATTTACCAGTACAGGTATGTACTAGGTATTTACCTAGGGTACATCATCATGAAGGACGGGAGTCAGAAGAAGCAAGTAGAGTCAGGAACGGGGCTACGGTAATGGGGCAGGTATGGGGGATTGGGAAGAGGAGGTTCGGAAAACAGTGGGTAAGGAGAATCTGACGGTTCGACAAGCTGTTCTAGTCGGTGATTAGTTACGGGGTGGAAATTTGGGGTTGGAACGAATGGGAAGGGCTGGAAAGACTGCAGGTGGGTACTAGGGGTGCCGGTCCGTCCCTCCCCAAGTGGGGAGGGGGATCCGTGGGGGGTATGGGGAAAGGAAGGGTCGAGGCGTACCGGGTCGCGCCTCCGGCGGCCCTTCCTTCTGGTGGCGGCGTCTTCTTGCCCTGGCCGGGGCTGGTTCCTTCGGGACACCGGCTCCGAGCGGGGCACGAAGACTCCGGGAGCTGTGGGTGGACCGAGCTGGGGCTCGGGAAGCCCAATCCGAAGGCTCCAGGGATGGGGACACCGGGCGGGTCCCTCCGGTCGGGGTCTTATAGCGTAGGCAGTGGGGGAGGCTAACCCCTCCCCCGGGGTGTGATGATAGCTGTGGGGTGTCCTGTTGAGTACTCGCGTGATCCAGGCACCTCCCGTGTAGCTTAGGTGGGCGTGAGGTTTTAGTGGGTAGCCCTTCGGGGTAGTCCCACATAACCCCGGCTTCCCCCAGGGAGTTGGGGTATGCGCAAAGCATTTCCTCACGGAAAAAAAAGGTGGGTGCTAGGGGTGGAGAAGTGCACGCCTCTCATACATAGTACATGTTAAGGGAAGAGCTGCAGAGGGAGATGCTGAGTGGGAGAGCGGGTTTAAGGGCGTGGGGATACGAGAAGAAGCTGAAGGAGGGAAAAGGGGGAGCTGGCGAGAATGTGTTGAGAACAGATAAGAGGAAGGGGTAGGAGGGGAGGGGAGGTAGCTGGGTGGGAAAAGGAGAGACGGGGTTTTTGGGAAAAGAGGGGTTGCACAGCGGAGGAGGCGGAGGTGATGATGGAGGAGAGGACAGAGATTGTGAAGAGGGAGAAGAAGATCCAGCGGGGGGAGAGATGGGAAAGGATTGGAAGATCGAGGTACAACGTGTGGTATGGGATGGTGAAGGGAGAGGGGGTACCAGGCTACTTGAGGAAAGGGTGGGGGGAGAGTAGATGACAAAGGGTGGCCAGGTACAGGCTGGGAAACAAGATGAGAGGTGGACAGTATTGGATAGAGGAGGAAAAGAAAGTATGCAGGGTATGTGGGTGGAAGAAGGAAACGTGAGAGCACGTGTGGGAAACGTGTATGGGATGGGGTGAAGGAAGAGGTTGGCAGGGGATGATGGAGGAAGTATTAGGAGGTGAAGAAAGAGCATGAACGGAAGAGGTGCGGAAGAGGAAGCATAAGGAGAGAAAGCATAGGAATGGTGTGAAAGAGAGAACAGCCGGAAGAGGAGGTCCAGTTGAGTACTCGGGTAATCTCTGGGGTACTCCCTCGGAGACAGTCTTACATAACCCCGGCTTCTCCCGGGGAGAAAAGCATTTTCCCACGGAAAAAAGGCTTAGGATAAGTTTAGGGTAAGAGCGAGAGGAAACAGGTGTTGTACAAAAGATTGTAACCTCGAGGGGAACCAATAAATGTATATATTTAAACAACATAAATGTTAACTTTAAAGAATCTTGCAAAATATCCATTAATATTAATTGTGATATTCGAAAGAGTTAAGAATTAATTAATCAATAATTATGTAGTTGATTGTTTTTTGCGAGATGTCAATCTATGTGACTGAGAATGTAGTTGTATTATTTTCTTTCACGTTTGTGGTGAGAAAATAAGCGACGAACGCAACAGTACGACACGTACGAACACTACCGCATTCATCGAGCTCGATCAGACTCGTTCAGTCGTGATGCCAGAATCGAATGACGCCTTTTCAAGGGGGGGGGGGGCACACACACACGTACCGTCGTCTCCTGACATTGCTTCTACTACGCACGCGCTACACACAAGCGTACCTCTATTCTGTCCGTGTGAGCTGCCTGCTCGACTGTTCGACGCGTTCCGCCGAATTCACATTACCAATGTTTCGATCGTCTGAGCCGCAATCGATTCCCGGTTCGGCGAGGCGCACATTTTGCTACAACTTTTAAACTAAACAAGATATCAATGCGAAATTTCTACTAAAAATCTTTTTTAAAAATCCGGTTTAATGGCGTATACTGAAATATCTCCACTTTTTAAAATAATTTTTTTGTTGATTTTTAAGACAAAGCCGGATAATATAGTCAAAAGTGCCTCCAAACCAAATTAATTTTTAGTGGTACCATGCTCAACAAAAAATTACGAAAGAATTCATGAATATTCTACCTAATATCATACACGACTGAAATTTCATCAGAGTTTTTGGCTGAAAAATCGATTTTTAAACAAATCTGAAAGCATAAAATTGCCGATTTTATATCGAAGTTTTCATTTGACCAGGTTTATGTTATTATGTTATTTGTGTCTCATCGTGATTATTAATGTGTATTTTTTACAGATTTTCCAGATTATGCAAACATATTTAAGAAAGAAAATTGGATAATTGAATGTCCAATCATTTGAAAAAAGTGCACATTTTGAATTGAAGTTTCAGAGATACCAGTTTTATAAAAATTCAGTAGTTCGATATTATTTAAACAATTTTTCGTAATTTTTTTAGAATGTTTTATAAATTGCATCGTCGTTAAAAAAAAACAAAATTAATTGTTTTGATGCCTTCTGACCGTTTTGTAGGTGTATTATGTAATATTGAATATTTTTATATTCAGGAAAACAGTGTAGAATTTTAAAACTGCAATATAAAATATTTTATTTGCGTTACATTTCAATACATGACTATTACTCTCAACAGTTTCGGTTGGCGCTGGCAGTAACGATAAGACTGCTATTGTTATGTATACTTTGTAAGCTACTGTTAAGTAAATAGAGAGACTTTAAATCGTTAAATCGTTATTCGGCTGAGAATCTTTTGGTCTGGGATCGAATCCCGCATCGAATGAAAGTTTAAACTTTTAGATTTTTCAATATACCTTCACAAAATTGTGACGAGTGAATCGAGGAACTATTCCTGGTGAAAATGAGTCCAAACTCGAGAGTAATCGAAGAATTTTTATTGATACTTAATGTTGATAGAGAATCGAGTATTATTGGCAATTTAAGCTTTTATATTTTTAATGCGAATAATATTTTTAATATGGATGAGTTGTAGAGCTCATCCCGATGAAAATGAGTCCAAACACGACATCATTTGGACTATCTTCAATAAGATTGTAATTTTTATCGTAACATTAGGTATCAGTAAAATTGTTCGTTTACACTCGAGTTTCGACTCATTTTCATCAGGAAAAACCCCTCAATTCACTCGTCGCAATTTTATGGAGGTATATTGAAAATTCTAGAAGTTTAAACTTCCATTCGTGCGCGATTCTCCATCTGCTTACATTGTATGCCGTTAGTCAATCGCTTGGTCTTTGAAGTTCGGCGCTCCTCGGACCTCGTCACCATTTAGTCCAGCTGGCAAAAGTTATTCGAAAAGATGAAAAAATTATTCCAAGTTCAAATAAATCCGCTTCAAATAACGAATAAAGATAAAATATCTTTTGTTCGAATCGTTATTTAAATAATTTGTTATCTAAATAGTGCCCAGCTCTGTCTGGAATGCGCTACGCATTCGATTCCCGGTTCGGCGAAGCGCACATTTTGCTATAACTTTTGAACTAACAAAGATACCAAAGTGAAATTTCAACTGAAAAAATTAAAAGGAATCGGGTTTAATGGTATATACTGAAATATATTTTGTATTTTTAAATAATTCTTTTTGTTTTTAAATTTAATTGTCCTTAAAAAATGTCCAAAACTACTTATTATAAATATTGTTGTTCAATCTTTTTTCAATCCCAAATCATTCAATTTATTAGAATATATATGCTGAAAATAAAAAGCAATATCAGAAGTAGATTATATAGGTAGCAATTAAATAGTCCAATGAAATTAGTGATATCAACGTCGTATTTTAAAAATTAAATTTAAACTACGTTCTTATTTGGCTAATATTGAACTAATTTAATTTCTTATTATTATGTTATTACACTGTTGTAATTATAATTACACAGGGAAGAAGACTGATGTAGTAGAAAGAACAAGAAAAAAGTGTTTAACGAAAAAAAAATCATTCCATGCGGGATTCGATCCGGGACCAAAATATTCTCAACCGGAGTCGTTCTTTTGTTTCATTCATCTTATAGGCAGAGAGGATAGGAGAGTGCTCACGCCCGGGTTTTCGGCGTTCCCGATATAGTGCTGACATCTGCTCAGCGTTAGCATGGCACAGAACCGGTCCGTTTTTCCTGGAACAGAACCGGTCCGTCTTTTAGCATGGCACAGAACCGGGCCGTCTTTTAGCATAAAACCACAGATGAGGTATAGGAGTAGACCAATCACCCAATGTATTTTTTTGTCTCCCGGTCGGGGGGCTCTAGAGCCCCTTACCATTCCGTGTCACATACTACCGTATCAGCCAGGACTCGTGTTGTGTCCTTTTAATTTCGTTACGTCTGTTACACGAGTGCATCGAAGGAGACGTTTCTACGTGGGGAAGCTTATATTCAGGTAAATCATATACATACATATATATTATTTTATATTGCATGCGCTTAGTAAATATCGCATTTACTATTATAGAAAGCTAGTGTTCCGTAATCTGCTTATTTTCTTTCTAATCACTTTGCTATCCTATTTCTCGCATACAATGAAGCGGAACGAACGGAAAACTCACTATAAAAAGTGTGCTTATCCCTTTTGTGATTTAACAAACCGTACTACAACGAACAATATTTCTTTTCATTCATTTCCAACGAGAGATAGTGATAGGTGCATAACGTGGCTGATTAACTGTGGTTTAGATGATTGGGTGGAAATGTCTGATAAAAAATTACAAAATCAATATGTGTGCAGTCAACATTTTTCTAATCATTCTTTTTACGGGTCCAGTTGACTGCGCAAAGATGCCGTACCGGAAATTTTTCATTCGTCCGATATGAATAATAACAGTTTTAGCACTTAGTCAGACACTATGTCTATACAGGATGACATGTCATCAATACAAAGTTGTAATGGCTTGGAACAGCAGGTAATGGAAACCCAGGTGCAATTAGAGCAAGAGAAGAAAAAATCTAAGACTCTTCGCTTGCAATTGCGGGCAAAGTGTAAGGCAATAAACCGGTTGCAAGATAAGCTTTCTTCAGGCAATATCGATGATATATGTTTGAAAAAAGCAATTTCTAAAAGAATTTCCGGGTACTTATTGACATTTGTTATCCTCATATTATTTAAACCCAAATCGTGGCGAATTTTTTCGAAAAAGGAGCAACAATTATGCATGACAATGCACTACACTTCTCCCGTTTTGTACCATAAAATGCCTGACATTTTTGGTTTCCATTTGCCAAGTCCATCCACAATTAGTCGATGGTTCGGGGAAATCGATATTTGGCCAGGAATTTGTCCAAATTTATTTAACGTGATAAAATTAAAATCTTCTTACATGGAAATTGCAGATCGTAATTGCACCCTTGTATCCAAACTGGTTTAATCAAGACGAATGTGCTGAACATATAGAAGATATTGTATATTTTACATTAACAGTAAAAATTCATAAGACTTGTATTATATTCTTAAAGTTTTTTTGCTTGATTTATTCTTTTTTTCACAATTCGGAGTACACTCAATGTTCTTTTGCTTAATAAAATGTGTAAATATATAACTTCGTACATCTTATTGTGGTGTATACGTTTGTATACATATGCTGATGTTGGTAAACATTTAATGTACTCTAGGATGGATAAGACCTTCTTTCACGCCTTCACGTGGCCCATCCTGTTCATTTTATTACTTTGACCACTGCATGTACTACATCATTGGAAAGTAATACAAGAACTAAGATGAAAGAATGGCATGCTATTACAATTGCATTATACGATAATGGTATATCTGGTTTTAATAGTAACGTGGCTTGATTTTTAAAGTCTAATTGTATATGTCATGTTATAATTGTTTATGTCTAATTGTAATGTATTCTTTCTAGGAGATCATCTGCGCATATACATATATAATGTACATGTATGCAGATGCACATGCGGAGGAATTCATATTAAAAACATTATTATGTATTTTTACTAGTATTTAAATATGTCATTATTAATGTTACATTTTTGTAAATATTCCGCGTAATTATGTATATTTATTTACACTTTATTCCTACACACTTCCTCAACTACCTTTTCTCATTTTTTACCTTGACTCATTTTTACCAGCAAAATATTTACAATTCATTGTTCATATTTTCATACCATGACAATAAATTATTACAAAAATTAAATTTTTATTAGTAAGCAATGCTTAGGAGCTTACATTGTTGTGTCCGGTCAAGACCACGATCGGAAGAGAGTACGAAATGCAACATTGTAACGCACTACCTATTAATAATGAATAAGCAGAACCCAACTGTCTTATTATTAAAAATATCGTAATGGAAATATTATGAGCCGATTGAAGATGTTTTTCTGATAAAAACGAATCTAAATTCGCTATAAATCGGAGAATAATGAAGACTAAATTAATATTGAAAACTCTTATAGAAAACGGTTTCAGTAACGAATCTTGTCTACTCTGGGACTGGACCAGCGATGCCAGAATCGCTTGACGCCGTCCCACGGGGGGGGGGGGGGGGGCTATCCCCTCCGCCGACTCGGTCCCCACGCTGACATAACGTCGTCTAAGCTGCCTGCTCGACTATTCGACGCGTTTCACCGATTAGCGCAATCGATTCCAGCTTCGGCGCAGCGCACATTTTGCTACAACTTTTAAACTAAAAAACATAAATTCTTTTTAAAAATCGTTATTATATAGATGATGAAAAGTGCCCCCAAACCAAATTAATTTTTAGTCGCACCATGCTCAACAGAAAATTACGAAAAAATTCATCAATATTCTACCTAATATCATACAGGACTGAGATTTTTTCATAATTTTTGGTTGCAAAATCGATATTTAAACAAATCCGAAAGCATAAAATTGCCGATTTTATATCGAAGTTTTCAGTTGACCAGGTTTATATTATTATGTTACTTGTGTCTCATTGTGATTACTAATGTGAATTATTTTGAAAAATCGATTTTGCAAACCAAAAATTATGAAAAAAATCTCAGTCTTGTATGATATTTGATAGAATATTCATCAATTTTTTCGTAATTTTTTGTTGAGTATGGTGCGACTAAAAATTAATTTGGTTTGTAGGCTCTTTTGACCATCGTATCCGAATTTATCTTAAAAATCAACAAAAAAAATTATTTTAAAAATATAGAACATATTTCAGTATACGACATCAAACCCGATTTTAAAAAAATTTCTAGTCTCATTGATATTTTTTTTAGTTTAAAAGTTGTAGCAAAATGTGCATCTCGCCGAACCGGGAATCGATTGCGGTTCAGGCCGTCGAAATTTTGGTAATGTGACGACGGTACATCTGAGTTGGGCCAAGCCGATGGAGGGGTTTGCCCCCACCCCCGCCACGGCGTCCCGAAATTTTGGCATTTTGGCATCACGGCTGGACGAGTCTGATCGAGCCCAATGAATGCAGTTGCGTTCGTACGTGTCGTACTATTGCGTTCGTCGTTTATTTTCTCACCACAAACATGAAAAGAAATAATACAACTACATTCTGAGTCACATAGATTAACATCTCGCAAAAAACGATCAACATAATTATTCATTAATTAATTCTTAACTCTTTCGAATTTCACAATTAATATTGATGGATATTTTGCAAGATTCTTTAAAGCTAGAAATGTTGTTTAAATGATATATACATGAAAATATATAGTAAATTTCAATTCAATTTCTTTTTCAAACTCAGTTACAAAATATATTCAAAATGGATGCGTATTAATAGTGTTCAAAAATTATAAAAACGCGAATAATAATTATACGCATGGATAAATGTGTAAATAAACTGTATAAAATAAATGTATGAAAATTGTAGTTCTATAATTTGAAAACGTGATATCTATAATTATTTAATATTGTATTTGTAAGAATTAATATTATATTTTTTATGACATAAAATAAAAAAATATAATTTGAACATATAGTCATAACATCAGATATGTAGATAGCGTCAATCATTTGTATTTGACCAGATTTGATCATTCTTGTCGATCTAGTTCCAGCATTTATCGTTCGTCAGCGTAGAGGGCGTAAGAAAACCAGTTGTTTACATGTGAGACACGAAGCCCCATATGGTGATTGGTCTACTCCTATACCTCGTCTGTGCTGGCACCCACTTTGAGACTCGCAGTTTAACACGGGGGCTGGCAGTCTTTATATATATCTCGTCGGTGGTAATATCATTATTCACCACGATGAAATTTTTCGGTTACCGCATAATCAATATCGTCGGCAAAAATCATTATTTAGGTTTTAAAGTGAGAGAGCAATTACTGAAATAAATGTGGTTATTCGTAATCAAAATATAAAAAATCAATAGTTTATGATTATTTTATTTTTTAAAAATATATCTTCGAGATTTGTTGATAATTGGCATTAATTTAAATAAATATTAATTTTTACTCTATTTTGGACCTCTGATAAAAACTGACAGTATTTGAACAAACGAATTTAAAAAAATTGAAATATATGTTCAGAATGATCAATTTATAACAATATTTATCAAAAATGACTATTTTTGTATTTGCGAGAATATAGTTCAAGCAGTATATACATATACTGTTATGTTAACATTTTATAAAATCATGTTATGCATTTAAGCAGTAAAATATGAGAAATGTCATCCCCGTCTTTTGAAAATTTCAAAAATTAAATTCAACATTTTTCCGTTAAGGGATTTGTCAGATAAAAAAGAAGCATCAATCGAATCTCCGTTTATACTTTCATTTGATTATATGTATCACCCCAGTAAGCAAAATGCTTTGAATCTGCCACGAACATTTGACTCGGAATTGCCATCCATCTGTTTCCGCATTACCATCGGTATTCCAGTGCAAAGTCTGCCATGCCAAATTCGAACGAAACTTTGGCTTCGATCAGCCTTCGTTATAGAGGGCAGGTCCGTCGCAATGAAAACGGACGTAACCTTGTTCTGAAAATAAATATCAGGAAAAATCGGAATAAGCGATGAGAGCGAAAATTGAATTAAATTTACAAATGTATTTATTTAAACTTTATCTATTATTTTACAGATATTTGTGTTATATTGTTTATTTTTTTATATTTATAATCTTCAGAAAGAATACGAATAGACAATAAAAATTAAGAAAATGAACTGTACAAGTTACATGAAGGAAATAAAAATGATATAAAGCTGTTATAAAATAAAAAATAAATATTCAAATCTTAAAATAAGCGAAATAAAACCCTGGAATGGAAAATAAGGTGTAGGGATGCTTAAGAAGAGTTTAATTAACTTACAATATATAATATACATCATTAGGTTATAGGTTATTTACAATATAGTTATTTATTTATTTTCGCTATGCTTCCTCTCATCAGCGGACACGGACAGCACACAACTCTTGAAGTTACTACTTTCTACAAACAAAAAGGGCCTTGCATTAGGACGTAATATGTGTTCCATTCTCATTATACAATTGATATATTTCGAAGAAAAAATGTTTTAAATTCGAGAATACTTACTTTGCCATTTCGACTTATGAGATAAAATGTCCTCAATTATAACTGGACAGCACAGTACACACAAGATCTCGAAGTAAATGTGAGAGAGGTTAAATACGAAACGATTCATGTTAACACACATCCTAGATGCGCGAAATCCGCCGAACAACTGAACGCTTTCATAGGAATCATAAAAAATAGAACCGCGCGGACACCGCGTGGATTTGGTTTCCTGCGGTCCATTGACGGCTGTCGCGTGGGCCGCTGTTTGTCTTCCTCTCTCTCTCGCACGCACACTCTTCGCACTCTTTTCTCTCTCTTTCTCTCTCTCTCTCTCTCTCTCTCTCTCTCGTACGTAGGGTCTTCGCACTCCGCCTTCCACAACACGACGCTTTGTCTTTCACGACACATTGTGGTGTTTACGCATCATTTTATCTTTATTACGCATCGAAACATAAATAAAATACCTTTTCCCACCCTACACAGGATGATTTACTTCAATTTTCCCCGGTATTTACTGTTAGAACAAGGTTTTGTCCGTTCTTAGTACGACGGACCTGCCCTCTATAACGATGCCAAAGTTTGGCTCCAAATACCGCATGATTCCGCATGGAATTTTACGTGGAGAATTCGCATGAATTTTGACATCCATCTGTTTCCGCATTTAAGTAGGAATTTGGCGACAAATTTTGGTGCCAAAATCATACCAAATGGGGAACAAATTCAACTTCGAGCAGGGTTTGGTACCAAATACATAAGTCTTTTGCTCGCAATGTGTGCAGCACACATTCCATTCGATTTGGTCAAGTCGGCATTTGGTTGACTGGGACATAATCCAGATTGAATAATTTACAGTTTACGTATTCATTTTATAGGGGAAGCAGGGAATTCAATAGTCAGGATTATCTCCAACTCCTATTAACTATATTTATTCTACTTACTATTAACTATATAAGTAACTAATTAACACGATTCGTTTCTTTACAAAATAAAACAATTCACCTGGCAACGATAAAACACACGAGTCTTCTCGGTGTACTTTTGTCACTGAGCTGTTACAATCTTCGCCGCGACGCGCGAGCACACACATACACACATACATACTGAATGCAAACGCGCCCGCAGTCATTCCAAACAATCTCATTATCATTAATTTCCTACACTTTCGTTCTATTCGACGTTACGTTCATATTAATACCAATATTTCTATAATTTCTAAGTGAATTCTTGAAAACATAGTTTTCATAATATTTAATTGTAATTTAAACATTAATCCACTTCGTCCAAAATTACGTTATCATAACAATCTGTAACATCATTCGTGCGTGATTTGCTAGAAGATGATGATCATTAGATGCATTTCCGTTATGTCGTTAAATCTATGGCTCTGCCACATGTTGCAAGTGAGAATTCCAATATCATAGATTTACACATATTATGTATAATTCTTATAGTGTGCATGTAGGATTCTTTAGAATTTTAAATCTTTTCTTTCATATGGGTAGAAATAAAATATATAACAAAAATTATATATAAATAATATATAAAATAATTATTATATAACAAATAACAATTCTAATTTTTTATGATAGCTTTTCTAAGCGCATTTTTAAAAAAGTGTACAGGGTATAGAGATTATTCGACTACAAATATATGTGTAACTCTAAAGTCTTAAAATATTCTGCCTATACTCATTTTAAGGGGTGAATTCTCTACTGATGCGGCCCAAATTCTATTACGATAATACGGATAAGTAAGATCCTAATTATATACTTCGTGCACCTATATTTATCTAAATTTTTTCAGAGTTTTCTCTTTTATTATAAAACCAAGAGGAAAACTTAAGTTACACTGTTCAACACCAAAATCGTTTTGCAATACCTGTTGGGTGGTATTACA
This sequence comes from Halictus ligatus, assembly GCA_028454255.1. Classification (NCBI taxonomy): domain Eukaryota; kingdom Metazoa; phylum Arthropoda; class Insecta; order Hymenoptera; family Halictidae; genus Halictus; species Halictus ligatus. The sequence continues at coordinate 14,513,855 of CM052139.1, read as the reverse complement.
ATTATAAAGATAAGACAACAATTACTGAAAATAAAATTTTCTAGTCACCCATTGCTGCGGTTAATTTTCTTTATTAAGCATTTCCACAATGAAATGTGAATATAACTCTTATTTTTATAATTTTGTGTAATGATTGGCACCCAAAAAGACAAAAAAGAAATGTATGTAATTAAGCATAGTAAGCAAAGACATACTTGAGTGGTACCAACGTCGACTACGCATAGAAACGGCCTGGCGAGTCGAGAAAAGGCTGCAATGGCCGTCTGACGCGAACGCGTCGCGCACGCGCTGTCGTGACTATTTTCTTAATCTTCTCGTATACTAAGGGAACCAAATACTTTTCGTGAATGGTTTCTTTACCAGAAATGTCTGTAGAATGCATTCCTGTATAGTAAATTCCTGCTGGATAAAGAATTTTTCACATAAATACAAAAATAGAGCGTACAAAGTACCCGCGTCGGCACATTTTCAAACTTTAACAACCATTTACAACTATTAGGAAGTTCATAAAAATATAATTGACTATATGTATATGTAGAGGAGAGTTCCCTCTATCTCCTGACTCAAATTTGAACTGTCTCGCGTGTTTAGTTTTTGTGTGACACGTCATTTTGTATCAAAATCCGGCATTTTTACAAAAACCAACATTTTTCGAAAACGTTGCGTGATGGAGCAATTCTGCTTTCAGATTTGGTTTTAGGTTAACAAAGTGTATAAGAATCACCCAACAGATATTGCAAAACTCGAAAAAAGTTTGATTTTGTTGGACAGTGTTGTTTGACTTCATTTGGGAACTTGTCAATTCACATAACTCTGTTGGTAAGATTATAACCTTGACACAGATCATAGTGAGCTGGGCATCCAGGACACGTCGCTAGCTTGATTTATTTTGGAGGATAATGGCTATCCTCTTCCATAGGCATGAGCGGGCCTGATAGACCTGCAGAAACCAAATCGCAGCTATCACGACCGTCATAACCTAAAACGCCTACATTTGTCGAGGTTTCACATCTGGAGGCCAACATTTTGCGATAACTGAAGAATAATTATTTTAAGTATTTGATATCTAGTCAACGAATGTACGAGGAAGATTAGACGAACATTGTTTGAATTAAGAATTGAGTCGTTTTGCAAATTGTTGCACTGTTGATGTATTGCTGCTTGGCACTAGATGCACTCGTATGTACTCGCTTCTGGGGTAATCGAATTGGACCCCTGGTCTCGGTTGGTACCCAGCTATCACCTGTACTGCTGCTAGGAGTTGTTTCTGATCAATCCTTTAGCCCACTGTGGCGCCGAACAAGTGCGCGAGGCCCGATGGAAGGTGGTGGTCCTGGCAGGCCGTATCTTATTGCGTACAATCGTAATTGTAGTAGATATTTTCTCATAGTTTCCCCCGATGTCACACTAAACATGGGTTCGGAAATGCAACTGTAAGTCGTGGGTTACTTACAACTTGTGATAATTATTTTTTTTACAAATGTTCGTACGACTCATTTCTGAATTATTATGTGTACTCCCTCCGCGTGTAGTTACCTTCTTTCGACTTTTTTGCAGAAATACAACTAGCTGGGTTACGAAGCCATCACTTAGATTACAACGGTATTTAAGATTTGTGTCTATAAAATTTGTGATTTGCCTGATGTCTAAGTAGAGAAGTCCGATCGAGAAGGTGGAGGTCCAGCACCTACTCTTCAAGTGGAGGATCTCGCAGCATATGGCCGTAGCATATGACATCATCTCTGGCTGTATAACCAGCGTTATTAGGTTTCGGTCTATAATTCAAAACGGCCAGCTCGTGGAGTGTATACACGCTAGTTGAACTAACGTTTTGAGTATAGGGGCCCATCTGTCCTGGCGTTACGACGTCCAGACGGATGGATGGTGTCTCATCATAAGAGTGACTTACGATGCCGTAAATTACTGTAACTTCACCTGAACGTAGCGACGTGTGTCTTGGCCATGATGGTGCATGACCGCTAAGTGTAGGGAACGTACCACTATGTTTCAGTAGCATGTATTTTTTAACAACCGCCCCCCCTCGCCCCCAACGTAGTGGTTCTATCACTTTATTAGACATACACGTGTGTACAACGTATCGAGCCCGTAAGGTAACGTACCGAACCGTAGCCCGTAAGGTAAAAGACGAGGTATTTTTACGTTGACAGTGTGCTAAGAGCGTTTGTGTTGATACTAGCTTTTTTCGACGCAATTTAGTGTTTATTGCGTCATGCAAAACTGATTTTGCAATGTCCGAATCTGTAATAATAGTCGGGCCCGCGAAGCCCTGACCTCCCTGACCTCTTGCCTACCTTGGACTTGACCACAGGTCCTCCAAAGCTGCCCTAGCCTACACTTATCTACCTTGGTCTACCTTTAGTTAGCTTAAGGTAGGTCAAGGACCTATCTTAAGCTAGCTTACTTTGGCTCATCTTCAGCAGCACTTTGTAAGTATCAATTTAAATATACAGTTACTTTTATTTCTGGATTTCTAATTGAAATTTACTTCCGAACATTTCAAAAGTTCCATTTCTTAAAATTAACATTTTTGCCATAAAATTGGTGTTCTTCCGATCAGAGGTACCTCAGAGGCGCATCACGTATGGGGTCCGTGAGTGAGTACGGGTATCGCGAACCCGAGGTACCCGAAGCGCGTATAGGTCGTTGCGTCCACATTTCAGTAGATTAAAGTTTCATTAGGATTCTTCAGCTTTGCTCTTCATCATGTTCTTATTGAATTCTTCAACTGCCTCTTGGTTAGTCCACACGCTGCGCGCGTGTGCATGCCGTACCCTTGTACGGGGTTTAGGGTCTTATTTCAACGCATCTATGTGATCGTTCCTTCTTCTTTTCACCGTTTTCTTCTATTTTAGTTCTTCCATTGTATAGTGTCCTTAGACCATATATGTATATCTTTCGAAGTTGTGACGTCACAAATTCGTGACTATAGGTTCATATGGTCTAAGTGTTGATGAGCATAGCTTATACATCTTTGGAACCTGTGACGTCACGGATACCTTTATCTTCTTTAAAGAAAATTATCTATGCCGGGTTTATAAGTATATAATATAGTCTAAGATTGTTATAATATGATTTAAGAACTATGATCACTCTATTTCAGTTAGAGTACAACAGCTGTATCATCAATCATATGTATCGTTGGACAAAGACTACTCATCGATTGAAGACTTCCGCATACTTATAGTCCTCTGCTTTGATTTGCTCCTGTTTCTCTTATTGAAAGAATCAGAGTGCACTTATTAAATGCGTAAACACACGTTTTTCTTCTCGTCTTCTTCCTTCTTTTAAAATATGTGCTTGAAGTTCAATAAATAGGCTTCTGTCAAAACATTTCGCTCCTTCAACTCTTCAAAATTTATTGATTTTTAGTTAGTTAAAATGATTTTGTATGGTTTAAAGAAAACTTAACGCGACATCTCACAATATCGGAACGCCGAGTGGTCTTTGTTGAAGCTTTTTCTCGGTGATGACGATACAACGGAGACAAAAGTGAGTTGGTCGACGGATGTCGCATTGAAGGATCGTAAAAGATAAGTATGTAGTTTTCGAGTTAGGTTTGAGTTAGTTTGGGGTTAGATTTTGGGATAAACTTGTCGAAACACTTTTTCCTCAAGAATTTTGATGAAATTGGGGTATGTTGTCATGGTCATCATTCTGAATAACTGTATCCTATACATGTAACCGGCGCGGTGGTCTCATTTATAAGGACCTTGAATAAGTTCTCGCTGTTTCTTCAAATATGGCAGGAGCAGTACCCCGTTCGTGGAATTTCGAATGGTAACACACATGCAAGGAAGTAGTGTATCTAACCTTAAATTTCAGTGTATGGTAGTTCACTTTAGTGTAAACAAAGTAATTTTTTCTTAGTTCTGAAAATGTCTACTTTTGTGCCAAATAATGTGTATTTGCGGAGAATTTTATTGCACTACTTTATTCAAAAGAAATCTGCAGCTGAAGCACATAGAATTCTTGTTGAGACTTATGGTGACAATGCTTTGTCGGATACGACATGCAGAGACTGGTTTCGACGCTTCAAAAATAATGATTTTAAACTTGAGGATAAAGAACGTTCTGGCGCACCGAAAAAATTTGAAGACGAAAAGTTGGAGGAATTACTCGATCAAGACCGATGTCAGACGCTAGCAGAACTTGGAAAAACATTACAAGTAGACTAGTCAACTGTTTCAAAACGTTTAAAAGTTTTAGGAATGATCCAGAAGCAAGGACATTGGGTACTGTATGAATTGAAGCCGAGAGACGTCGAACGGTGTTTTCTCACGTGTGAACTACTGCTTCAACGGCAGAAAAGAAAAGGTTTTTTGCACCGCATCGTGACTGGCGATGAAAAGTGGATACACTACGATAAATAATCCAAAGCGTAGAAAATCGTGGTGTAAGCCCGGCCATGCATCAACATCGTCTGCAAAACCAAATATCCATGGTTCGAAGCTTCTTCTCTGTATTTGATGGGATCAGGAGGGTGTAATTTATTATGAGCTGCTCCAACCGAATGAGACTATCACGGGTGAGCGCTATCGACTTCAATTGATGCGTTTAAGTCGAGCCTTAAAAGAAAAACGGCCGCTATACGAGCAGAGACACGACAAAGTGATTTTGCTACATGACAACGCTCGGCCTCATGTTGCAAAACCAGTGAAAACCTACCTGAAAACAGTTCAATGGGAAGTTCTACCCCACCCGCTGTATTCACCTGGCATAGCCCCTTCTGATTTTCACCTATTCCGTTCGATGGCACATGGCCTAGCTGACCAGCGCTTTCATTCTTAGGAAGAAGCTAAAAAATAGATCGATTCTTGGATAGCCTCAAAAGACATGTCGTTTTTCCGACGCAGAATTCATATACTGCCAGAAAGATGGGAGGAAGTGGTCGCTAGTGATGGGCAATACTTTGAATGAAATGTTTTTGCTCCTTATAATTTAAATAAAGCTTTTATTTTGTAAAAGAAACAGCGAGAACTTATTCAAGGTCCTGATAGTTTTCGAGATACTCGCAAAAATCTGTCAGAGTCATTATTGCAAATTATGCCTATTTTGAATGACCGAATTTGTCCATTAGGGCGGGGGAGGGACACCCCTCCAAAAACCCTACACGAACTCACTCTGAAATTCATTTAAATTTGAATCGGAGAATGTTAAAAATTTGAGTTACCTCGTCGTTCTTCGTTTTCATTAAACAAAATATCAGTGTGAGCTTGTGTCAGATATTTCGGGGAAGGATACAGGGAGAGGAGCTCCCCCGCATTAAAGGACAAATTCAGTCATGCAAAATAGGCAGAATTAGCAAAAATAATTCTGACAGTTTTTCACAAATATCTCGAAAACTAAAAGAGACTACCGCCCCGGTTACATCTATAGGAAACGTTTGTTCAGAATGATGATCTTGATAACATATTTCAATTACATAACAATTCGTAAGGAAGACGCGTTTGACGGATCCTTCATCATCATTTGCTTTAAAAAAGTTCACGCGGTATATGTATCTGTAGAAAAAGTTGGCGAGTGGTCGCACCAGGCTGACACATACGAGCGACACGGACGTGCACGTATAGGCACAGTTCAATGCAGTAGTAACTGCAGTTTTTCGCGAAGATCTCAAAAACTAAGGGTGCATGTCCATTTGAGAGTAAAACTGTCGCGAGTTAAGGTCGAGAGTCAAATTAGTTAGTGTACACGCTATTGATAGCTATTGGAGAATGCTGTTCCTTTCATGCAAAATACATAAAGCACTGATGAATTTGACTCTCGAAAGTAACTCGCGACAGTTTTATTCTCAAATGGACGCGCACCCTATGGCTGAGCGGCGGTTACATGTATAGGAAAAAGTTGTTCAAAATGTTTAGTTTTACAACATATTTAAATTATATCAAAATCGGAGAGGAACAATATAAGTTTCATAGTTCTATGGACAGGAGCATTGTACAAAATTTTTGAACGTATAAATAATATGCATTATAACACTGTTTTCACTGAATTCGAAGTTTCATTATTTCATAAAAGTAAGTATAGCGACACACAAGCAGGTGTGTGTATTCGTGTAAAGCAAATCTTAGGCACTTTTTAATTGTTTTGTCTTCTATATTTCTTAGAGTAGGCTACGCCTTCTTGTCTCCTTTTTTAATTAATGTCTACTATGAAAGTTGGATGATCCTCCAATTTCATATAGGATATATTACTTATGAACTGACGGTGGATTTTATGCATTACTGATAAAACTGAAATAGATGCAATTTGAAACAGCAGAAGATTAAAAGAATTTACGAAAATCAATGCATTATATCAATATATGAAACTTATTCAAAGAAACAAACCTTTATATGACTCCTGTGACTTGTAATATTGCATAAAATTTTTGTTTTGCATAAAGATTCACAGTCTACTAACCTATCTTTAGATTATAGAATGTTTTTGGTAAAAATACATGTACATAGGGACAAGCGTAATAAAAAGATTCAGACATGCGCTTAAAAACTTTATTTTATTTTGGTTTGCATCGTAATTGGGAAAAATATATATAATGTTGCGTTTACCTGTAGGAACTTTGGACTACAGATTATGTCAAGGACAATTGTCGTTTAGGTAACATGCTAATTTACAAAAAAGAAGAAAGTGAACTTAAATCGTGTCGATACGTTACCAACGAACAAGTGAAAGAGCTCAAGGGGGGAAATAGCTTAATACTACACTAAGGCTAACGTCTCGTTAATTCTAGATTTATACGTTGGTAACAAATATGGTATAAAATATGGTATTAGGTACGTATTTTACGTGCCTTTCTTGAATGAACGACAAAAATACATGAAGGTTGAGTGTCCATATGTATCTCGCACTGTGGTCGTCGAATGCGACGTCGTTTTTATCATAATGCATGCAGGCTTTGCTTAAAAAAAGAAACAAAAGAGAGAGAGAGAGAGAGAGAGAGAGAGAGAGAGAGAGAAAGAGAGAGAAACGAAATGAAGTGATAGGATTATAAAGACACTCGAGTAACTTATATCTTAGATCTTTCTTAGAATGCAAAGCTGACCATGAAACGAATCTTATGCATGGCACTAACACTGTTCTTGTTTAAAATCTGATGCTGAACAACCCTGCTAATATGTATAAAATTTTGTACAGCACTGCGAGATATAGCTACCTTCCCTTCTTTCCTTCCTTTGGAAAAAGTTGAAAATCCTCAACTAAGCGTACACACTGTACGCCATACATTGATTAAAATATAACAAAAGGTATCCGATACATAAGGATCTTACGTACATTTATATTTAACGCGAATTATAATTAGGAATTCATTGAACAATTTATCATTTTTGGAAGATACACATTAAATGCTTAATTTCAGCAGGGTTAATACTCTCTTGATCTTTGTAAAGACTCTCGATCGTTCGGTACCAATACCGAATAAAAGCAACGCGCGGTGATTACAGTGAAGCAACGACCGTTTCAACTCAAACTCCGACGATCTGATCTCTGTCCCTCCCCGTTGAACCTCTCGAAGTTCGATACGTTCTCATTCTTTACTCTTCGATCCATCTTTAATGAAATAAAACTTATTTCTTTACAGATTAAACATATCTGAAGATCCTTAAAAATATACACTGTTCTCTTAACGGCATTTCTTTCGTTCTATCGTACTCAATACACGTATATTCTTGGCCATTCTTTTTTGACTAGATTTATTCTCAGTTGAATAGGTATTTCACTCGATACCACGAGTACGAGGTTTTGGATCGAGATACGTCCTTCTTTAGCCAGAACAAACTTCCGAATGTTCGTCCCATGCAGCAACCTGAAATGAATAATTGTACTGGTAACATTCCGAAAATTTATGCAAGTCATTATACTGAACTTGTTAGATTTATTACACAATGGTTTCGTATATTTGTAAAGTGTAAAGGTATTGTGCAAAATAAATAACTTAAAGAGGTTTTAAGGAGCCTCAAAGAAGTCTCAAGATTTCAAGAAGGTTCAAGAGGAATAAAAAAAAACTCAAGAGATCTCGGGAATACTCTAATAAGTGTAATGAAATTTGAATGGCATATCTTACTTGGCATTCACGACTGCAGTACCACTGATTTCCACAGCCAGCGCATACGAATTGCGCTGCACGTTCATGACACCCTTGGCATCGTGGGGGACTGTCTCTGTCCTCTCTAGCGTCCCTTCCACCCGAAGAAATGCGCGTTTCTCTGTCTTCGATCACTGCAGATTCTTCTTCAACATCGTCCTGAAAATAATATTACAATCAAATTAGACTCGAGATTATTATAATGTACATACTCGCTATTGTGAGATTTACAATACAATAACAAAATTAAGATCTTCAAGGAAAACCATATTAAATTTCATAAAGTAGAAAATAAATGAATAAATTTAAAAATCATGTATTTTAAACAATAGGTCATATTGCTCATACGTGAAATATTTATTAACAATAATCGTACGCGCATCTGTGAATGAGTTGTCAGCGCAAGTGATTAAACTCACATACGTAAGTGAAATTTCTATGGAACAGTCGAAGTCCTTTCGCGACTAAAAATATGTTACTGCACTAATATCCTCCTTACCACGTGAATTAAATTATTTGAATGAGATTGTACCGGGGTGTTGACGACGGGTGTTATAGTTATTTCAGTTCGAGCCTGGAAAGGAAAAACGATAAAGATTAGTCATCCTAAAACAACCACCAATTTGTAATATAAATAATTTGCATTTTATGGAGCTGCAACGCACCTTGGAAGAAGACAGAAGGTCGCTGATAGAAACCGGATTAGAGCCTTGATATGCCTGCAAAAGGTGCTGGGTTGCCGCATTTTGCTGTGGCATGGACGCTGCTGTTGGTGCATTCCTTTCTCTTTCAGGTGCGGTGAGTAATCTAGCTAAAGTAGGTGAAAAAGTTGTAGGTCTTGGAGATTGTGATTTTGTGAGAATTCCATGGAGCAATGAACAGCTTTGCTGTGGTGGTGTATTTTGGGGTGCTGGGGACGGCGCAACGGGGTGAAGCGTCACGTCCGGATAATTTTGAGGCGTTTTCACGGGTTCACCTGTAAACAATTGAAAATGTCCAAAATTATTAATACCGAACTTTTATAACAGTGCAACACTATTATCTAACATTGGACATAAAACAGTTAACTATCATTCAAGTTTTTGTACATTTTACTGCAAAATCACTTGATTAATGCTTAACTTCTCATGCTTAAAATAAATTTCTTTAATAATGAGATTTAAGAAATGACAAACTATATATAAAATAAAATATTATTTTATCAATGTTCTTTATTTTTCATTTAGTGGAGTGAACCCCTTGCACTACGATTTATTGTATGGTTACAGAGATTAGAACTCCTTTGTCACTCATAATCTCCTAGAAGAGAAAATTTATTTATATTGTATATGATTACAGATCGACAATAAAAAAAAAAATAAAATTTCACTTCAGTTTAATGGAAAGTAATAATATACGTATTTATTTAATTTTGTTTGTTATCCTCATATCGAGTCTGACTCGATATTATAGTGCGAGGAGTTACTCGATTTGGGAAATGAGCGGCTCACATTTTCTTTAATGTTTAATACTAAAATACTAGAGAATCACTTAAAAGAAATAATTTATTCGAAGTTCACATTACGTACTGCTATGTGTACTCAATTAATCGTTATTATTTGAAAGAAATATGAAAATTCAATTGTAAACGGTACAGGAAAAGAAAATCGTATTAATTCTTACATACCTTGTTGTTGACTCAGCTTAGCAAATTGTACAAGCACATCCTTAAAGCTCATGGAATTATTGGGATCAGACATGTTCGGATTGCTTTTACAAGAGTCCGTACTAGATGGCCTCGAGTCAACATTGTGACCTGTTTCTACCATAGCTCCACCAGCTCCAAGGCCGACGTTCACCGAATTTCTCATTCTGCGACCCCTGCAACATCAAAATATGGGTTAAACAAAATGCCTTAACAATTAGTATGTTTGCTTGTATACGTTGTGATATATTACTATTACTATTACTTTTACTAATTATAATTAATAATTTACATCTTATAATTTTTATCGTCACAGTGGATGTTAACTCAAAGTAAAAACTTCCTGAATTAATTACAAAAAACAAATATCCAGACATTTATTTCTGTCTTTAATAATTTTAATGATAATAATATACTATTTTATATATAATATTTTAATCAAAAATGTTATATATTGTAACAAAAAATGCAAAGTTAAGGCTTATCGTAGGAATTGCTTTTTGAACTCTTTTAATCGAATGAAATGACCGGCCCGACAGTTACATAGACTGTGATTTAAGTGTGAGGTCGAAAAACAATTATAGAGAACTTGCTGGAACACCATCCTAAGCCAGTAGTAAAACATCGAAAAGCTTTGGCAAGTACGTAATGGTGCATTCATTTGATCATTAACACGAAGGTGGATGTTCGTAGTTTGAACGTGAAAAAGAATTACAACCGTCGTAAACAGATCTAACGAACAGAAATAATTACCTTCGCGGCACTATCTCTGGATGTCTCAGTCTGTAATCAGCGATAATAGACCTAACGTCGACGATGGCGCCTTGCCGGCCCTCGCCGATCTGTCTATTTTCTGGACTGAGCGCCTCGGCCTGTTTCCGGCCATTTTCTCCTCCCTGTTTGGGAGGCGTTGATTGTCGCTGGGACGCTTGTTTTCCAGTTTTCTCCTTTTTGAAAGCCGGCGAGTCCCGAGAACTCTCCTCGGGCAAGTCCTCTTTCGAGCCAAAATTTAGTTTCTCTTTGGATACGGGTGTCGTGTTCCCGCTGCTCTCCCATTCAGGGCCAAGCGATAAGCTAGCCGGAGCTAAAGTGTCCGCTAACTGACCATTGCCCTCCATGAATCCCATCACCTGCCGCCTTCTTTCGATTCTCAGGTACGCCTCCTCCTTGAGTTTCCTCATACTTAGGATCTCGTTCCATTCCATTTCTTTGGCACGTGCTAACTCGTCCAAGGCCTGCGTCGAACAGAAAGGAAAACGTATTGTCATTATACTTCGAATAAATTGGTAGCCCAGATATTCTTTTTATTACTCTGTTGCGAATTACGAAGCGAATTTGTTTGAAGAGAATTTGCTCGACATTTTTTACATTTTTTTGTTTGGTCAATGTGAAAGCGACTGAGTGAGATCTCATTTAAAAAAAGCTAATTTCTTTCTAGTGACAATAAATATTTCAGTTAAAATAATTGTTTCTTGTCCGCGGTTGATCCATTCATCATTCAGACATTGATGTATTCCACCGGGTGTGTAGCTTAAGTTAAAGTTCTATATCGAAGAACCACCTTCCTGATGAGAACAAACGAAAATACTATTTTTTTTTTTATTATATTTCGATCGCGTACAACGTTTCCCAGCGTGGTAGGTCTAAAACTAGATGTTTCCAATGGTGTCTAAGTGCAATCTACCCGGAGGACCGCAAGTCACCGAACTCAATACTTCGACGGTCCTTCCTACCTCTTCAGCGCTTTATCCCTACTTTTGGAGATTTTGAGAGTGGGTGTAACTAAAACTAAGTGCTTGAAGCGGGCCCAAGGATTCGCCAAGGCTGCACATGATGGGCGACCGAACCTTAGTTTTTCCCGCACATTTGGCAATTATATGCGCTATGGCCTCAAGCACCTAGTCACGCTGAGCCCAAGAGACCAGACTAATTATGGAGTTTTAGACGTTTTATGGCAACAGACTGCATCGAATGCATCTAAGTGGTAATGACAAGTCCAACGCCGTAGTCAAAATTGTCGAAAGTCATGTACTATACCCAATGTACAATAGCAAAGTTCCCGCTATAAAACGCCACCCAACGTGAGCCCCTACAATAATCATTATGTCACTTTCTCTGGTTTAACGTGAACTGTACAATGTTTCGTACAAAGCGTATCGGCGAAACTCAGAAGCAAATTGGTACTGCTATTCTTTTCATTTTTATAAATTCTTCATCAATTTTATCGTAAATACCGTCTTTACTTGATATATGTCCAAAACACGGATCTAGCCAAGGACATATATCGGACAGGAAATACTATTCTTTGATCCACGCCGAACGTAGAAAAGGACAATAGTAAAAGTAGGAAATAATGAAAAATAAGCTTTGTTATTGGATTAGTGTGTAGTCGGTCTCCTGGTCTCGCATCGATATACCCGATCCGTATTATGTTACACTCCTCGGCGATCGATGCTTCATGGACCCTCACAGGAACACCCCGCGGCAGTGGAAATAGTTCTGGGACTTTTATCGGCTAGGCATTTGGGACATATATAGAGTAAACGGGGAGGTTCCTGGGGTCATTTGAAGTAACTTTTTTCTCTGCGAACATGTTCTCCGCGGCTTTGTTTAGGAGGTATTAACGAAAAACACGGACCAATCACTGCGCGACTATAGGAGACAAATTCCGGCTCAGCCAATGCCAACGTTGCGCTCAATGGGATCCGTCGCCGAGGCGTAATCCCTCCGCTGTAACCACGCTCTGATTGGTCCATGTTTCTCGTTAATACCTCCTAAACAAAGCCGCGGAGAACATCTTCGCAAAGATCGAAAAGTTACTTCAAATGACCTCAGTAACCTCCTCTTTCAATGAAGTACAACATTTTTGGGACCCTTTGTAGATCGTTTTAGACTAAACTGTTAGTTTTTTTTTCTTTTGTGAATTCCGATATCATAGGCTCGGATCATCGAGGCTGTACTGAATCGTCAACTGAACAAGCAAATATATTTCGAATGATGTCATGTTTGGTATTATTCTAATCACAAAGATGTCATAAATATTGTTGATAAAAGTTTCATAGAAGAATAATTCAAACTAGCCAAAAGTATTGTCTCACTGATACCTATATCTAATCCCCTATCATGTTACACTTCACTCACGGTGTATACCTCGCGGAAATGGGGATCAATTTTTCATATACAGGGTGAGTCACCTAAGACAAGCCACCTAAATAGTTTCTATATTTTCTGAGATAGGAAGAAATGTTTCAGAAAACAGTTGTTTGGTTAGTAGCAAACATTCAGTTTGATTTCATTAATAAAGCAGAGTAGCATTTGCAGTGAATTTATATTTTTCATCCCTTTTTACATTTATGACATTGAATAACTATATTGTCGAAATTGTCTCAAGAAGGGCTAAAAAATACTATGATGACATAAAGTTATGTACACCAAGTAATGGGTCCCTCGAAACCAAACAACTTTTGTCCGATATTCAGGACGGGTTATCAGACGGCTCGGACGGGTTTTTCGGGTTATTCAGTTATTCAAGCTTGTCTTAGGTGACACACCCTGTATATTGGAACATTGCTATATTACAGTATAATAACTGTTATAGTCTGGCATAGATACTCGTAGGTGATCATTTTAGTCCTAACTATGCGGTACGAATCTTGTACCCCCACTCTAATTTCCCCTTCTACCGCGCTATTCCCCATGCATAGCCCCGTACTGACAGATAAAGGAACGTTCAGGAATTTTTTCAGAAGAACTATTAAACCATTTGCATTAGAGTTTTGCACGCATATTTATGAGTATTTGAAGTACACAAATTATTATTTTTAAGCAAAAATAATAAAAATTACATGAGTTATATATTTTAAGAAACATTTTGTTGACTTTTGCCATTATTCTAAAATGAAGAAGTATATATAGAAGTATAAATTAGAAATCTCGATTATTTAAAAAGTGGCGGCATCGTGAACTCACGAAGGTCGCATGGAACGATATACCCGTCCGGCGTATTGGAACGGCCAGTTCGTATCGAGAAACTTTAAGTTCAGATTCGTAATCAGCGACCTTGAAAACTACAAATCACAAATTTTCCATTAGATCCAGAAGTGTCTTCAGGTTTCGGCCACGTTTCAAGACATCGAAACATATGTGTGTGTGTGTGTGTTTTTACCTGCACTTCAGCGCGAAGTTGATCAGCCCTCGCAGCAAGTTCTTCCGCGGTAACTTTCTCACAGCCAACCAAAGACGATATATACTGTTCCCTTTGTTCGAAGCAGAATTTCTTCGGCGCCGGGTTCCCGTTCGAGGACAACTGTCCGTCGGTGGACTTTCGCTTCCTGCCGTTTCCTTCCGTCTCGGATTTCGTGCATCGCGACACCACGGGTTTCTGTTGCGCGGTTTCTACCGACGATAGGGTTGTCTTGGTTGTCGTCTCCGACTCCGAATCACAGAGGGGTTCCTTCTTTATGGAAGTCGAACGAAGGCATTCGACGGTGGTCGGCGCTGCCGCGGTCTCCTCCGGCAGAGCAGCTCCGTTCTGTTGGCTCTGGGGGACTTTTGGCGAGGCCCTTGACGAGTCCTCCTCCCTCGTCTTGTCGGCTGAATCCACCTTCTTCCCGTTACCAGCGGCACCTTCCATCGCGTGCATCTTGTTCAAACTGCAAGCAAACAACAAATATTTCTACCATGAGTAAGCGCTTCCTGTGCCCTTCGGTTCAGTGCTGTATGCTGCCGGCCTTGATCTACTCTGCGATTCATATTGCAAAATGTCAACGGGATCGACAAGAAAAAGTAATCGATGATTATGATTAACAATTGGCTAGAGTTAAACTTGTGATAGCGCGACGATATCTTCGTATACCACCCTGTTCGATCCCTTATTGTACGATTTTTTTCCGCTGGTGAAACGACTAGGATTTCTTTGTTTGTTTGACAAATTCTCATAAGTAATACGTGACCATAACAGTAACACGGATCATAAGGACAGTGCCAATGTTAGGCTTGGTGGGGGGGGGGGGCAGCGGGTGCGAAAGAATTAACAGGATAATTTCAAAGAATTTGGCATTTTTCATAAAATAATCAATATATAAAATATTGTATGTTGTATTATATACAATATAATACAATATATAATACAATATAATATATAATACAATATATAAAATATTGTATCTATGTTGTATTAAAATATTACAATGATGGTCTGTCGTGTTAGCCACTTTGGAATTATCTTAGGAATTATCTTCTGACGTCACAGGTTCCCGTTATTTTTTCTTAACTGGATTCTCGATTTTTCCTATACACGTACTATACCTATGCCGGGTCTATAAGTATATATGGTTTAAGCTTCGTCCAGTTCACCCTCATATGGTACTAAAAAATTCTTTTCATTCATTTTCGTCGTGTTTCAATTTAATTCAAACAATTGTAAGATATATTGTAAGACATTTAATTTCTTTATTACATTTCTCACATCCACTGAAAGAATGACAATCACTATGCATTTCTTACATCATTGTCTGTGATCAATTTTAATTCTACCGTGTTGATTTCATTAACCAACACCAATTGCCTAGTCGCGATTTCGTATAATACATTTATGCTAACTCGTCGGATGAGTTTTCAGTTCCTTTATTGAACTTTGTTTTATGATATTTAACCTCTTGGCTCACGATGTTTCCGCAACTGTCCTCATAAAAGCTACGGGTGGTTGTTATCATTTGCTAAAGGAAACGGAGTTCTACACTCGTAAGTTCGCGTTTAATTTAAACATTAAATACTATAACAGAAAATATAAATTTTTCTGTTGCTTAATGTAAAAACAATATTCTATCATAATAGATTTGTAATAACAACCGAATAATAAAATAATAAAAGGAAAATAGTGATTCATTACCACTTGACATCATTGCTATCGGTGGCTATTTAAAAGTCTTCAACCACCTATGATCAAAAACTAAATATTTCTTAACCAACTTGATAACAGCACTAACAATTTCAATCGTATCAACAAGTTGTTGGCAGTAACACAATAAATCTTAGGATTACCATTTACAAAAAGATTATAGCTCGTTCTTGATGAAGTATAGTCATTTAGAAATCTACCAATATGTAGATTTCCGCTGGGTAAAGTGTTAAAGGAACAAATACAACTTTAATTCCAAACGTAAGAGGTTATTATTATCAACCCGAAATAATAATTAATAATTATCGTTGATAGGGATGCTTGAGGTTATAAAATATAAATAACTTCACAGTGTTTAATTGGGCAAATACGATGTCAAAAGCAATTCAAATTTTTGGTTAAAAATTGTGAAACAACATAAGTAAATAAACTAGCCTATTTGTTTAAAAGTTAAAATTTCGTCTCGGTTAAATTTAATATTTACAAACTTTGTTTAATTTACATTGATTTTAGAAGAATTTATGGTTAATTTTTTTTTATTTGCATAAAATATGAAACAATTGTATTTATGTTAAAATAATGACTGATCATTATTGTGTGTACATTTAAAGATAACAGGAGTCAGCCCTCGTTGATCTCTATTTAAAACTGGACGTGGGAACCTCATGAAAATTGAATATGATATTGTGTATCGCTTCATAGAAAATTAATAAGTTTCCTTGGACCTTGAATAGAAAATAACTATCACCGATCTGAAGGATGTTTAATAGAGACTGCATGGGGAACGCGTCTATACTATCCTTTTCATAACGGTGTGTACACAAATGTTTATATCGCGAGTTGTAGGCACTGACTGTGTAATTAGACGGATTGCATAAACGATTCTGAACTCTGTCTAACGGAGTCACCCAGTTTTCACGACACAAGGTAACTTTGATTCATTGCACAGATATCTTCGGAAAAGTACCTGTTTAATTATTTAATTTTAAAGACGTTTTTAATCTTCTGGTAAACAGAAATTTCAACTGTAGCGAGATAAGAATTTTGCATAGTATGTCAAATTTTTCTATTGTTTTTACATCTATGTATTCCTAACGCTAAAACGATAAGAATGCTCGCACTTCGTACAACAGCGTTCAAGGTCAACGTCGAGATATTCCGCATACAATCTACCAAAACATTTTACGTTAGCAAATATCTGGACACTGTGAATTAGCTTAACAATATAGCATACTATAGACTATAGGTTCAACCCATAGGTTCAAACGTACTACATTGTTTTGATGGATCAGAAATCCCTCGAGGTGTGCAAGAATCGGAAAATGTCGGGTAATCGATGGTCAACACAGGTCGGAAGGTCGAGATGAGTTGGGTTCTCGAAAATTTCGGGGTTCTCGAATAGGTCAGGATTCCCGAGAATATTCGAAAATCCTGATTTGCCCGAGGGCCCGAATATGCCCGGAAATGTCGAAATTTTTGAGAACCCGTCGTCCCGATTCCGAATAAAATTCTCGACCCGACCCGATCCGACAATTTCGGATTCTCGCACACATCCATAAATCACCGACACCGAGTTTGACCGTCAGCAAAATCAGTTGATAGTAACGCTCTGACAATGTATTGCATCCGTTTCTGCAAATTAACGTACGAAAACAAACTTTGCATAATCGTATGCTGCCAATTGTTGCATAATGACATCTCTACTTTTTGTTCATTCGAACGCGGAAATAGTTAAGTCTGAAATTTATGTGATAAATGAAAGAAGAAGAAATCGCCATGACCTTCAAAGTTGATGCGTCACGAAGAAAATCACGATTAGATTGCAGATTTTTATACAAATTCTCACTTCCATTGATTATTTACAAAGAGCACAAATTTTAAAAAGCTATTTCATCGACTCATTCAACGTAAAATTATATTTGAATATGTTTCTCGTAAAATATTATAGAGAATACATTTTACCACAAATTAACGATACCGTCTTTATTAAGTAAAAGTGGAAGTAATTGTTTCTTAATTTGAACTTGTGTTACAAGGTAATTTGCTCGATGTTCTCACTGATAATACCAAATAAAGGGCAATCTTGGCACTTTTACAACCATTCCACAACGTACCAACGCAAATTGATAAAACAAGTAAGCAAGTGTTAATGCAAATTGGTAAAGCTAACAGGACGAAGTGTAAAGTTTTAAAATCCTATGGTTTTTAAAAACTGCACTTCCTACAATGTATGTTATGCAACACATTTCCAATTACGTAAATATGTTTAATAAACATTTATATTTAATAAAAAAATGTTCGCTGTTCTTAAATTCAATTCATTAGTTAAACAATTATTGACAATAATTTCGTTCCCAAGAACAATATTTTTAGTTTCATTGAACTACTATATTATTTTGAAGAATAATTACACTAGTTAGAAGTTAAAAAATTCCACAACTTTCTTATGGTAGGTGTAAAAAAATTATTCCATACAGACAAAAAAATACAATATTTGGTTGTATAATTATTTATATGTTCAATTCCAAATCACTCAGATTTTCGAATGGAAAATTATCATTTAATAATTCATTAATTAATTATCATGGAAAAGTATCACTTAATAATTTAATAATTAATTATCATGGAAAAGTATCACTTAATAATTTACTAATTAATTATCATGGAAAAGTATCATTTAATAATTCAATAAAAAGAAGTTTCGTCAAGTAAAGAAACTATAGATAGTTCAACGTAATCAAATACCAAGCGAGAGTTAATTAGTCGTTTTTGATTAACAAATTAAAAACTGGCAGAATTCAGATTCTGACTACTTGTAGAAATATGTACATTAATTACAAAGCAACATTTTCCCGCAAAATGATTATTGCATGTTTTATGTGTAAGGATAAGAAAAACATCTCATAAAAATACTAAACATCTTGTAAATTCTACAATAAAAACACATAACGAATTTTCGCTTAATACAGCGTGTAAACAAATTGGCCAAATTTTTCCATAACCTGATCTGTTTCCATAACGAGTATACTGACTGTAGTAATTGGAAGCAGTGTGTACCAACTTCGTCGATTACCAAATTCAACGGTAAAAGTTTACTTTTGTATTAATTAATACGATTAAATCGTATAATCCATTCATTGAAGTAAAATTAAAACGAAAGTTGCAGTAAACTCAACTGTTTATAGACAGCAATCTATTTCTACAGTTTATCGAACGAAGAACCACCCGACGTTCGTTCATATTTTTCTAATAATGTTTCATCTCTTTTTACATTTTTCCTGAACTTTCTTCTGAATTAAATGTCAACTTACGATTCAATTTATTTTATGAAACATTAGTTATAACAACGATTGTGTGGAAGTACGTCTCCCAATTTCATCAATTTTTCCATTTGTTATCAAGGTGAATATATTCTATAGTTTTCCACGGAATTCTGATACTTTTCTTAAATTTCCAATTATTTTTCGAAATATACATAATTACTAACAATTATTTTGTAATTTATTGCATACTTTTTCTATTTGAGATTGTATTGTAATAATAATAAAAAAAATGGTATTTTCCCAATTTTATAAGGCAACGGGTAGTAAGTGCTTTTAATGCTGGGTAACTTCAGTGTTAAATTTCGAACAGAAGTGAGAATACTCCAGCAATGGGGATAGCCCAGGGTACCATTTGCAAGCGTGAGCGTCCGTTCTGCGATTACCCTCAGCAAGAGGTACGCTATACTCGCACTAGAATAGAAGGTGACCACGCGGTGGGGTTAACGCTTTCGCTGCGGAAGACCTTCGCAGACTCGAAAGTCGGACCTTTTCCGAAATCAATTTCCAATATGCACTTCTAGAAAATCGCAGTCTTGCTATCTGTATTAACCCATTCATGTATGCCCTTTTTCAATAGCACTCGCTGAAAGTGGATCTATTGTGTGACGGTAAAAATCTTCAGAATTAGAATTAGAATAGCTTCTCTGTAGACCAGGTAGAGGACTCAATTACTGTGATGGTACCATCTACTTTGTCTATATTAATAATTATACTTATTTTCATAATGATACATTATGATATTTGTTAAATATTATTACCGCTTTGATCTCTTTCGTTATTTCGGAGACTTTCATTCCCTTTTCATTCAGTGACTTTACTTCTGCAAAGACTCGACAACGGTGGCTATAAGTTATACAGTGTTTACTCGATATATGCCCAAACCACGAGTCTAGCCAGGGACATATGTATATGTATCGACATAGAAGATACGTCAGCGAAGTCATAGAGGCCTCAGTTCATGGCCCCTCACGGGGTATACCCCGCGGCAGTGGGGATAGTTCCGAGACTTTTATTAGCTAGGCAATTGGGACATATATAGAGTAAATACTGTACTTCAAAGAATACTAATTTGGCACAACGTATTGTAAGTTTCGTCTGTGCAAGTTCTAGATTGGGCATCTTATAGATAAAGTTTGTATAGGGCATAATTCTTTCTCTCAAATGCTCAGAAAAGGTTTAGCTAAGTTTAAATGTTTGTGACGTTTCTTGTTCTCCATCTCCATTCTTCTTTTATTGTAACCTTTAAAGGTCTTACGAAGCAACCTCGCGACATTCGGGTCATCGATTTATCGCAAATTTTCTGACGAGACACCTAACTCTAGACTCCTGTATATAGAAAGAAAGAATACGTAATATGAAAATCGTACAAAATTAAATAATGCAAGGTCAATAATTCTTCAAGGTATTCTTATGGAGATTTAAAAATTATTGGCATTTATATGATTTATTTATTTGATTTTATTTTTAAATATTCATTATGCTTCAAAAATAAGTATGGTGATTATAGGCACAGTAATTGGGTCCCTGTAATCCTGTTACTGTGTAATTTGTATTGCTATACTTTTCTTCAGCAATTTCTTTCCTCGAATCGCCTAAATTCCTGTCCTTTCTCTTTTCCTTAGAAATCTACATGCGCCAAGTCAAAGTAATATTTTTCAAAAGAAATCATAAAATTCAGTTGCTGGCTGAAATGATCCAAAGCATACCAATATTTTGTAGTTTCTGGAAACAGATCATAAAACTCATTCGTATCTGTCTAGAACAACCACAAGAATTTAAATAGCTCGACTCACAAAATTTTGACGACTATCACCTTCCAATAGCATTGGCACACCGCAAAAGTAAACACTATTAACAAATTATGCTTTTCTTAATTTTTCATCATTTGAGTGATTGTAAAGAGATATTCTAATAAAAAAAAATGGCAATAGTTGCAAAAAAAGCTTTTGCATACTTAACTATAACAATGAAAATATATGGACTAATGAAGACAATGGTTGCTGATAATTAGATTGCGGATTTTATGCATTTAACATTAAAAGAATGCAAGATTATGGTTATATTATTTTCAGCTTAATAAATTTATTACAAAAACAATTAGAAAATTGTTTTGCATAAAAATCCGAAGTCCACTGATAATATAAAAGTGCGTACAATTGACGATTCCCACTCCAAAGATAGAAATCTGAGAAATTACAACGTCACACCACAAAATACTGTGAAATATTTCTCTATAAATTTTGATAAATTCGGGAACCATGAGTGGCCCATGAATTTAACAACTAGATGCAATTACAAATACAACACAAAATACATGTAAAATTATCTGCAGCTTTTTACTTAAAAAGGAAAAAAAAATAGTGGAAGAAAATATCGGAACAAAGTAGCAGATGCGAGAAACGAAATCACTGTCGAACGGAACATTCCTCCGTTCGCGGACTTGTTCGATGTCGGCAGCTCGGTCTGCTCGCAATTATGAAAAATGTCAGCGTTCAAAGTCGTAATTGGCCCGGCGAATGAAATGTAAACACAGTCGAAAGCAGACGGAAAACGCTTTCGCCAAAGCGGCCGAAATTTGCGGCTACGCCTGTACGCTTCGTTTGCCACGAGAGACGCGACGCGACGCGACGCGATGCGATGCGAGTGCGCTCGTCCGCAAGAAGGGAACATGGGTCGGCGGAACGGGGAGGAGCGAGGTTGAGCTCGCGCGCGCGCGCGCCAGAGTGGGAGGTCGCCGTTAGAGAGAGAAAACAACAAGGTGGGGGGGACCAAGTTCGTTGCACCCGCTCGCGTTCACTGCACTTTATAGACGCGGATATAGGTTTCGCGGTACCAATTCTAAAAAGCCCTCGAACTCTCCCTCGCGTCTTCGAGGCTTTCGATTAGAACACAAGGATTATCGCGAACCTCGATTCCTCTTAATCGACCCTTCTCCCAGTTCTCTTGTTTGATATTTCTTTCGGACTTGTTTAGTCTCCACAGCTCCGCGGAAATATACGTTTTTGTACACGCTTGTGTAAAAATGGAAATTAAACGAAATTTTTGTTCTACACTTCAAAACAATAACTAAATTAAGAGATTGATGAATGCAATTTTTAAATTGTTTCACGTAACCGTATTTGTTGTAAAACGAAATATAAATAGCAGCTCTGCTTCTTTTAACTTTTAATACTACATAAACCTTCATTATTTTTAATAAGAAAATACTCTTTTACTTTTACAATACTTAGAAAAAAATATGTATTTCTCACTCGTAAGACAGCAATGCAATTTATAGCATGATAAAGACATTTTTGAAAAATGAAAGTTACATTACTTGTCCAAATTATAAATAAACCATAAATCAATTATAAATTATACATTGATTCTAAATCATAAATAAACTATCTCAATTATACTCAATTATAAATTATTGGTACTATTTTATTAAAAGAAAAGAATATAAAAATTAAAAAGTTCTTTCAACGAACACGTTCTTCGAGCTTCAGGTTTTCATTGATCTTTAATTTTAATATTAATTTATTGACAATTTTTATATCAACAATATGGAATGAAAGATCTCAAATACTAGGGAACATATAGCTTACAGTCACAATAGATGTTGTCTATCATGTCCAAAGCGATTATTTTATTTGTTTTACTTTCATGATTAGAAAGATATACTTATTAAAAAAGAAATAAATTATATAGCACTAAAGTATGACTAATTATGACAGAAACGATTGTACCAACTGAATTTTTTCTCATGTCTATTATTTAATAAAATTGCTTAAATTAATTTACCCGGGGTTGTTGTTCGACTACCGAACGAAGTTCAAAAAGTTTGATAGGACGACACAGTACATAGATTCTGCCAGTATGGTATCAGCACAATACAGGACTCATATTTTACCATGGTATTGTACCTTTCACACTTTCCACGAGCGCATGAAATAGTAACAGAGCGTACCAACTGTTTAGCTGGAGCGATAGCGAAAGCGAAGGAGAAAGCGAAACCGGCTGGCAAACGGTAACTGAAATCTCCTGGATGAACGAGCACGCGTAGAAGAAAAAGAGGAAACAGTTCCATTGCTAAAAACTAAATATCGACGATCTGATTACGAGGTCGATGTGTGCTGAATGCACGTGCAAAATAGCGGTACGCGGCGTAGGGTTGACGTCCTTTCATTCATACAATATGAAGAAACATCACCATTCTGCAATAATCTAATTTATATAGAAAATATTACATAAAGAAGTCTTTTAATCCTGTTCCACTTGAAGTACCTAAGCAACCATAGGCATAGTTGTTGAGAACACAGTAAATTAGACGGCACTTTCATTAAAAATAATTGTGGCACGCGTCTGTGAAGCAACAGACAAATTTTCTTTAAATAACCCCACGCCACTAGCATTTTCTCCGAACCAGTGTAATGATCACTGTCACGAAACGAGATGAAACACGAGATGTAGCGAGCGGTCTCTATATCGGTCACGGGATAGATTCACTATAATCTAAAAGAGAAAATATTTTATAATTTTTGTGCGGTATCAATGCCATCTGTTAAATACGTTAATTCGATCTCTCGGAAAATTTGAAAGAAGTGGTTTCGTACAAAGATTGCCAGTAAAGGGTGCAACGTACGTACAATACATTTCACATGTATACGACGAAACGGCTGCGGCAGACTGTCACATCTTTCTAAAAGTATCCGTCCAAACGAAGAGGAAGGTTCGCGAGTATAATTGAGCACCCGCGTAAAACAGGAGCCCTCGCGACGAGAAAAATCGTGGACACAGGGGGCCGAGCGTGGCATGAACACGCGTCGCACGCACCGTTCACACTCCACTTGCACTTTTCACCGAACGTGGTTGCGCACCGGTCGTGACGATTCTTTCTTTCTGCCGGTGGCTCTGGGCCCGGAGATAGCCGGACGTAGACGATCGAAGCCGATTGCGAGCGATCGTCCGTAAGTACGCGTTTTCTTTGCCCGAGATACTCGACACTGAACACACTCTGTTTGACACTCTCACTGCGATCTCTTTTCGAACAGGTGGTGAAACGGCAGAGGTCAACGAAGGTTGTTCATCTATCGGGGAAGAACGGTTTCGGTGTTTAAGGAGATAGAACTCAAAGTGGACATCGAGTCCGGGGTACGGTTAGAGCGCGGTCGGTACGCCGGCGACTGGAATCGTCGCAACCCTTCTTCTCATCGCTTTCCCCGAGCGGAGGCAGCTCTAATGCCACCACGCGTTTCACGGATGAGAGTTCTATGATCGTGCGAGAACCGCTAGAGTCGCATATATGCTCGACACGAGGAACGCGAAGCCAGTTTTCAAGCATTTACGGTTAGGACGAAGGATGTCTGACCGACTACGAAGCGTGCTAGTACAGTGAATACCGCTGTCGAGTACGAGCAAAAGTCTGCGAGAGAGAGAGAGAGAGAGAGAGAGAGAGAGAGAGAGAGGTCCGGATATAGCAAAGGAGAAAAAGAGACGGCCAGAGGGAGAGAGCGGAGTGCAGCAGGTCGACCAGCATAGGTGGGGTTGCCGCGGTTAATGCGGTGACTTCGAAGGGGGAGGACGGGACAGAAAGGGGAACAGATAGAAGCGCGCGCGAGCGTGTGCGTCCGCGCCTAGATTGGGTTAGGTTAGGTTAGGTTAGGTTAAACGCTTGCCAGGGAACCTTGTAGCGGCGTCCTACTTCTTTGCTAGCGAGCGCGTGCTTTCGTCCTCCATCTCCAACTGTCCTCTGCTGCCACCTCCTCTACTCTACCCGAGGTCGTTGTTATTGTTATTGTCCTATTCGAACTTTGTGACGTATGCTCCGCTCAAAACTAAAATGCACCGTTTCCGTTACAGGTAACATTTTGTATCCAGCGCCCCCTCGCCCCGGCTACAAGCTGTGATAGCACAAATTCGGAATGTCTACGGAAAAGAGGAGAGTACCGTATTTATTGATGATATGTTCACAAACATCTCGAGATATGGTGTCAAAAGTAGCTGAAATAAGCTTCCCAAGTCAAGTACGAAGAAATCATTCGGATTGATGTCCTATTTCATCCCTTACATGCAGCAATATAGGCTGCAAGCACATCTGGACAATTTTATTTGACATAAAAATAAGAAATAATTATTTGCAATAAGTTATTTGAAGTAATAGAAATTTGAAATAGTATATTATAATATATTCACATATTATAATATATTATATTATATATAATATATTTTATTTTTGAAATTTCTTTATTTTAAGTACGCCAAACGAAATTATCATCAAAATAATATGCAACAATGACATAATCAACGGCTGATATAATTTTCAAGAACAATTATCTGAAATAATTATTTAAGATAATTATAAAATAAAATAACATTTCAAATAATATTTCAAATAATGTTATTTCAGAAGTGCCCGAACTTGGCTGCAAGTACTTGCACAGATCACGGCATATAATTGTATTCACGTTAACCCTGCCTTGCTTACGAGAGAGATATTTGTGTTAGTATTCGCGTGGAGATCTACGCTGCTGATTTTTGAGATTCTTGACATTTGTCTGAGACGTTCCAGACGATGTAAAGTTGAATGAACGAATACAGATAAGATGATGAAGGCGAGAAATATGTTGTAAATTTAATAATTGTGAGAAATGTGCTAGACTCTTGTGAGAAATAAACACTGTCCCTGTCTGACTTCCTTATCATACAGGTTAAAAAAAACTATTATTTAGTCAAAAGGAGTTAATTTGCAAACGTTTTTATGACTGGTTGCTGCGATAATGCCAGTTCTTGGGAGACTGATTACAGGTTATACAACGAAAAGGGAATAGTTAAGAACGAGTTCACTGAAGTCGGCAACCTATCAATATCCATAAAAAAATAAATTGTGAACTGTAATTTTGGTATGCTGAATGCGCTTCGACATTTCAAAATTTCGCCGATATTGGTTACTTCGTTTACGAATTTTAAACGATAAAAAGTGTTAAAATTGCCATTGTTTACGATTTTCGATTTAAAATCACGCTTTTAATCATTTATAACTCGTAAACGAAGTAACCAACATCGGTGTAATTTTTAGTATGGATATAATTTACTCGAGCGAATCAAACATATTCTTTAAATGTTCAATACAGGTTCAGATAAAAAAGCTGAAAAAACCAACTTTTACTATTTCTTTCACAATTCCGAACAATTCAAATTTTTGTCAAAATTTTTTACATCTCGTTTGATAAACTAATCCTTTTAACTTCTCGAAAACACTAAAGTTATTGGACTAATTTGAAAAAAGTTATGCTGTTTCAAATAGTGTGTAATCAGTTTTGCTTCTTACTGTATTTCTCATTTACAATGAATTGCTTTGTGTCATCATATAAAACGTTAAAAAAATAGTATATTAATAATAACATTGCTTAAGATGGCCGACTACTGGAACAACCACCTAACTCTGAGCATTGTTATCCTAGAATTACTGGTAAGGTGAGCAGAGACTTTAATTAGGTCTCTTATTTAGAGTAACAAACTATAACAATTTTAAGTTCCACTAAAATTTGTAACACCCATTAGAAATGCGTACTCCCTAAGTATGAACAATGCACATTGAGGACCAACTAAAATGTGTGAAGACGAAGTATACTACAAAAGTGTAAATAGGAACAATAATGGTAGCACAGAGGTCAACATAAGCATCGCAGTCCACAGAAACTCGGGTTGGAAAGGTCGACACTGCGACACAGGTGGGGGAAGAACACGAAGAAGAAAACCTCTGCACGGTCGAAGTCGAGCTATTATTATTGACATCGTACAGTCACGGGTGAGACTTCTCTTTCTGGCTCGAATACTTTAAAAAATTTTACACGAAAACACTGAAAGAGACTGAAGTTCTCACCGATTGGAGCAAGTGAAATCTCTCTGTTATAGAATTTGAGATTTAGTTAAGCTAATTGTAAGTTAGTTAAGTTAATATATCTTGCTGGCACAAAATCGGTGAATTTCATTTAAAAACACCTTCTACCCATTGTTCATCGATATATTTAAAAGTACGAAGCCGCGTAGATCGTCGAAAGCGTTTCAACTTTCACGACAAACTACGCAAATCTGTCGCACATAAACTCCGATAACGGGCAATCTTTCACGAACCGAGAAACGCTTCCAGCTTATCGTGCCGATCGACTCACGCAAACAGGGCTGAATCCGCATTTACCATAAACTTTACTATACAGCCAGTCCAACTCTGTGTACCAAGGCAATAATCCGGAATCGCGATGACGATTTTAACCAATGCTATTTCGAAAGTGAACCAGACTAGCCACGAAACTCGGCAAAATCGCTCGCATTTCCCGGAAACCGGGCCATCAAACGAAGAAATATCAAATACCGGCATGGTTAAAAAGGGAAGAAGGAAACTCTATGCGAGCGAGACTCGCGCTATTATTATTGACATCGAATGGTTACGAGAGAACATGCCTTCCCACCCCTCTCGCGTTCCTCTCGACCTAATTTGTGGAGGCTGACGATCAGAGGAGCGTTCTCGCCTGCTTAAGGTGTCCCTGAGCGCCAAGGACGTTCTCGAGCGCTTTGGTGAACCGTGCAGAGGTTACGCCAAAGTTTCCTTGGAACGAACTCCGGTGTTTCGAACATCTTCCCTTAGAAGTATCATCATTTCCCTTAAAAGAAGCTTACTCCGTGGTCTTCTGTCGCCTACTAATGAGCCGTTATTTTTTGGGTAACTGATACAAGATTAACGGACCAGCGATCGAGAAAGGAGCACCAGCGTTTAATATATTTTTTTCTCGATTTTGTCGAAATTAAAGTCGTTAACCGAGAACATCTTTCTGAACAGAACTACGTCTTTGCTCGGTCGATACTTTACACCCGAGACTTCATCGATAATTATGACGAGCCACCGAACGTGCGAAGTACACATAACGCCTCGAATTTTACAAGATAAAAGACAAGGATGGATGCGTTTGCCAGAAACCAGCCGGTCGGCTGATACGGTATGTTGTTCCATGGGCGATCGTCTATTCTACGCAAATAAACAAGACATCGGCAAAAATTTAGTGTTTCATCAACCTCGAGGATTTCTGATAAATCTATAAATGCCAGCAAAAATGATCGTAGACGGTACTCTGAATCGAGAGTTTCTCAAAACATGTCGTAATATGTTCAGCGTCCATGTGCCGCGACGCAAATATAATGCAGATACGTTCCACGAGCAAACACGAGCGCATTTTATTTGCGATCGCGTGAAAACGGAACGCGGTAAACCTCGTGTCGTTCAGCGATGTTTAATCGATCAATTTTTTTAATTCTATCGGGAAGAAAAATCAGGCTCGCCTTGTACAATCGGGCCGAAGAGAAACGTCCAGAAGGTTGTACGCAGGCGCGCGTCGCGAGAGTCGTGCAACGTTATCCAGGCACGAAAATAAAAATTGTCATCACTTGAATCACGTGAATCACGTGAATCACGTGAACGTACTTGCGCGTCTTCAAGAACATGCTCAGGTACCGATCGGCACTATACCCTTGGAATCTGCAGAGCATTCAGAATATGGTTGTCGACCTGATCGTCGCGTGTGTTGGGTCACTGGGATATTTAAGACGATGGCCCGCTATAAAAATTGCTCGACCGGTGCTGGAATTCCCGAAACCAGTCACGTGTTTCCTTGGAGGACCACGATGCAAATGGTGGTTCTCCAGAGGATCCTTGGACGACCAAGGACACGCGCGCGCAGATGAACCGGCCGAGGATGTCTGTGAAACTCGTCCCAGTTCTCCGCGCTTTTTCCACGTAAGATCACGCGGCGCTCTACGAGAAACTTCGGTATATCACGAGGTGGAATGACGAAAGGAGGACGGTCGATTCTCGGTCCGAGGTCGCCCGTAGGTCATATCGCTGTCGCGGAGACGACCCTGGGGTCTGTCTGTTTGTACACCAAAGATGGTCGGGTCGGTCGTCCATGATCGTTCGCACGTACTTCTCGGCCGAACAATTTTCGACACGTAACGCTGTCATGTCGTCGGGTCGTCCTGCATGTAATGATCTTACTCCCCGTTAACCCCTTGTTGTGCGATTTTCTTTACGGCTACAATGATAAGAGCTTCTTCATACTCAATGATTTAATCAAAGAAAAAGAAAAATTTAACTACTTGCACTACGATTTATTTTACGGTTGTAGTAATAAAGAATTCCTTTGTTATTCATAATTTCTTAGAAGAAGAAGGAAATTTATATTTATTGTGTGCTTGTACATGTTCTTCAATGACTATATATCGATAACTACATTGCAGATTTTATGCATTTACAGCAAAATTGAGTAGGTCAACTTTTAAATTGTAAGAAGTTTAACAAAATTCAAAGATGTCAATATATTATTTTTCGTCTATTAAAATTTATAAGGGAAGAAATAACATTTTATTTAGTTTCTATTACTGGCAGTCGATGCAAACAATTTTTATTTTGTATAATGATCCGCAGTCTATTGGTAACAATAAAATAGAATTTTATTTCGGTTTAAAGGAAATTAGTATCATACATTTTAATAGATCCTTTTTGAAATCTTCATCACGAGTCTGATTCGATATTGTAGTGCAAGGGGTTAAGAAGGTATCTGGTTTCTCATTTTCCAAAAATCGATTTGTTTACATTTTATTTAAGCATAAATGTTTTAAAATATGTGTGCAAAAGGAATTGCTTGAATTCGTATTATTAACGTTTTTATAGGTGCCTGAAGAATGCAATCCGCACTTTATGTAATTCATAGTTGATTCTCAAACGCGTTTTTCTCGTTTGTTATTTGGGTAATTAAATTATTCGTTTGTAACTTCAAGAAGTAAATACACGAGCTTGATGTCGCCAAAATACCCACATTCGTCTTTAATGGGCTAATGTTATTTCTATTAGCGTTTGGAAAAAATTTGTGAAGATTGTAGCCGTCATTTGTTCATCGGAATAAAAAGCAATTGTCGTAATTGTCCAGTACTTCAACTGAACTTTGATGGCAATAGCCGTCACTTGTGGGAAGGTGTTAAATTACAAGATGCATGTTGGGCATAAAGAATAACAATTAAAGGCACAGTTCGAAGAAATGTACTGCATCTATAAACGTGCGAAATTGGGGTTTATACTCTGAGTAAAAAATAAAAGTTGAGGAATGATAAATCAAGTAGTAACAAATAGTAGTATCTTTATAAATATTCTCTTTTTTAGTAAGTTTTTTGAGAAAAATTTAAGGTTAAAGGTATTCTTTCTTTGGATGCAACGATGACTATTTCTTTTGGTAAATGAACAAAAATTTGGTTTGTAATATCTCCATGAGGTTTACAGTATAATCAAATCATCGCACAAAAGTATATTGAACAATTTAAAGCCTGTCGGAATTCATTCCAACTGTATTTATTCTGTTTAAAACCAAGAGAATTACAAGTCCGATAAAAGCTTAGAAAATCGATATGTTCTATAATGTTTATAATAAAATCATATTAACATATCAAGCGCAGTGTTATGAAAAAATATGAATTTAAATATTATTCACAGGTAACTTCAATAATGGATGTCCTAAACATTCCATTTAAGAGGAACAATAAATTACCATTCTTTACCCATTTTAATTAATTTAGGATTTAGTTCAAAATAGTCCCATCATTTGAGCTAATTAGATACTTAATGACCTATTGTCTGGTTTCCAAAACAAAGAGGTTAGGAAAGAACGTCGAGCGGTTGGAGAAAAGGTCTCCGGCCCGATATCCGTTATCTCCTTGTAAAAATAAAATTACCATTATCAATGGCTTGTTGCAATGTCAAAAGTTAAAATCCCTGAAGACTAGGAGGCAAGGCCGAGTTGGAAGGGGCAAGATGTGTTCGAAAAGCGTTTCAAACGAAAACGGACGTTGAAAAATCATTATCTGCACGTGCGTCGTGAGTAAGATAAAGCCGCAGGGTTTCATTGGTCGAATCATCACGGTGGACTATTCTCAGAAAGACGTTCCTTCCGCCTCGGCGGCGCGATGCGTTCTCCAACTCGCGAGGCGCGTCTAACTTACATACCCACGCAAATTTTATTTCGCAAGTTAGCTAAACGATACGTGCGTGGTTCTTAATGTTCCTTCGGGCGAGCACAATGGGACTGTGTGAATAAATTAATCCCTCGTAAAACTTCGTATGGAAAAAAGGGGGCAGCATAAGAATCACATAAATAAAGTATTTTTACTTTCCGGATATAGAAGTTTAACTCTTAAGCGTTCGTTGTGTACCCTCGATCAAAGTTGATAAAATGAACCCAGAATAAAAAAGTATGCAGCAACTGCCTACTCATTCACTGTGAGTAAGTCGTGCTGTATCATTGAAATTGGAATTGAAATTACCAGTTACTTACAGATTATTCCATAATACGATCAACGACATGTTAAGGAACACGTATTGTTTTCATTCGCTATCGTGTTAAGGCTCCGGATTCATTACGAGGCCAAACTAGCGCGTGACCTTGAGACGTAACCACACTGACCTTGGAGCTAAAGGTTTATAGAAAAACCGTGAAAATACACGCGTGGCAATCGAGTTTCTCCGCAATACCAGTTTCCGTCGTGCACGGTTCAAGAGAAACTTAGCGAGACTTTCGAATGATCCGCGATTGTGGATCAATGCGCCGTTTCCCAGAGGACGCGCGAAAGGTCTTCGTGCTCGCCGCTCCGACAGGCGTCGCAATTGCGACCGTTCCCGTGTAGAAGAAACGAATTCCTTTTTCGTGCGAGCAACGATTCCAGTGTTTAAAACAGCAGTGAAGATTGCAGAAGCCAATGACGAATTCAAAGACCTTATCTCGGCGTATGGGAGAAAAAAAAAGGAAACTCTCGTGTACATTAAATAGAAAAGGATCCCAGCAGCGAAAGTCCCTTTGTTTAGCAACAACTCGCGGCGGCATCATAACACACGGATCGAGAACCCAAGAGAACAAAAACGTATCGTTAGATAAAGGCGAGAAGCGAGGGACGTATCGAGAACACGTTATCATTTCCGGTACCAAACAGATCTACTCTCCGAATTCCGTCTGGAGAACGTAATCGTTCCTCGAGACACGAGCGAAAGCGACTCACCGAGGCGCGGGTTTGAGTCCGAGGGCAAGCAGCACGTCGATGCCCGCCATCTTTTGCTCCTGGTTCACTTGATTGCCGCTCTTGGCACGTTGTTGGTGTTGGTGGTGCTGGTGCTGCTGCTGCCGCTGCCGCCTTTCCGTGGCCGGCTGATGGTGCTGCTGCTTACTGTCGGCCAGACCGTTGTTGCCGGTCACTTTCTGGCCGGTCAGCATTTTCGCATGGGTGACCTTGAGGAGGGAGCGCTTCGCGTCCTCGACCAGCATCTTGGTGACCGGTTGCACGTTCACCGGTACGCCGATCGTCGGTACAGCGCCACGACGCAGTCTGCTGCGCGCAGGAAGACCGAGCACAAGGTGCTCCATATCCTTCTCGTAGGAATCGTTCGTGAAGTGGAGGGAGCATATACGCGCTGTTTGTATGTTGAACGGTACCTCGCCGTTCGAGAGGGGCACGCGACCGCACGCGCGCACCCATCGCAAGCGCACTTCCGGTATCTGGGGGAATCGATGGTAGCGGATACGACGGCCACGGGTCCGACGATGACTGTTCCGGCACGTAGCCACGGCGCACTGCGGCATCCTAACCTCTCAATTCGTCTTCTTTCCTTGTAATCAAGTACCACGCCACACGCACACGTTCACGCACACCGAGGCCGACACGCGATAACGTCTCTGTTCTGCGGCATCCTCGATGATACTGCCTCGGCGTCTCCTATCATCGACGATCCATTCTCACGATGACGCTTCCATTCGCTCGCAAATCCTCGTCATCGATGGTGAGGTCGTTCGATGGTATTGGTAGGCCTCTCCTCTCGTCAACAAGTAATCCTTGATTAACAGCCGATGCACTTCAGGTGCGCACGGATATACCACTCCGCGATAAATGACACTCCGACGATTGTTCCCCGGTCCTCCGGTGACGGAAGGTCGCGACGCGCACTCTGTCTAAGAGCTTTCGTTTACTTTGGTAGCGAGAGCGTGACTAGATATGTGTCTCGCCAGTCTTACTCTTCAGCCCGATATGCTATAAGATTCTCCGTGTGGCACTCCGAATGTATCAGAAAACAGGCGCGCATGTGGGTGTACACGGATGCGTACGATCGCGCACGACGAAAATTGGAAACTATAAATCCGCTGGTTGCTCGATCGTCTTCTTTCGGGTTCTCTCGATCCTTTTTATTCGGGACGAGACACGTGCGCGCGTGGTGCGATCCAAAGCGAAAAAGAGAGGGGTAGAGAGACAGAGTGAGGTGGGTGAATCGCTCAAAGGACGAGCGTTATAGACAGAAGAACCTCGACTGTAAATATCGCGACGTTGCGGTACGTGAGAATCAACGGCGAGACGGTCGCGCGACGGAAGCACTCTTGCGTACTCTCGATGACCGCGGGAGGTCGAAAGGGCATCGGTACCGCCCTGCGTGCGACGCCCTGCGAACTGTGGGTAGCGAGACGTAGAAGGGGGTCGGAGGCCAAAGAGCAAAAGAGACGGCGAGACGAGGCTCGGCTGGAGAGGGAAGGGAAGCACCAGACGACCGAGTGCTGAAAAACGATGTGTGCGTGGGCCTACCGACAGACGCCACCACTTTCTCGAGCGAAAATTCAAAACGTCACATGCACACGCGGTCACTAGTTTCTCTCATGTAGATCGACCGTTCACCAGTTTGCGGGGGAATGAGGGAGGTGGTGGTGGAGAAGTTTGCAATTTAGGGAAAGAACAACGGGCGAGAGGTACCCGTTGAAAACGCGCGCGCGCGTGTGTGTCGCGCAACGTCTTTTTCCGCAACACGTGCGAGGGACAGGTCCGCGCCGTCGGCGAAAGGTGTCGCCTCGTGTACCTTTCTTCGTTCCGTGACGACAGTGGTGTTGATTGGTAGGCGAACTGTCAAGATGGCGACGCGGATGACGGTAGCCTGACGACGATCGTCGACGAGCGTACACGAAAATCACCGAACGGTCTACGCACGACTCGTGGGTAGTCACCGATACGATAGAGCACCAAGGTGCAGCCGCGTCTCTCACGCGACCAAACGGAAGAACGGAAACCCGCCGGCGTGGTCGGATCCTAACCGGAAGGTGACTTCGAGCGGATGAAAAGAATGGGGATGCACCGTGGTATGTACGCGTGTCGATTGTAATGAAGAACCGTGTATACGTATATATATATATATATATATATATAAATATATATATCACGTCTGATAGACAGCGTGTTAACTACTGCACGCGCGCTGCTTCTCCTCCGGACTGACCGATCGGGTCCGGCCGTGGAACAAGAGACAGCCAGTGGCAGCTGCGTGTGCCTCCTCGTGTCTGCGTGAAACCGGTGAACCAATGATCGTGCTCCGGTGCCGACGCGGCAGGGATGACGGCCGTCGTGGAGGGGGCAGGGTTGGAAAGGAAGAGAGACCAGGGAGACAGGGAAAAAGAGGGAGGAGGTCACCGCTACCGACTAGGGTCCTTCAGGGGTTCGCCACCCCTCGAACCACGCGGTCCTCCTCGCGTCTGTTATCCGGCATAACCAACCGCTACCGCTCTCTCTTTCTCTCCCTCTCTTTCTTTCTCACTCCTTGGCAACCCTCGCACCCCTAGTTCTTCTCTTCTCTTCTCCTCTCTTCTTTAGCCACGATGCGCTTCCTCAACCTGGTCCTCGGCAGGGCGTTAGGTTACGCGCTATTTTTCTCTTCATCCCCACGAACGATCCGCTTTGTCTGCGAACACGCTGAACTCGCTGACGACCATTGTACCCGCGTCGGGCAAACACGCGTTAAAAGAATTGTCGCAGTTTCTGCCTTTGTATTGCGAACTACAAGCCCTGGACTTCGACTAAATACGGTCTCCCATATCGTCGGAGGAATTTTGAATTATTCGATACCAATGCGACCCCGCCGCTAGAAAATTGTGCGACGCTTTCCCAGATCGCGGTATCTTAGAGTGTTTCTAAAAATAGGCAAACTGGAGACGTTCGATTGCGGTGAATGCGATTCAAGATGGAGTCTCCGATCGAATTCTTCGGACGCGGTATAACTCCTAGAGATTAATTTGCACGTGTTCGTGCATTTAGCAAATTTTTGATTTCAGAGTCAAACCAGTATTCAAATAAATTCGTTGGATTTAATAATTGTTAATATGTTCATTTCTTAGCTTTGGGGTGATAGGATAATCTTGGACATTGCTGTTTAACTTCATAGTGCACAACATAATACGTAGCTTTATTCTGCTAAATAGTCTTAATATTTCAAAAAGAAGGACCGTTGCATTTAATATAACATTTTAACGAGGAAGGTCATTAACAAACATGTTAATAAGTAATATAAGTGGTGTAGGAAATAACATTTTTTATGAAATTTGTTGCAGTTTTTAGTGCAAATTGAGAATAAGCAAGTTTGCAATTAACAGATTGCGAAGATAAAGTATTCAATTTATTTATAATATGTAGCAGAGAAATAAGGAACGCCCTGGCGACCATGGCGGAAATCGCCGTGTCGTGACCACATGGCGTCAACGGAGAACAAAGAGTCTCGCATGCATTACGGTACTTGCTACCAAACGCAATTGATACACAACATATTTTTAACACATTGAACCGTGTTATAAATACATTGTTAATATTTAAAAGTAATCCTTCCTGAAGTTATAAATAATTCTTTCAGCAGTAAGAATATTTACTTAATTTACCTTTTGTAACAGAAAATAGTGATATCTATAACCTATAACTATCTTCTTCAACGTAATTAATTAATACATGACTTTAGGTATTGGATAGTTCCAACATAGACTTTAGAAAAGCCCCTAACAATGTTCGATAATGTTTAGATTACGATAATTTTCTTCGAGTTTTCACTTCCACAAAATGTTGATATCGCTTATAACGTAGATTGTGCTTTGCATGATCTGTTGGCATCCAAACAGAATTCTATTGTCTCGTAGGAGACATTACTATTTCTCCCCTAATGCCGCTAATCAGGTTCTCATGACATCTTATGTGGCACAAAGGAAGGAGAACTTGACCCCGTTCGATCGTAACCGAACTGAAACTGTATTGCCATACACGATCAATAAGTCAAGCTGATTGTCTGGATATGAGAAAACTCGGCGAATTGACCATCGATCACGTGAGACCGGTGTGTGTTTCGTCCAATCATTCGAATCGACGTGGATCCTTCCAACCTGACGACGAGAGAAAACTGGGCTAACATTTCATAAAATTGTAAGAATTTCGGTGGCGTGTTTATTTAAGATGACAGTAGTGCGGCGGCAATGGCAGCCTTTTACATGAAAAAAAAAAACGTGGCGAAGGGGGGGGGGGTGGTGGTGGGGGGGGGGGGGATATCTGGCGTTGAGCAAGGAGTCTCCAGGGATGTTGGCATACAACTATCCTCATCATCTGCAATACCTTAAATACTTCATCCGACACTCTGTTCCTCCGGAAATTACTCATGCTGTTGCCTCCATTAACGGTGTATTTTAGTATCATGCAGCGACGAACGTGTACCTCTATGTATACCGCCGAATAAATGGAGCGACTCTTTCTCAGCCATTGAAGATTGGAAAATTGATTTCGAAGTGAACCTTATTTATGTGAATGGTACAAGTAATTCTTATTCGATTTTACTGGGCCAGAAAATTGGCTGACAATTGTGTAAACGCAGTTCGTCGCAAGTTCAAAGACTGAGCACGCAGAAATAAGATAGTATACTAATAATAAATCTAGTTAGTGATATTGTAGAACACTGTTATATTCTTTTATTTAAACGGAGAACGTCTGTGAGTTATGTCCTACGCGTTTCGTATATATAAAGAAGATAATTTAAATGTCACTTTCGATATATTTTAATTAGACAATTACTTCATGGAACTCGAAAGTACTTGCATGACTTCTCACGTCATTTGGTTATTCTTTGCCAAGCACTTAAGCGTGTGGAGAATCTTTTGAAGTGCATCGGAGTTCGATCGCACAATATATATATATATATATATATATATATATATATATATATATATATATATATATATATCGATTATACAATGTCGCTCAGACAAGAAACCGATCTGAGAAGAATCCTCAAGGGCGAGCTAGTAACAAATTAACAGTCTGGTCTAGAGATACTCGGGTTCGCCATAACGGCCATTTTGGTTTGATAATGAAGACACGCGTACCAGATAATAAACGTTCCTTCGTGTATTAGTGGGATTAATGGTTTGGTGTTGTTCTATTAACAGTCAGTTCCGTGTATGATAGGCAGATCTCCTTAACCAGATAAAAGTATAAGCAAATGTTCGACGGTCGATATCATGTGTTTGCATTGCTTCACGCTTCTTCGACGCTAACGCCACACATTACGTTCAATCTTACAAATTACGTTCGTTCAACTGATATTGACTGGTACCATATTAGTACGTCCGCTACCATCGGTTCTTCCGTTATTTTTATAATTACAATATATTATTAACTCTCGTATCAATATAGGGTACCTACTTTCAATTTTTCTTGAAAATTCTTGCGCACTCAAATTCCACTTGCTTAGACAACTGTAAATTTATGTTACGCTTGACGTATGAACTCTTTGAGCATAGTTGTCATCGTATCAACGATATCAAGTTCATGCATTTGATTCTTCGCAAACAAATAATTTAAGTATTGTGGTAACAAAAGATCAGAATACATTTTCATTTCTTCCCAGAATTGAGGACTTTAATATGAGCTGTTCTCAGACCAAATTGATTAATCACTTTTTTTACAGTTTAACTAAAAACCAAAACATTTCCTTCAACATTTTACATTTAGAATAAATTTCTTTAACAATTAAGATTAATACCGCCAAATGTCAAACGCTGAAAGAACTTTTAGAAATGAACGTATACACCATTTCATCGATTTTTTTTGCTTTTTATTTTGTGCAATCGATTTGGATAATGAGTGGCTCATATAATATTCAGATTCCTGAGGAAAATATTTGCCAACTACAATGTTAGCCAATATCGCAGAAAATTGTTGGTCTTAACATAAGGGTCGAACGCAACGTGTCTTCTTCAGGGAGTATGAAAAAAAAAGGTATTAGAGAAACCAACATTTTCTTTGAGAGTACTAAACCGTAGCGGGTGAATTTTCATATGAATTTTGAGGGTTACTTGTGTCATAGCAATACAAATTCAAGATCAAATAATTATTCAAGATTGAAATATTGAATATTGAAGATGAATCTGAAATCGAGGCGGGGGCACCTGTCGTCATTTTTACTATATCATAAAAATAATCCCCCATTCCACCGCGAAGCGTAATAACAAAAGGTCTTTAATAAGGTACGATGTAGATGCTCCAGTTCCAAAGTAAACGCTCTGTAACGCAACAGCTTCCCATCGGTTCATGCCGAGGATCTTCTCCCCCTTCGCGGTATCGTATAACCATTGCAACGAGCAAGTATATCTCCCCCACGTTTCCGACGTTGTTTCTCCCACCCGGGGCCGACGAAACGTTTTCTCGGGAACGATTCTGCAGAAACGGAGGACGTCCTGGTACCAAAAGGCTGCGGCGGCCTGCAGAAACATCTTCGCGGTGGTTATCGAGAGTTTTTGCCCCGATGCGTGCCGCTGAGCGTCCCTTTTTCAACCGCGTAGAGCCAAAGCGAAGCCATCGTAAAGAGACGAGAAGTAGGCAGGCAGGCAGGCAAGCAAGCAGGCAAGCAAGCAAGCCAGCAAAGCAAGCAGGCAGGCACGAAAGACCGGCCAGGCTTCGGTGTGGTTCACGCGGGCTCTCGAATAAGGACAGACCGATTTCCGGTGGTCTCGCTCCCCCCTCCGAACCTCAGCAGCAACCTGACCCCACTATGAACTGATCGGGGTTGTCTCTCTCGCTCTTTCTCGCTTCTTTCTTTTCTTGGTCCAACGTGACGGAGGGAGAGCGAGAAGGAAACGGTGTCTCTGCCCCCCCCCCTTCCGACAATACAGAATCGTTCGTCTCTATCCGTCTTGGTTACTAGAGCACGTTTCGCCCCTAACGCTCTCACCGCTTCTCTCTCTCTCTCTCTCTCTCTCTCTCCCTAGCGCGCGCGCGCTAGAAGGCTAGAACGATCGAGCCGTCTTTCTTGTACCGGTGTCGGAATCCATAAGTCCGTCTCGTTCTCTGACCATCCTCGTCGTCGACGCTTGTCTCTTCAACAGGGCAGCCTGTGTACGGGCACTCCGCACAGCTGGCACAGGAGGGAAATAAGCCGAGGCGTCTCCGACTCGGGGCCATCAGACACGGCTGCCTGGAGAACGACCAAGAAGGATGCGCAGCTGCGACGAGAGACTCTCCGTTCCCTGTTTTACACGGTAACTCTGGCCACAGGTCGAAAAATCTCCTTCGTGGGACGAACGAAACCCGGCCTCTCGTGGGCTGGTTAACATCCGAGCTTCGCGACTTCGACGGTTTTTCTTTTAATCTGCCCGCTCCGTGTGCTCCGTTATCTGCTAGACGGAAATACACGACGATAGGCTCCGTGCGCGCATTCATCCACACCGCACAGTATCAGCTCCGACAACGCTGTTCCTCTACAACCGACTCCATTGTCGAATTAACGTGTCTGCGTTCCACAGTCAATTGATACTGATACGAGATTATTGTGTCGGTGGAAAACGTATTGATAAACGTGATAAAAGGATTGCTATCATTCATCAATCCTAACCAACTGATGATTTTTATAGAATATAATAGCGAGGCTGCGGATTTTTATGCAAAATAAAACTTGTATTAATTTCAAGACACGGGAGCAGCACATATTTCTTTTCTTACAATTAGCAATTTTAATGGGTAGCAAATGATGCAGCATTCTTAAATTCCTTAAATATTTGTAATATTCTGCGTTTGCAGTTTTATTATAAATGCAGTCTAATAATAATGATAACTCATATGGTTATTATTTATATTATTTATATTCAAACATTTTCATAACAGTCTCCATATTTTCAATTTCATTGATTTAGCGAAATCTATTTGTTTGAAAATAAATTACAATATCACAAGATTATAATTCCAAAAATTATATTAGAATAAGAACGAAATTGTGATAATAGTCATTAATTGAAATAAACTGGTAATCTACAGTTAATTAATTTATATAACGTATTTTGATAATCGTAGAGTCGTCAAAAATTTGTTCTGTATACCAAAATCCATAATCGGAACTCAATGTGCTTGGTGCTAATGCATCATCGCGTGTGAGACCCTGAGCATGAACAGAGCATGCGTAGTTTAGCAGCTCCATGAGCACGCGGAAGATCGAAAGGTGCAGCTCGCTGAAGTCGACTCTACGAAATGGTACCAATGTTTATGTTACACTTAGCCACTCTTAACTATTTCCTATATTTGATAAAACACAATGAAAATAGTGTTACCGGTACACTTATAAAGTTTATCTATACCCGTATTGATTATGTCATGTTTCCCGCGACTCATGCGAAAGAAAGTCATGCGAATAAACTAATCCGTGTTCAAAGAAAATTATTTTTAAAGAATACTGCTGCAGAAGCACGCTCATTTAATTCTGTTTACTTATGATCAGTGGAACATGCGGGCGTACCAGGCGAGGAAGTACGTCAATGGAGAAAGTGACTCACAGCTCGAGGTATTTGCACGCAAGAAAATGTATCTGCGTTGCCATAGATAATAGCGTGACGTCACCTGTCCCTTAATATTCACTCTCAATGAGAAAAAAGAAACTCGTGTATCCTGTGGTCGAATATAGCCGAGAATATTGCGTTTCGGTTCCAGTCGAGCATGGAGTCCCGATGGAACCAGTGTGGACGAAACAGAAACCGAAAATCGTGTCGGTCGCATCGTGGCAGAGAGGCATCGGTTCTCCAAGCGGTCGGTGAAAGGGAGGCAGAAGAAAGGAAGGATCGTTGTGGCGGAATATTGATGACGGAAACGACGGGAAAGGTGGCTTCGATGGGCTCACCTGGCTTCTCGAGATTTTCCATCGTCTCCAGGTCGCCCCTCGGCTTGTTTTCCGGCCACTTCGGCTGCTTATTACAGCGGCCTAAGGGATGGTATCTTTGGTACACGGCCACGCTCTAGGTGGTTCACCCCTCTCTCTTAAGGGGCAACCACCCCACTCACGTGGTTCTTCCTATCTTCGTCTCGCTTTAACACTGGCTGACAGTTGGGCTCAAGCGAGAGGGGACGAGAGAGAAGGGGAGACACCCTTCATCCTTGAGGCGGGGTCCCGGCTACCCCGCTGCTAGGTTCGCTAGGATCAATACCCGCCATCCGAACCGAAGTCCAAACCACCCTCTCTCTTTGCCTGCGCTGCTTGCCTGTGCCTGACTGCCTGCCTGCCAAAACCTGCCCCGGTCCGTCTACCCAAGTCTCCGGAGAATTCGAGTGGCTTCCCGAATCCGTCACGACGGATGCTTTCGAGTCGCTGCATAGACGCCGATGTCTCGCGGACACTACGATAGACCGTCATGACTTTAACAGGACCCATTGATGAGCCGAATCGATCTCGATGCTTCGACGGCAACGAGAAATGCCTACCACGAGGTCACGACCAAATATACCGGAAGATCGTTTCAACCGAATGAGTCATTTACACGGGTCGTATCGGCTAACGCAATCACCTCGAATACCTATTAACCCTCTTGATCATATCCGAAAAATTACACGCTGTTTCATGACCGGGATATGTGGGCATCCACCCATCAAGTAAATTTCTTTTTATCGACGAACAGTTTTCCTAACTGTAAATACATAAATCGGTCGGAAATCAGTTAAATGATGAGGATCCGAACACGTTTAAAAATATTTTATCGGGATCATACAAAATTTCAAGCTCAAAGTCCCAAATTGATACTCGGTTATTAACAGAAGGATTAAACTTTATGAAAACTTTAAAACATGGGTTTAAATAAGTTTAAAGAACTTCAAAGGGGGCTTTTCATACGGTACGTGTTTTTTTTTTATGGAGGCGTTTCGGAAATTTCAAGGTCATGTAATGACCCGCCTTTTGTATTTTATATCGATAGAGTATGGTTGAATTCTGTGTAAAAATGTATTGATCTTCATAAATTCTAAACCTAATAGTTAACGAGACATTATCGAGGTAATTTTCAAAATGGGAAACGGACTTATTTGTCCATATTTGTGAATTAATTGTTGTGTTAATACGCTAAGTGTAACAATTGTGATTAGGATCAGCATATTGCAAAAAGGTTGAAAGAGTACCATACCATTTTAACTTTTCAATTGATATTTCGATAAATACTTTGATTGTATGGAATTGGTTTATGCGACTTCTTATGCACTCACTGTTCTTCTTTTCCAGTGACTCAACACTAGGTTTACACGGCACTAATAATGACTATTTTACATTAGTTCATAAAAATAACAAGAATGTATCTATCCAAATGTTTAGAGATTTGTTTAATAGTATGTAACAGAAGAAATAAATATTGTGAACAATTCCTCATGCATCTTTACAACCTTTATAATCGTGAATTAAAAATATAATCCGTAAACCTAGTGTTAGTGAATCAACAAAATTAACATAACATCCGATTAAATCCGTCTAGCTGTGGCTCCAACTGAAAATGGGCATTTGGTAAATGCAACTCAAGTACGCTTTCTACTGGATATTGTTTAAGCAATTGTATTAGTAGATTATTAAATAATAATTTGTTTCTTTGTTGCCACTGTACAGAAAAAGAATCCGCAAGATGTCTTATGTTCGCGCCAAGAACGAACTGAACGAATGCATCGATGTGTAGTTACGTCGTTAGTAATGTATAAAGTATGACCACTCGATCGGTTGTACGAAGTTATGTTTAATTCATCCTTCCTTTGTCCCCGTTATCGGGTACAGAACGGACGTTTCGAGCACGCTGAAAAGTCACTGTCGGAACCAGAGACTCGTGTACCAAAACGCCACGCGGGATATTTGCATGTGGATATTTTGAAAATATTTGGTACATGTACTCAGAACTCTGATTTTCTTACAAAGAAGCAATTTTTTGGGGAAATGAGGTAGATGAGGAAAGATAAGTTTTGAAGAAATTGTTTAAAAATTTTCAACAGGATACAGTAAGATTATTCAATCGAACAGGGCTTACTATTTAATTAAATTAAAAATATTAATATAATGCAATATCACGTCAAAACAAAAAGAAATGTTGTACTTGGATAAGTTACCTAACGTTAAACTCTACAATATTTTTCTTACATTTTTTTTTACTTGACAAAATGATTTCCTGAAATGGAAATTATTATATAAATAAATCTGCTTTCCTACAGCTTTACTGATACAACGTCATAGTAATTTAAATGCGTGTAACTATTTCAATCTAATATATTTACTTTATGTTTAAAAAATGGTTAATTAATGTTTTAACATCATCCTTACTTTGTGGTATCTCAATTCTTTTCTATGAGAATAAAGAATCGGAAGATAACATGTATATAACCACTACAGATATGAAAAATGATTAACAATTTAATTTTGATATCATTTGATCAATTAAAAAAATTTCACATTTGCATTTAAAAAGAAAGTAACTTTTGTGTTCACCATACTTATCTCTGATGGCTAGAGGCCAATTTTTTCATTGTACACGTCGCTAAAACTCATGGTGTCACATTTAAAAGAATTTATGTCCTGTATCTTGTTAAATAGCGCATCGTCTAATGAGGTTTAGTTTTGTATTCAAGCGTGGCTAGTATAGGGGTATTCAAAATGGCGCCCGAAGATGTTGTGAAACAATATATCGAAAATCATGCTAGATAGGAAGAACTATAAACCTTACCATTCAAATCATATCAAGTTTAAAGTTTTTATCATTTGTTAAAAAACCTAATTATTTTATTATTTACATTATAAAATTATATAGTGCCATTAATTTCCACGGAAAAGTGCATATTTTACTTGTTACCATAAAGTTACCAATTAATAAATTCAAAATGATTAGCCCTTGAAGGGCGGATCATTCTTACATCTATAGAATTAAATATGTTTAGGACCACTCACTGCTTTATGTATCAATTTGTTAAAACATATTTTTAAAGGTGCTTCTTGTAGACACGTTAATCTTTATATTTCTCTTAATGCAACAACTGTTTATTTGATTAATTCGCCAGAATTGAGCAATTCAATAAGGATTTTGATACTTCGGACCAAAATAGATGCGGACTTTGCCGTAAGGGGGTTAGACATTATAAATTAATA
This sequence comes from Halictus ligatus, assembly GCA_028454255.1. Classification (NCBI taxonomy): domain Eukaryota; kingdom Metazoa; phylum Arthropoda; class Insecta; order Hymenoptera; family Halictidae; genus Halictus; species Halictus ligatus. The sequence goes on along the minus strand of CM052139.1, from coordinate 14,469,581 downwards.
TACTCGTTAACGAATATCGGTTTTTCAGTTAATTTAACCCTGAAGCACTTAGACTTTTCGATACATCTCGTAGTCATATCCAAATTCGGAAAGGTGAATGCATGAAATTGCTTCGAATAATGTGACCTTGTATAATAAATCTCAACATATTCGACAGAGGCAGTACTACGGTGCGCACATGTCGTCCCTACAGATTTAAATTACCAATAATTCCAGACACCATAAAAATTCAAACTGCAACCCTTGTTAGCCTGGTAGATTCTATCGATAAGGTAATCGAAGCGACAATCTCGGTTCGATCGGCAGATCATTCGAAAGCACCGAATTTCTGCGAACGACCTCCATCTTTTCCATTCTCTCGTACGGAGAAAGGGGTTGAAAGGATGATCGCACGGTTCGAAGGATGGAACCCGATGAGTCTCGCAGCTTGTTGGGGACGTGGCGTTCTTTCCTCTCGTTATTGCTACAAACGCGATAGCGCAAGAGGGGTCAGAGCCGGTTTGGAGGGCGAAATCGCGAGGGGGATTTCCAGGAGGGGGATGACCGTGGTGGTGCGACACACAGGGGCTGGAAGGCACGCCTGAGGGTGGTGGTATTGCACGATGAGAACGGATGGTAACCGGCCAGGCTTGGATCACCGGCGATGACGTCATTCCTGCGTTACCAGGATACCAAAGATCAAAGACCAATGAAAACGTCACCTTCTAGCGGAGTACTCCTGAGGTCGAAGTCGACCCAACAATAGATTTTTTCTTCGTGTCTCTGTCCGGTGAATCGTCTACACCGAACCGTTGTGCTTATGGTAATAATACCTCCTGTTGTCTTCGTTCTTGATCTCTATCTGGTTGTACAGGTCGAGCTCGCTGCGACACACCGCGAGGATCTCTCATCACTATTACGTGACTTCGATCACTAATATTTTATTTATACCCTACACGCCAGATATCGGAGCAAGGATATCGATACCAGGAGACACGCGCATTTGTCGTTACGAATAATTTATGGTAATTATTCGTTATATTGCCCTGCTTTATTGAATCGCGCTGTTAACCTTCGATCCCTGGTCTTCCGACGCGCTCCTCTACGACTTTCAAAAACCGGTGAACGCTCTACGACGATGCTCTATTTTTCTGGTATCGAGGTTATCACTGACTACATTTATGTCGACAACATGGTTCACCAGATTTTTCGGGTAGTACAGAAAAATAGTAATAGTATGTATAGAACTCAGTCAAATTTTATACTTTTATGGCTCACGGCAATATTGCTGTTTATGGCACTCACAGGCCATGAGATTATATATCCACGTTTTGTTTCGCATCGATGGTTCAAAATCCTTATTTCTATTTCAAAAAATATACGAACAACTAAATATCCCATTCCGTGAATCCCTACGACAAGTTAATTTCTCAGAAATCAAGATACCGAATTGCATCGGTCACGCTCTGCTGTTAATCTTAATTCGCTCCAGAATCTCGACGAGTTCCTTGAAACCGAAATGGCCCGTCAGACCCAATGGATTCCAGCAGATCCACAAATTTCGCGGCCTACGCAACTTGACTTCGATCTTCCTACATCCGCGCAGATCGAGATTGAGGTCAGCTGTACGGACTGGGCAATCCTTCTACCAATTTCGATCAAGTTCCGAGGAATCAGCACGGCACGAAAACCAATTTTATTCTAAATGAAGAAACGGTACTTACGGTACCGTTTAAAGTCTTACTCGTCCTTCGCGATAATAAACTATGACAATGCAGAGTCGCATTGAACCCGGGGGCTTAGACAACTCCTCGAGCAATTTAGGTCTCCGCAGTAAATCCTTGCAGGCGCTTTCTTGTGGAAGAGAATACGTTCCAGCGAATATTTCTTTGCAGGAAAATTGCCAACGGACATAATATATTCATAAATCTGTATTGGGTCGCCTTTGAAAACGTTCCGAGTTGATCGCCGGGAACGTCTTATCCCTACAAGACAAAGCATTTCCATGGCTTCAGGTACCAAACCTTGAAGGCCGCGCGGGGAACCGCCTGAATCGGCGAACTTCGGACTCCGATACCTAGGAACTTCCAGGAAACAGCCGTTATACCATCGAAGAAGGGTCCTCGAGGAGGCTAGGTACGAGTGAAAGAGAGTTCCTTATAGGTAACCGCGGTTTGCTATCCACTGGCAAACTGGTACCACCACGCACGTTCGAAAACTCTCGAAGAGCCGACAGCCACGACCAAACGTCATACATATGCATTTATGAAAAAATATTCACCAGAAACACGTTTTCCCCATTGCGTGTCAAAATTATTTTCGATTTTTATTTTCATTTAATTAGTACGCTAAATCACTTTCACTTGAGAAACTCATTAATGACTTTTGCACAATTTTATAAGCAAACGAGATTGCGGGACATCTTGTGTTGAAATAATTGATATTCGAATACTGTGCACGCGTGAAGAATTCCAATGAATTTTAAGTTGATGAAGTTATTTTATTTTGAAGACGAGTTACAAATCAACTGAGATCTTTCTGAAAATATTAGTCTACTAACCTTCAATTTTTGTATATATTAATTCTTTTTACACATTGTACATTACAGTAGATTGTTAACGTCCGTTAGCCAAGTTTCTGTGATGAACAGAAATAAAATATTTTAAATGGTATTAGAAAAATACTTGATGAACGACTGAAATTAATTGTCGAGGAGAAACAATAGCGTTAGATCTGTACAATTCTTTTTCAAGCAAAGGAGGAATTTACGCATCTAGCAGGGAATGAGAAAAATGCACATGCAATTAATTGAAAATGTAATATTTGTGAAAATAAATAATTTTACTAAAATGTCAGTTTGAAGTCTCGTAAGAATAAGAATATTTACTAGTAGTTATAAGAATAATTATATTTGTTTTGAAAATAAATTTTTAGTTTTTTTTTCAAAATAAAATTTAAAATAATGATTTCAATAGAAAAGTCTAATAGTTACAAATAGTTTTGAACTTGTTTGCATTTTTTAAATGTACAAAGAAAAAGAAAACTGAAATTAGTTACTTGTCATATTACCAGTAAAATACAAACTTGTGTCAATGGAAGATTGCAGTAAAAATATTATAAAATGATATTAATTACAGTCGACTTGTGTATCGGCTAACATTATAGAAGAAAGAATATCCTGCACTCTCTGGGAAAATGATCGCGCAGCGTTTACAAAGAGATACTAAAATTGAATTTTCCTACAAAAATAATTTCGTTGGTTGAAGCAAAAATTAATCGAATTACACGAGATAAATGTTCCTGATGTTAGTTTCATAAAGGGAAACCTGTTCAGTCACGTTGTATAAAGAAAACGGTTACGTGCGAAGGTGTATCTATCATGTGGGGGTGTACGACAGTATATTGTGCTGGTACCAGAGCAAAGGAAGACACTATAAATCAATATATTTGCAGATATATTTGGCAACATCATTTAGATGATATTGTTAACGATATCTCGGGTGCTGGTGAAAATATATTGACAAATTGCTTTGTTCCTGCGTGATCAATCCAAAATCCATAAAAAAAATCAATATAGAATTCGTGTAATTCATAACCATCTTCTAGTTATTTCATTACATTCTAAAATTAACGAAAAATAAAATCGAACTGTACCAGAATTCTCAAACAGATCTGGTCTTTGAGATTAACCGTACATACACGTATATTATTCAACAAAAATACTATGAAAAGACAAGTCCGACTATGAAAACCGACGCGACCGAGGTTAGACCTCAGATGGCGGGACACGTTTCCATTTGAATCTGGAGTTATAAACATTTATCATTTATATTCGTTCCAATAGTTAGGATAATTGTTCCTGTAATGGGCTATCTAAAGTGTTATTATTAACTTATACTCCGTAAAGTAGGATCGTTCGTGTCCGAGCGAAATTCAAGCATAGGTCTCTTTCTGGCAGGTAGCAGCAGGTACAGTAGCAGGTATAAGCTTTTGTTCTAATCTCAATGTAGAAGGTTGGAAAATGTTACTTGAATTTTTTCAGGTTTTTCTGAGCTATACATTGGAAATGACTGCGGTGTTTTGTGCAAATTTTAAAATTTTCCTGTCGACTGAAATTCACTGGAAACAAATCAGGAATTTATGACTCTCTTTAATGGTCCTAACAAGTTGCAAGTAATGTTTCGATGTTCTCAATTTCCTTTCATCTTTGTTGTATTGCTTGAAATTACACCCTTCCGTTTTTGTCATAAATCCGCAATCTGGAAATGATGAATAAGCTGATCGTCGGGACCAATAGCTGGCTATCAAGTCGGGACTGAAATAGGGCACTCAAATTGCATTAGGTCAAATAAGATCGATGTTGATAATAAATTAAAAAATGAGTAAAGAAAAATGTATTCAGAAGGATTTTAATGGATCTAGCTATGGAATCGTCAAAAGCGTGTCAAGGGTTAACATCCACCCCCCCCTCCCCACCTCGATGACAAAAGAGTAAACCTAATTGGACAGCAAGAAGACTTCCATCCCGGTTCCTTCTCATTAATTTTCCTGTCCCCGAAGTTCGGGCCAAGTTTTATTGCACACCCCGAGAACCAAGCCAGAAGCCTCGAACGGCCTCGACGCCATAACCTCGGCCTCCTCCGCCGGCGTAGCGTTTCCAGTGGTAGTCGGAGCATCGAAGGCGACCAAGAATTCGTGCTTGAAGGAACCAACACGTACACGGTCACCAAAAATACCCACGAAGGATACGCAATACCCGTGAGCAGCAGCGTGCATCGGCGGAACGACGCGTGCGTACGCCTACATCGGACACCGTGTGCTGTGTACGTACACACATGCGTACACCGATAAGGAAATGTACGCGCGTGTCGACGCAGTCGCAAGGATCGTCAGCCGACATCTGGCTGCGGTCCTTTGCCCTAGGGACCGAGGGACAAAGAAGACCTTCCCCTTTTCTTAGGAGGAGGCCTTGGGCTGGATTATATCGTAGGTTCTTGCTCGAACGCACGCTCGCATGCACGCAGGCAGGCGAGCGGCAAGCACGGACGAACGTACCAACGCACGCACGTACGCACCGCACGCACGCACGCATGGACGGGGAACGCACACCGGCGAGTATCTGGTGGTACCGGAGAGCAGCCCGGAGTGGTTGCTCGATGCCGGTCTGCAGGCACACGTAACGATCCCACCGGTACCGTTTCTATGGTACCGTTCGCAGGGATTAACGCCCCTCCCGCTCTCGCAGACCGCTCCACTTTCATCCGGGCTGCGGGGTGAGACCAGCCTTGGCCTGGGACCAGACCTCGGTGCCGCGCTCTTTCAAACGATGGATAAGCAAACGGTCGCTTTAAATAATTAATGAAATTAGGACGACCTATAATTATGGTACAGCACTGCTCACTTGAATTTGCTAATTCTGTTACACTTAAATTTCCACGACCCATCCCCACTCTCTTCCCCATTAGAACACAATGGTCAGTCTATGCCTCATTTCCAATGTACAGCTTAAAGACGTTCCAGGTTTATAACTAGCAACGCTTTATGAAATACATTAACACAGTAGTCCTCACTTAAGTTTTACTAAGTCTGTAACGCTTAAATTTGCACGACCCATTCTCACCCATCCCCATTTGAATGAATGCAATGGTCAACCTATTACTCATGTGAAATGTATAACTTCATGCCCTCGTATAACAAATTTAGAAAATAGTGCATTAGTAATAACAACGCTTGAAATGGCTGACTACTGGTCCTAAGTGGCTAATTTCTGGAACAATTACTTTACGTGAAGTTTCATGTTTAGAACTAGCAGAAAGAGTTCACGAAATACATTAATACAGAAGTACTCAATCGAATTTGCTAAATTTGCGCGAACTATCCTCACTCTTCCCCTACCATTTGGTGAAACGTGCTCAGCGGAGCCTTATCTCAGCAAAGAAAGAAAGAGAGTACAACTATTCGAGGAAGGGGACAGGTACTTCGAAGAGGTACTTAGGTATTTAGTCATTTTTATTTTGCTTTTCACAAACATACTACCAGTGGGTTGTTGAGATTTTTCTGATTAAAACAAGTCCAAACACGACGTAAATCGGAGACTTAATGTAAATAGCAAAATTAAGGACATACCTATGCTTGCTATGCATAAGGTTTATAAAAATAAACCGATTTACGTCGTATGTGGACCCATTTTAATCGGAATAATCTCAACAATCCGTTAGTACCACATTTGAAATGGGAAGACAAACATTAATGAAAATGGAATTTTCTTTACTCCATATTTACTTTTTCCGGTTGTAGCATTGCATACGTTGTATTCATTCTCTATCCCTTCCTACTGAGGTAGTTTCGCTGAGCTGAAGACGTTGAGCAATGGAAGAAGAGTGAAACTGATTGTGAGTAATGTAAATTTAACCGTGCACTACTGTACTTATGATGCTTTTCGCTGAACGTCTAGGAACAAGACGCACGCGCGGTGTAATGTTGTATACCTGTCCCGGTACGTGGACGACAAGCGATCAACATCAAATATATATCGATTTTCAGAACCATTATTTGTAAAATTTTCTGTGTAAACAGTCCGAAGATTTGCTTTATACCGCAAACTGTATGACGTCGCGTAATTGGATAGTTACTTTGTAATTGCGGTAAATGAGTTGCAGACTGATTGCCATGTGTTTGTGGGCATCGCGCGACACATGGGTGGTTGGAATTCTGAAAGGTCGATTAGGTGCAGTAAATATGTCTCTCCTCGGTACTAATTATTTAAATACCAGTATTAACTAAATTCGTGAATACTTTGATGGGAAAGCAAATAGTTTATACTATTTATAAAACTATGTCAAGAAATATTTATAATTTAAAATAATTTTCAAGCAAAACTGATATGGAATAAAAAGAGTACAAAATAATATATCTTTATTCAATTTGTTCACTTCTGAACTTGTTAAATGCCAAACTGTAAAGACAGTCAGAGAATTCTAAAATATTGCTATATTCTCTTCAAATTATCATAACTATTGAACGAAGTAATACATTTTTATTTAATTTTTGTATCTTACAATTGATTTAGAAAACTTTTATTTTGCGTGGAGATCCAAAGTCTAGTTATAAGTTTGTTTAAAGGGAAATGGAATTTTTGTCAAAAAATTTGGATCCCGTAATTCCATGATTACTCTGTCCAAGCTGCCTTCGTACTCATGAAAGACGACTACTCTTGCACGCTATAGAGAATCACTCAATGGCCACTGAACGCGTCGGCAAGGCTATGGAATCTTTTGTGCAAGCAGAATTCGTCTTCTGGGTAACCGGGATGATGCATCCAGAATGTTTCTTGGCGTGATTTAAAATAAACTACGACCAGCAATTGTCAAAGCTTATAGCAGCAACTGTTGAAAATCTTGTGAGTGCGTTACAAATATTTAATAATTAAACATTGTATATAAACAATAAAATTACCGAAGTATTTCTTCAAACATTTCTATGGTTCACAAAATTGCTAAAAGTTAATAATTTGTTCAAAAGCTCAATTTTACATGCAAATTTCAATTGAAAAGAACAAATCAATACTTTTGTATAGTGTGACGAAAAAATGATGTGTTTATGTATTAATAAATTGGTCACAAACATTTTAAAAATCGATAGCGTACAAAATGATGATGTTTAACAAAACACTTGGAAATGCAACTAAAATTGAATTTCTGAAAAAAATATTATTCGATGTTTTTGATGCAATTTTTTATGGAGAACCAATCGTACCAAGTTTGTTTCTGATCTAAAATTCCAGCTATCAGATTTCTTGTATTGGATTCATTAATACAACGCTAATGAATGTTCGTGAACCGTTTTCCTACGGAAACGCAACTCGGATTATATTACTACCCTTACTATCATGAGATTATCGATAGCGCTAACGTAAGTGTAGAAAGTAGAATAACGCGAGATTGTAATGACTGATGTCATGACCTTCATATTAGTCCCGTTTAACCTTTATGTAACATAGCCAACTGGAACATCTATAACGGATCTGATAATTTAATAAACTCCATGTTTTCCAAAAAATTTGATTAGCTCGCAACTTCTTTATATAATCATAACATGGACTAATAAAATTTTCAATATTACCATACTAAACCGTTAATTCTTTCATTGATATTGTATTAGAAAATTGAGCATTCGCTTAGTTTTTTTTTTTAGTAATGTTTAAATATAGAAAATGATACGTATAAAATAGAACATGTGTTTTGAAACCCCAAAAAATGGATACAGTCACCTAATATTTAACATTTACACTAACTTTAAAATTAGCTGTAATACTCCGCGCGAATCAAGTAACCTTTCTCATTTATTCATTAAAATTCGAAAGCAAATGCTAACCAGCGACATTAAGGACTTAAAAATTCCAGTTTAATAAACGTATTATGCGTATGTCATTTAGTGCTGAAAAGGACTTATTATAGAACTTACCGTTAGATCAATTTAGAATATAGAAGCACAAAGTCCAAAGTAAAAGTGATGCCTAAATACCTATCACAACACGAAGGAGAATACTGGATACATTAATATATGTTTCCAGCTATTAGCAACATAAATGAAGCACCACTTTAAGCTGTACCTCCGTTGGCGGTGACTGGGTTTATTTTGACCAGAGTGTTAAAATAGTAATTTCTGACAATTAAACTAAATGTATGTGAAATGTCACAAAGGCTAACAAAAAGTACCGTTTTTTTGCCTACAAGAAGTACTATTAAAAATATTTTTACAAAAATTAATGATTAAAGCTGTAAACGGTCTTAAGCATCAATTACATAGTTACAAATAGACTGTGGATGTTTATGCATTTTCCAAATTTGGTAGACAAATTTTAAGAAAACGGTATGAAATAAAATTCTATTTTTAATAGGAACAGCCTTTGTGGATTCAAAACTAATAAAAATTGTACTAAATTCTATTGAATTCTATATTCTAGCCTTTTTTGAACATTTTTATACGCTATACATGCATGAAGATCCGTAGTTTAGTTAGAAAAAAGGTCAACCGTTTCAGGATGAAATAACGTTCTGCACGAGCGTAATGTTTAAACAAATCTGTCGTCAGATAATTTAAGAACGAGGACTCGGATTGCGTCGAAGCGGAAGATTTCCGAGTAACCAATCAATTCAAGGAAGTACAATTCCAAGCGGTAAAGGGTTAACAACCAAACTCGATTGTCGCTCTCGTTGCATTTTTTGCCACAACGATACCAAACAACGCTCGCGTTCCGATCGGTATTATCTCGCAGATAACCGGGTGCCGTGTGTTTGTTCAAGAAAGAATAAACGCACGGGAAAGAAAATAGGAATAGACCAGGGAAGGTGGAAGCAGAAGAGAGGATGTACTTCTGGTGGTCCGCGGAGTAGGTAAAGCGGGAGGAAGGAGACGATGACGGCAGAAATAGTCATCCTGTTATCGACACTACCGCGTTGCTTATCGTTCTACGGTCAATATTTCTCTCCCCGTTTTTTTCCTTTCCTCTCCCACTTTCCTGATTCCACGTCGTTAGAGCGCGTTTGCGCGCTCGTCAGTGCTCCTCTTATCCTGACTTTATCGGCCGATAACGCAAATCTCGGGATGGGATCGACGATTACGTCGAAAAAAGGAAGTAGACCGGCGGTGTCGATGTACACTTTCGCCGATCGAATTTGTCAGTACCCGTAGAGCAGCCGTTTCTCCAGCAGGAGAACGTAACCGAGAACGATTGCTGCTACCTCACCACCAAGATCACACAAAAATCTTTCTCGATTTTTTGTTACACAAGTTCATTTTGCAATTCTCACTGTAGATATCTGCGAAGGTTGACAGAAGCCCTTCGATAGTTGCTCTCCATCTTACTATTATGATACAATAACTATTTGGGCATTAGTTGCCATGAAAGCATTAGAGAACCCTTCTATGGATTATAAAAGTAGTAAGAGAAAGTTGTATACTCATTATTTGCCCTTTGTAATTCTATTATATATCTATTATTTTCCCATTGTAACTATAGAGAAGGCGGAGGTCCTTTTAACATATCTCAAATTTATAAGCCAATTTTATATAAAGGAAAGAAAAATATTATCTTATCTTTCAACTATTTAAAAAGTTCTTTATTTTTGATATACAAAAAGACTGGAAAATGTAATTTTCTAATTTTGCCAGGTTAAACAAATAAATCAAAATATCACATTTAGCTAATATTTTCAGAATTATACTGCAATAAAAGTATTCGTGCCTCCTTTCAACTTTAAAGACATCATACTTTGTTCCCAATACAATTTAATAACTAAGCCACTGTACTTTCAACATATTATGTATGAATAAATTAAATTTGTTTCAGTATTTTAATTTCGCAGAGAGCTGAATGCTACTCTTACTAACGGCCTTTACATTAAAATTAAGTCAAGTTTTAAAACATGCAAGGTAACATTTTGTGCTTTCATCAACACTATATACTTCAAGAGTATACGCAAAAGTTAAGCGAGAAATGCAATCTTATTCATTGGTTTCAATTCATAAGAAATATTATTCTTAATGTAGATATCAAAATCCTTTGTCAAACATAAATCTATATAAAAGTTAAAATAAAAAATTATAGGTATTACTTACCATTTAATACTCTTTTTGATGATGTTGCTAACAATTCTCTGGGATTTTCTAGTGGGTAAGGCAAGAATGTCGTTATTTTTCTTCTTTCTGGTCCTCTTCTCCTTAATATTTTTTTTTTCCTCCTCAGCCTGCTGGGTAGAAGTTTCTTCTTCATCTTCTACTATTATTTCTTCGCCTTTAGCAGAATTTTGAAGCCACTCAGCAACGTGATTTTGAACTTTTGAATCAGTCGATAATGCAGATTCTGCTCTCAGTTCTTCTTCATGAATAAGTTCACTAACAGTCGTGGGTGGTCCTACTATGCCACATTCTGCGTGCTGTATTTCTTCTATATTTTGCTTTACTTCAGCTTCTACAGGAACATTTACTTTTTCATTATGCGTCTCTTTTACAATATCTTCAGTTTTTGATTCTTCTTCCGCTTTCTGCTGGCTATCATCGACAATGTTTTCATCTTCCTTCTGGATATTTTTTGACTTTACAGTAGAGCGAAAACCATCTTTTGAAGTTAAACCCTCATGCACTGCTTTTGATATTTCATTTAATGTCTTTTCCTCTTCGGAAACATTATTTATAGCTTCCAAATCATTCATTTTTGCGACTGTATCATTGGAGTTGGATTTTCCTGCTGTCAGATCTGTTTCTTTGCACTCCAGACTCAACATTATTTCTTCTTTAGTACAAGTTCCAAATTTATTTTCACTTTTAGGTACCACATTTTCAGTTGTCTTTGAATCGTCAAAAGCAACTTCTTTCTTCGGTTCCTTTATATCAATGTCATTGATCAATTCAGATTTCTTTTCAGAAGAATCATTTACTTCCATTTTACTTTCACTAGCAACATCCTCCATATGTTTTTTAATTTCTTCGACATTATCTTTGGAAGTAGTTGAATCATTTAATACATCTGTGGCATTAGTTGCCTTTTTCAGATCCGTATTTTCTACTTTAATATCCGCCATTATTATGTTCCTTTTTTTTCAAAGATGCTTCGGCAATAATTTAACATGTACGAACATTTTAAGAAATTAAGCTTGACGATGTTTTGACCTTTATAAGATCATATTATCGTATGAGCAGGTTCATACATCTCACAAGATGAAGTTACATATTCTTCATTTCAAGGAACTATATTAGTTATTACTAATATGTATTCTTCATTTTTTGTTCTGAAAAATAAAAACAGAAAATTAGGTCAATAAACAACGTGTCGTTACAAACAATGTATTAGATAATTTTGGATTAAAAATTTGTACCGACAGACAGTCGATAAAAGCGATCGCGCAGATGCGGATTTACCTATCGTTTTAAGGTTAGAATAATTTTACGTTATAGAAAGCAATATATTGCAGATATAAACAAAAATTTACGTTGATTTTAAATACTAGTATTGTATCATTTTTAAATTTCATATCAATTTTATGTAGTTCTGCATATTCGGTGACACTAGTTATCAATTGCAGTGATCAAATTTGCAATATTATCAAAATATTGCATGCGAATCGTCATGTTGGCGTTCAATATATACATAAGCGTTGATATTTCATGAAAAAATCTGCATCTATGATGTCTCAACATTTGTGTCACCATATTTATTTGCAGAAGTACAATTACTTTAAGTTTGTATAAAGAAATTAATGAAATTAATTAAAATTTAAGAGCTCATGCTGAGAAAATCCATTCGTGTAAAATCTTTATTGTGCGTTACCATTCAAAGCGAACACATAATAAAAGGTTAAGGTAATTGCGTGTTACTTGTTTCGAATTACCTTGAATCGTACGTTGTCAGCGTATAGTGAAGCACTTGTATCACAGTATCAATCGCACTTTCGAAAAAAACCGTGACATTTGTTTGACTTGCAAGTTACTTAATGACACCATCGAAGTATAACATTATTGGCCGACACGTTCATAACCTCACTTTATCCTCCCTTTGACAATTTGGTTACGACAGTGAAACGATAGGTCGCAGTAAAAAAACAGTAATGCCGATCGGTAACATTAAGCAGAGATAATTATCGTTCTAAGGAAATATTGAATCGATGGTACATAAAATACTGCGCACTGGTAAGAGTATATAAAACCACAGGGACGTGTCAATCAACTCTGTTGTCTCTTTTCTTTTCTCTCTCTCTCCTCCTCTTTCTTTCCCTTCGCCCCTCTTGCGTTCTCAAAGTGTGCTCTTATTTTTGCATTATGGCTGACGGTCACGGAAACAATCCGATCGGGACAATATGTGATATGCTTAAAAGAAGTTTCCACGGTACCGAAGTAAAACGAGAACACGACCCTGTGGTGCGTAAGGCTAGTGACCTCTACTACTTTGAAGTGTGCGTTTATGTGTGCATGCTTGTGTTCCCTGTGCGTCATGCATTATAGTAGTTCAACATGCTGAGTCTGGTTTATTCGTATCGTAGGCATTGTGGATATTCACCGTTCAAATGTCAATGGGACTCGAATTTTTCTAGGGAACAATATTACGAACGTTATTGAACCAGTTGTAGGGTGCACCGTTCAATTTCTTCCGCATTATGTGGCCTTTCATGTAGTCGGTATCTTCGCGGATTTTTTTGTTTCGACCAATCAAACGCGTTCGCACGTTTCTTTGACAGCGACGCCTTTCGTACACTATCAACACGATATCAACCGTCGAAGAACTTTGACCAAAGATTATGACACAACCGATAGAAGAAAAAACCGACTTAAAAGGTTCCCACGATTGAAAAATTCTACGTACTCACGGCACCGTAGCACACTGACTATTTTTTGTTTGTGGCCAAGCCGCGCGCGCGTGTTTTCAACAAAATGGCTGCCACGAAAATGTACGCTTACAATTCGTCTCTGGCTGATCTACCTTCTGAAAGCTTTGCTAATTTTCAATAATTTTGATAAGTACGTATTCGCATACATTGGTGTGTTTAATATCTTTTTAAGATCAATTGTTTGTTTTTCTATTAAAAGCAATAGCTGAAAAGCAATGATCGATCTTGTGGTAACTTTTCACCATGGCGCGAATTTTAAATTCTGTGATATGATTCTTTTTCGCAGATATTTGATTCATTATTCCTTTTTTACAAATAATATACTAATTTAAAATAATATATTAGATTTAATTATTACAAATGATGTACTTATATTGTAATCACTTGAGTACATGATTATATTCTAGAAAGCGTGAAAATGAATGTTAAATTTTGTATACATATAATATTTGCAAAATAAATTGATTAAAATTGAGTAGAACTGTACATATTGTCTTAATCTGCAAGTTCGATATTTATTATGATATAGATTGCTATTCTTTTTATTTCAACTTTTTAATTGTACATTTCTTACTTTGTGTACAAATCATTTGCTCTTATCCATTTCTCCATACCCATCATTAAGTTTGGTGTCCCCTCGTCTTGCTTTTGGTTGTTTTACGTATTTTCCGTGTGATTTATTTTGTAAAATTTTTAAGACACGAATCTTTTTATAAAGGCTCATATAAAAATGGACAAATTTATTTAGGAATATTTGATGTTACTATACACCTAAATAAAGTGACACAAACTTTGTGTGAATGAGATTGTTAAATAAAACTTATCAATTAATTAAATAATATAAGTTTAAAAACTATTCTTCGTATACAGTTTCAGACTATGAAAATGATTTACGATCGTTTTTCGATTAAATAAATTGCTGATTGTAATAATAATTCGTACATTCGAAGTAAACAGATGCTAAATACTTCTGTTTAACTCGATATACACATGTAATAAGGATTTTGCGGATGCTCGTCGAGAAAAATAGGCAACGTTGGGTTGGTCTCATATATTTACAGATTATTCATGATTTATAATCAATAATGTCGTACAATGTATATATCAACAAAATAATGCTTTAGTCGTTCTTATGTAGCTAATAAAATCTAAAGGCTAAACAGTCAAGGATGATCCAAAAGTTATGATCTTCCTCGTGCCACAAATCATTTACTTGTGGCTTCATTTTCTTTTTTTTCTTTTCTTTTATGTTCGCTACCTAACAATAAATAAACAAACAAGTACAAATCTATACATTCCACATGGTTACGTGGTAGTGAGGGTAGTGATAATAATTAATATTGTAAACCACGATCGCAGTGAACACGATGTCGAGCAGTCTCTTGTCAGTCTATCTAAATGCTTCTTAAATATAATTGTTTAAATAAAAATATACAAAGCATGTTTTCCTTTCAGAAATAAGATTCGTCTAGTTTTACAATGAACGTCCAAAGAGCAATTTTTACAGATCCCTCGTTTGTCCGATCTTACGAGAAAATTTTGACTATATTATAAAAAAAAAAAAAAATAAAATGATCGTTAGCTTTTCACTTTTTCTTCCAGCGAATGAAGTACTAAAAATGTTCATATTCATAGTGCAATATACAATAAATAGTATTTTTCAGTTTTGATAACGCAAATTAAACAATTAAGGTAATACTGACGAAAAAATGAAGTAATTATAATTGATATTAGTATGTATGAGGCGTTTCTCGTGTATGGTATACTTATTATAAGTTGAACTAATAATATAATAAAGAATCATTATTATTAATTCTTTTCCGAAAAATTTCAGATAATTATTTATTTCTGTGTTTGTATCTTGCAAGTATCTTTTTAAAAATACTAGTATCGCTTAGACGTAATTATCAAATTGCTTTTGTTTAATATTATTGATGTTCTCAAATTTTCAACACAGAATGATCATTTTTATGTTGTCGATAAGTGAGCCATTAAACTTGTTGAGATTGTAAAGCTCATAATATGCTGAGTTATTTGACACTTTCACTTGTCCTTGCATTTTACATATCGTATCTTTTTCTACAAATCAGGTATGTTATGATTCTTCGGAGAACAACGATAATACACGGCAACTTGTTAACTGCAAATCGGGAACTATATTTGGACATCGAATCTATGTATCATCTAGTTCTATACGCGTAGTATACAATTCCGTTGTGAAACCTCGTCTGGTACAAATGTTGGAGGTGTCCATTTGTTATTCACATCGTAGTCAAGCAAATCGTACGTCGTTTGATAACAATTGTCTTTCTCGGTGTTCGTTTACACGACATTTGCGAGTTTGTTATAAAAATTCAGGAATGATATTAATAACATTCCGAAATCATTCATTTGTCAATATCTATTATGTATTTCCAATTGGTTCAATTGGCAAGTACGGTAAATAAATAAAAGTAAATAATTGTGTTGTACAAATAACAGTATTCGACGACAATCTTTTTTTTTTAAAGTACATAATTGTGTTTTTTAAAGTAAATAATTGTGTTGTACAAATAACAGTATTCGACGACAATCTTTTTTTTTTAAAGTGACAAACAATTTAATGAATTTTACAATTTCATCAGGCATTGAGAAAATGAAAGTGCTGTCGTAATTGATTTGTTCCATCAATGTTCAGTTGCTAAAAAACACGCCAGATATTCTGCGTGTTTTCTTTCACGTGTTATGATGTTCGTATCATTTTTTTAGAATTATAGAATTAGAATTATTACAATTATTTACCAATGTTAAGAAAGTATGTTTGAAATTATGTTATACAATAATAGAAATTGGAAAAATTTCTATTTCACTTCTATTTCACTTTCTTCTTCTATTTCACAATTAGATTTTACAAGTAGAAATTTTAATTGTGAAACTCATGAGATTTGATGTTCCTTTCGAATAAGATAAATGTAAAATAAATGAATTAACATTTTCATCTTACATGCTACGCGTAGATAGCAATAAATAATTATATTAAACGGTAGTTTTAAATCTTTACGTTTCCAATGATATATGAAAGAAGTTACAATTGGTTTAATTCGAAAAATACAGTTGATCGCATTTTCGTCATACCGATGAAACTAAATTTGATAATTTTTTTCGCAAATGATTGACAACCACCGAAAAATATTATTTAGAAGTCTTCTTTAATAGGTGCACTTAGTTGTGCATACACTGTTACGCGGTACATTTGTGTGTCCTATGTATACAATATGTAAAATATTTTCTACCTAAAAGATCTACCTATACGCTTTTCCCGTGCCTTTTGTTCGTCGAAATACATTTTTCACTTCCATTTAACTATCGAATAGCACCTATTTCCGTCGTTTCGGACGCGCAGTCACATTTCTGCCGGTTTCTCAATGCACATAGTCGTGCCATAGATCGATTCTCGAATACTTCAATCTCACTTGTCGGAGTCGAGTTTACAAGTTAATACAACGAACATACCAACAATTAGCTCATTCAGGAGAGCAAAGTACTTTGAACTTTCAACTGTCCTGATCCAAACGAACGAACGTTTGGCTAGTCGCGTTTGCACAAAATTACTAATCTTCTTCGCGTAACATATTTGTTCAAACACTTACGGCGACTAAAAAAGTATCGAAAATAATCTAGTCAAACAATTGTAGCTACTTGAAAATTTCACGAAATGAAAGGTAATTCTTGTTAATTCTGTTCTATTGTTTTAAAATATTTTGTATAGCACACAGAGGAGTCTTTATGGTAATAAAAAATGGTAATTATTTACACTGTATAGGTATGATATGTATCGTAATGAATGATTCGAACAGCTGATTCAAAATGAATCTAAGTTTTACATAAGTCACATTAAATTAAGTATTTATTCGACATGTGTGTGATTTTGCTATCACACTCATTCTACAGATCGGAGTATATTAAATTATACAATATAGTTTTTTTGACATGTTCGTCAAGTTTTATAAAACACCATTTTATGCATGTTCCTTCGTCTGCAATGTAGTTTCACTTTTGTTAATTGTTAATATTTCACGCAGCTCGTTGTGTAATTCATGTTTCCCAGTATTTATGTCATCTTTTGTTGATGCTGAAACAGATTATGTATACGAGCAGATTACATAATCAATATTGCTTGCATTTCGTATCTCGTGCTCGTTCTTCAACCTTCGACACAAGCATGTTTATACGTATAGAAGTATAGTTGAAACTTTTTTTACTAAATGAGTACACAGGTCAATTGAAACCTCGACGGATCTCGGTTATAAAAAATTGATTTGACCCAATTAGTGACCGTTATATTAAGTCTTCCGCGACAAGCGATACCAAAGGCTTCATCGATTTTGAGGCACGACAATGATTTTTAAACAAAATCTTTTTATGGATTACGCGAAACGTTTAAGTAAGCCCACCTTTTAAAAATTTGTCAATGTTCCTGACTGAATCAATGATCTTCGCGGTATTTTATGTTCGAATGGCTATAGAATTTGTATAGCTCATAGTGCATACGAATTATTGAATAAATACTTTTTTCATGTAAACTCGACTTAGACATAGGGTACAAATCGCTAATTCGTTTTGACAGTGACACAATGTCGAAGTTTGTCTTTTTTAAAATCCTTGGTACAGAGTTCTGAATATTCGAATTATGATTTTGGTAGTTACGTCATTGCCGCATCGAATGCGTGAAATATTTATTTTTATATTTGATAGATGCCTGCTTCGATCGGACTGCAACGTTTTCCTCGTTACCATAAAGGTTTCATAAATGAAAGAACGAAAAGGTTATTGCACATTATTTCGCATGTTCATCGAAACCTCGACGAAAGAATGATTTATATTACAAACAGATATTATAACAATGGTCGAGTAACGATTAATGTCGATTGCAGAAAATAGAATAGAATATTGTTTGAAAAACGCAAAAACAAAGTAACAAACAAAACGCAATGTAAAACTCAACTTTCGAGTTAATTGATCAACAAGAAACATTCGGTTTCAAATATATCTTGCACTTCAAATAAAGCTAATATTTTGTCATATACAACGATTATGCACTTTCACTGCATAATTAAAGTTCTGTAAAAATTAATCGATATTGTTGATTCGAAGATATACATGCTTAATAGGTTTCGTGCTGCATGAACAGTCCGTTCGAAAGTGATGCTTCTTTTTTAACGTCATCTTGAAAGGGTCACTGGTATCAATTACAACTAAACTTATGTCTTTACTGTTAAACATTACGAGTTATCTTTTGATTAATTTCTGTCATTTACAATTTCATTTTGCGCGAAGCACGATACGCTGGTGAATATTTGTTTGTATGCACTTGAATGCATTTTTTTAGAAATTCAGGTACCGTTTTGAAAAGAAAACATTTATTTGGAAACAAACATTTGTGAAGACCTATTTAGTTAAACTAGAGTAAGGAACCCAATTACTGGAGGGGGTAGCAATTACTGTGCCTATATTTATTATATACTTATTTTTAAATCATATATATCTCTATTTATATATCGCTTTTTTAATATTCATTAGGCACAGTAATCGACGCCCCCACAGTAATTGGGTCCCTGAATCTATGTCATTTTTAAAATAAACAATAACGTTCTTGTGGTAAATAGTATTATTCTCAATTTCCATTTGGTAGTTCTATTAATTTTATAACACGCTCTCTGCTTTGGCAGTTATTGATGGTCCTCAATGAATATTTCAATTTAATTATTAACAATTTTTATACTACAACACATTTAATACAATCAGCATTTAAACTGAAAATTTTGGGTCAGTTTCTTGAAGAAATACTGATTAATACGATAGAATTCTTTAACTGTATAAAAACCAGTGTATGTGGAAGGATGTTTTCTACATGACAATAAACAAGGTTCAGCAGAAAAAAAGAAGATATAGACAGGCTTATTCTTATAAAAAAATTATTCAAATTTTTTAACGTTATTGTCACTAAAAGATAAATAATTGTTTTATAGTTTTGAGATGTTAATATACAAAGCCACATTCGAATTAATATTAACGTAACGTGAAAAGTTCTCATTTTTCTTAATCAAGACAGTACAATAATATCGACTGACTCTAATTACTATAAATGAAGATATCAATTTCATCGAATGCATTATATATGTTGTACTTTCTCGTCGAAAAGATTAGTATTTGTGTTCGTACAAAGATTGTATGCATATTACGTATATACAAAAATATCTTTTGATGTGCGGCCACAGATAGAGTGGATCCAAGAGGCAACGTGTTAAATGCAAATGAGAAATACACGATATCTATAGTGATCGACTAAAATCATTTTCAGCTATCAATAGCTCGAAACTAGTGAAGCAATGTTTTCAAGTGCGTACAGGGGTTTCAAGTGAAGATCAAATGTATTATCATTTACAAGGTCAAGTCTCCCTTCTTCTCATAAGACATCTCGTGCTCCGCCCACGATCATTAATAGCAAAATGGTCTACTTCAAAATATTTTTATCAAGTTGCAGTATATAAAATATATACTTTCTGTTCTTGTAATTCCAATTATCGTTGCTGAGGGCAACATCAGCCTTGTAGATGCCAATGATACTTGTTCTCCACTGTACACGGTTCTTTGATTCGGTGTGCTTATAATAATGTCGAAGATTCTAATTTGTAAAAGACCGTGCGCGCAAATAGAAATTTTGTAAAACGATCTCACTGCGTTCGGAAGATAATTTACACCATTATGTCCGTTCGCGTATATCCATCAGTTGCCATCGGATACCAATGAAAATACAATCATTTATGATACATTGCACTTCGCACAGCACGAGAAATTCGCGAGTTTTATTTACATTCTGCTCTCGGCTCACACTTTATCTCTACTAGAATCTCAACATTCTATCTGTCCGCTGGTAAATACCTTTTGCTATTCGCTACGCTGGATTGTTCCACTTCTTCTAAAAGGAACGAGTGAGTCATTTCTCGCCAGTTTGCGAGAACAACGATCGAGCCTCGAAATCTGATTTCGGGCAAAGATTCTCTTTGCAATCGAAAAAATGAATTTTCCAACTTTGTTTTTGTTCGTTCAATATCAACTCACGTATTTCCAACATCAATTAGACATTACTCTTATTGTTAGTAATGTCAAAATATGGAGCACCGACAAATACATACGACCGTTTATTGCATCGAAACCATAGTCTTTCATTCCTATATATTCAAAACATGAAAATAAAGGATAATGTATTATCTATAAATTATTCTCGTCTAATAATTTGTAAAAGTATGTGTAAACATACGGGCAAACTTAATAACATTGGAATAATGAAAACAAATTTTTATACATAGTAATTAATGAAACTTAAGAGTGTCCAAACGGATGTGATGCTGACATTAAATTAATATATTATTTATCATTGTTCCTACATTGCAAAAATTATTCGTCCTCGGAAGGTACAGAAAATTTCGAACATGACAACGTAGAATTTTTAACGTTTAATTTACCGATCGCAGATTACATCTTTCAAATAAAAATTAAATCGTCAACATCGGTAAAGTAATATGAATAACAACAGCGAAATGTTTTTGAGATCCGAAATCGATGATTACAGTATCCAAAATTTATAAATGCGAAGTCATTAGCATAACAATGGTGTAATAGAACAATTTTTATTCACATGTTCATCGCTCATTTGTAATTTTCTGACGCTGTAATTCCATTAAAATGATCTAATCAGTGGCTTTGAAATGTTTCTTTTATCATTTCTGTGTACCCGATTAAATTGTAAAACGTACAAAGTGAAGCAGTTAGCATTTCTTCATAATCCTCCATGGACAATCAAATAACAAAACATCAAATCTTTTCTACAAGTGAAACAAAGTAATCAATAGACTATGGAGCTTATGCATTTACTATAGCAAAAGTTGCGTAAGCAAAGTACAGAGCAGGTATCAGAAGAATTTAAGAATATTGTTTAACAATATGCTCAGACTCATTGGAACTATTAGTAGAAGAGATACATTTTTGCTTAATTTTATTTTGTACAAAGATCCGCACCCTAGTAATTGAAATTCGGCAAAATGATTAGACTTAAACATAAAATTAAAAATTTAAAAAGCGAAACAAACTAAAAAAAGGATGTCGGTATAGGGAAAGGCTAGTCAAATCCTACCACTGCCTACACTGTACCGTTCGAATTTTGGACGCAATATCTCAACAGCAGCGCTTCTAGCAGTAATAATAGGTACACTTTAATGAATCACATTGGTTCACGTGGTGTATATCGGTATCCTTAGTCGTACCAATTCGAACTTTTTGTGTATATGCTAATAATTATCATTTCTATTAATATTTTTTGTTTTTGATGTTAGAGATGTACAGTATATTCAATAAAGTTGATACAAAAACTTTTGACGTTGTACTCCTTTCAATTTATGGTCATTTTGCTTTATGGGGTACGACTAAACCAGCCTTACCCTATTTTTTTCATCTTCAGAAAATTTTTGAAGGAAGCAAGATGCTTTTAATGGGTTCCTATCTCTTCCAATCAATGAAGGCAATTTTTAAGTTGCATAAAAATCCCCAGTCTAGTGATAAGGTTCGAAAAAGCCTTAAAATATTGACCGTGAAACAGAAAGACTCGATGAACAGACTCGCGGTAGAAACTGTTCAAAGAAGAAATTGCGAAGTCTATGCGCCAAAGATGATTAATGGGACCAGCAGCCCTGACGAAGAAAATCTCGATGGAGCCGACGAAGTAGATGCTCGATGTGTTTCGACACTGGTCAAAGGTTCGTTTGGCGTTCCCTTCGTCGTGATAGGGCTTTCAGGATTCTTTTTGAGGCGTAACTGCAAAAGGAATCTCGTCGATACGTATTCTTGGCTAGTGGAAATCCTTTCTCCGTGTATAGCACGACTAATACTTGGCTTGTGGTCAGGGTCAAGGTTACCGTGGTCAGGATGCTAAAGTAGTCCTGTGCCAGGAGGCATGCTGATGCTGATGCTGGTGCTGATGTTGATGCTGATGTTGGTGTTGGTGTGCGTGCGGTTGCGAATATGGATGCTGATTCTGATTTCGATCCTGATGCTGATCCTGGTACTGATGTTGAAGCTGATTTTGAGGCTGATGCTGACTTTGCCGCTGATTTTGTCGATGTTGCTGCTGCTGCTGCTGCTGGTACTGCTGCTGTCGATGTTGCTGCTGCTGCTGCTGTTGCTGGTGATATTGTTGATGATGTCTCTTCTGACTGAAAATGAAGAACAGGATTGTACGATTACTTTTACAGCGTTTGTTAAATTGCAACTTAAATATTCGCCTCGCGTAGGCGTCCCAAAACCATGATTTCAGTCGCCCAGTATTAAATTAACTGTGCGTAGGGGTATTTATGGTAAAACATAGCCAATTATTTCGTACGGCAGGGAAGCCGTGAGTACTAAAAATACTTTTGAATGCATAACATTATTTGTGAAGGATTCTTGGGATATTCCGAATCATGCAATAAGTTAGCAATTATTGTTTCGAAATTTTTAAAAATAAGTATACGAATTTTTTAGTTTTTATGTTTTAGATTGATGTAAAATAAATACGTTGTTTTAAAAATTGTGGCTCTTCGTGTTAACTATTCCGTACACAGGGTGTACCAAATAAATTATTACAAACTGTTTTCTCAGAATCTAATGAAGATATCGACTTCATTTTGTTTTTAAATTGAATAGTTAAGAGGGACTAATATTTTAATACGAATTAAATGTTTTTGGGACAATTTTTTGGGGGCCCGGGCTAACATTTTTTAAAATGGGAAGTAGTATTGATTTGTTGTTATTGCGATACCTCTCATTAAACTCGATAGTATTTATTTGAACCTTTTTTTATTGCGCATAGTTACAGGGTTTATTTAGTGGTTTAATTGACAGTATGTATAAATGTAATGCGCCTTTAAAGTACATAGTATGTAATATTTACTATTACGATATTACTCATTTCTTTTTCGTTTCCTCAAAGTTTTAATCCAGAACAAATTTTTCGCTAGAACTCTGTAACTATGTAGAATAATAAACAATGGTTCAATTAAATATTATTCAGTTTAATGAAAGGTATCACAATAACAAAAAGTGAACACTACTTTCTATTTTAAAAAGTGTTAGCCCCCCCCCCCCAAAAGAAGATTAATTCCAAAAAATTTAATACATACTAAAATATTAGCCCTCCTAACTATTTAATTTACAAAAAAAAAACAAAATGAAGTCGATATCTTCATGAAATTCTGAGAAAACAGCTTGTAACACTTTATTTGGTACATCCTGTATACAAATTTTATGTTCGACTACAGGTGGGAGAAAATTGCGATTACGTCATAAATTTCGTTGCTTCCGTCATAAAGGCGCGCGGCAGTCATGTATCAAAGGGGGTCCTCGTTCGTATCAAGTAGCTAGACTTTGACGTCGCACTCTTTATCCAATAATTCGGAGAGAACCGAAAATTCGTGTGGAATGACTCAATCAGACGGTTTACACCTGTATTCCTGCCAAATTCCTGCCAGGTGACTTCTTGTGAGGCACGCAAAGTATCTGTCACTTGATACGTTACTGTCGTACGCCTCTGTGACGTATGCAATGTATACCTCTGTTGATCGGGTTGCTGCATTTTAGGCGGATTTTTAATTGTTAATAATTTAAAAATTAAGCCGAAATCGCAATATCTTTATTTTTCATTTTCGTCTTACATTGTCATGGAGAACCACCGTTTAAATTTTCATCCACTTGTAGTCGAACACCCTTTATAATCTTTTTATTGATTTCTTTAAATTATACAAACTTTATAATGGACTCTCTTTATTCGATATCACACTACCTCGTTCAACGTCTTTCAGAATTTCGTAAGACGTAATATTCTTTCATTAACCATTACGTTTACTTCTTCAGCGTATATCAGTTATTCTATTTCTACGATTATACCGCAATTCCAAGTCGTAAATCTTCGATAACTTTCAATTATACTTATATTTGTGTTGAAAGATTCAAAGTTAGTATAAATATAAATAATGGTGATCTTAGGTAAATTTTGTTTATTGAATATCTTATGACTCGACAGCGGATTTTTCTTGAAAAATAAAAATTTTCTACCTGAATTGCAACAAACTGGAGCAAAATGAAAATTTATTTTCTTTTTTAATATGTTCAATTGGTTGCAAATGATATAAACGTATTTTTTAATTTTTCTAATGTTTTTACTGGTTTAAATTATACCTACTCATTTTTGTTATAAATACATCAAATTCGCTGTTTACTTATTATAATAATAAATTATAATTGTGTAATACCTGTCCCACAATTCGTGAAGCTTTATAAATTCCATTTAATAGTTGA
The DNA here is from genome assembly GCA_028454255.1 of Halictus ligatus. Lineage (NCBI taxonomy): Eukaryota > Metazoa > Arthropoda > Insecta > Hymenoptera > Halictidae > Halictus > Halictus ligatus. The sequence continues at coordinate 14,444,853 of CM052139.1, read as the reverse complement.
TAATTATTTGTTATTATTTTGCTAATTTCTAGTAATAATCTAGGTGTTCATTACAAATGAGATAGAATACATATTTTTTATATATTTGCAAACTTACAATTTTATGTAATTAATTTTACGAGAAGAATAAACTATTTCTTGGCTAAGTGCTGTGTAACTGTTCTAACTCAATGTATCAAACGTGTTGCATGCTTTTCGTACTTCTTGATGCCTGAAGTACTGAAGTGAAAGGAATATTAAATATCATAAAAAATCGCGTCTGGTTTGTTGATGATTAGCAATATGGTTCTGCGTGCGGTAAAAATTGTACGGAATACCTGCATCCGGAGCTAAAGAGTAAAGGTTAATGCACTAAGTGTAGTTACATCAATTTTTTGTCATAGATCGCGTCTTTATCGCAATGTTTGCATTCGAATATTACCTTACGCTTCGTTAACGTAACTGCATACAGCATGTAATTTGTGTCCAATTATGTAGTATGTCTTGAAATAGAGCATTTAAAAACGAACACTATAATATTACATAACTAAAACTATTCCTACGATTTTATCTTGCACAAATTACAGTGAAAAGTTAGTTTTTCGCAGTAGATTCAAATAATAAAAACTGTGATAATACTCTTTATCATTTACTATAACAAATATCATGGAATCTTATTTTCTATTAAACACGGTTTTTCTCGATTACCTATACCGATATCGCGTGATAACTTAACAACATTGACGTTATGTTCACAGAAGTATTGAAAAATATTTAACTAATCGCGCCAAATGTTGGTATTACTGAAATAAAAATAATGACTGTATCAAATTGTCGTGAAATTACTTGCATATCGACGTCATAAAACGCTAATACACGTGTATGGAAAATTAATATTCGTTACACGAGGCATCTATGTACGCAAGTTACTGGAATAACATTTTTCTGAGCTTTAGCGAGTCATAATAATTGACATAAATGAGATTTACCACGTTGAATGGTAATTGCATCGAAATGCAAATCAACCCCGGGACTCAGCAATACCCGGAATTACGTGTCTCCGTGATTCGCCGATCCGATTCGGAGTTTTTCATTTCCACAATGTGTATCGCGGCTAACGAGATCATGGTATTCATTTTGTCGGGGATTAAAGCCGCTATTTTTCGCCGCTGCTAAACGACGGATAAATTTGTCATCGTGTCTACGTCTCTTCCTCTGTTCCTATTAACGGAATTATTTCCATGCTACGGCCATGGGGGCTGATGCAACAAGAAAAGAACTAGATCAACTAGATCACGTTGTTATTCCTCCCGCAACCGTGCCGCCGCTTTAATTGAAACAAGGACAAGGTTTCGTCTCGTATATCTCATGGTTTCAAAAAAATAACATTCCAGAATTTTTTTTCCGAAAAAGTTGCCTAATATACAGGTTGGATGGGGGAGGGGGAGGAACTTTGTCTCTCGTTGAACATTTCCATTACTTTCCATAACTGTAGTGACCTGAATCTGTATGTCCTGAATCTAATAGTCAATGAGATATTATTGATATAATTTTTCATATGTACTGACCATATTCGAGTTGAGAGAGATCAGTTCGAGCTGCTACTAGCTTCCAGGTAGTAAATACGTATTGAAAATACAATGCAGTTTTACGCAGAATTGGATATTCTAACGATTCATGATACAAAAGCTAGGTCTTTTCATTTAAAGAAATCAAGGTGACCTTGATATCTCCGAAATGCCTTCGCGCACGTAAAAAATGTTCACATCGCAATATTTCCCCCTTTATACCATGCAACTTTTGCATACATTATTTTCTCAAATTATTACAAGCAATGGAAATATTCAACGGTGGAGAAAGTTATTGCCCCACCCTGTACGTATACAGTGCATCCAAGATGAAGTATTGGAACACCAAATAATCGATTCTCGAATAGATTTATACTGCCATCATTTTGTGAGAAACGATTGTACTGCAAATAATTTGAAGTCATTTTAAAACTGGAAGTCTCTAGTTTCATAATCCATTGTTCATTTTATTCTAAGATTTTTTAAGAAGACGCGTTTTTTCTCGAAAATTCTCTACATTCAAACGTCCGTGAAAATATAACAAAACTGTTTTCGTCACTAAAACTACCATATATTTAAAAATTGAAGCTCCCTCTTTACAACAATACCTTAAACATTGACCTACGGTTTTTTCTAGTCGATTTATTGAATATTGAATGAAAGGTGAACCGCCATCTTTGCTGTAGTGTAAGTTACATCATGAAAACTTTACACGGCCGAACTTGTTCCTCATTTTTGTTGTATATAAAAGTGAAAAAATCATCTATCAATTCTAAAAGCATCGTTGTAAAGAGGAGGCTTTAATGAAGAAAAATGATTGAAAGTTTTTAAAGACGTCATAAAATATCTTATAGGAAAATGAATATATTGCTTTGCGAAAGTAGAGGCTTCAAGCTTGAAAATGAATCCAGACTTATGGTTGTACTATTTATTTTTACAAAATTATTACAATTTAAATACCGGATCATTTTTTTAGAGTCGGAAGTGTAGTTTTTAAATACATTTTGGATCGACTGTATTATATGTATAATAAATTATAACATTGTACCATACGTGTTACATAATCTACTGATAACCATTCAAGGATGAAAGATACGTCATAACTAAACTGTTGGTTTTATGCATGACAAATGACAAATGTGAGTAAGGCGGAATATCATACAGTGAATGCACGAGGTGAATTTAAAAATGTTGTTACATTACACACATTTTTATGTAACTCTTGCTTGTTGCAATTTAAATAGAACATTTTCATTTTGCTCAAAGATTTGGTATTTAATCGTAAATTATACCATGTAAACTACTGTTTGTTATTGTGAATGTTTATAATTTTTGTATTCGCTAACGACCTAGGAGTTAATGCGACTTTTAAAAATGACTAATAAAAAAATCTTAATTTTCTGTATGAGAAATGATTTTTAGAATGAATTTTTTGTGAAATCGATGAATCAGTTATTTTTTAATCGAGACGTGTGTTAGGTGAATACAAGACTTGTGTTTTTTATGTTCTTAATCACTACTGTTGTTTTTACACTGTTAATTGTATATATTTTATGGATTTTTTCACGAAGCTCTAATCAAAGAAGTAAAAAGTAAATGTGAAAAATTCAATGCACTTGCAAAGTTCAAACTATAGTATTTGGCTATAAAAAGGAAATCTGCGAACTAGAAAAAGGTTTAATAATGTGATTTTACAAGAACCACCGTATAATATTAAACATTACTCGAAGGAATGGATGAATATAAACATTTTATTGATATAATTATTTATCTTTTTATGTAACTTCTTTAATGCTGTTGATGATAGATAAATTATTCGGCAAATAATCCAATTTTCCACCCCACTGAAATCACTATCAAATTAATATTATTTTTAGTGAAATATTCAATTAATATCATGTAGAATCTTGTGTGGTAGGCGTCAAACCAGTTTATAAGCATATCTTTCTGATGTCTCCGTTTTAAGGTATGTAGTCTGGAAATTACTTATCAAACATTATTTATACAAATAAAATTTATTGAATGTGAAATCTAATAAATTAATGTTCGTAAAAGAAATATTTATTTATACGTAATGTATATATGATTTATACACACTATATATGGTATATTCATAAAAGTATAAGATATAAATAGAAGCATATTATTTATTATGTATTTACGAGTTGTGATATTTTATACATATCTCATTTCGTGAGAGAACATCAAAGGGATATAAATGAATTCTTAAAACGAGTTTATTTTCAACAACACTACAACAGCCACTTTATTAATGTGTGAATGCCACAGATGATCGCTTCAGCAGAGTGCTTGTGCGCGGCTACTAATCGATGACTAACTGGCACCATCTCGTCGCACTAGTATTTATTACCAACCGATATCCCAGAAAAATCGATACAGATTCAGTAATCTAATTTAATAACCCTAAACCCGTAGTCTGAAACTATATTCTAATTCCAGAGTTTTATTGCTTTAAAAATTAAATCGGTTTGTCATTGAATGTTTAAAACTGCTCTTAACTCTTTTCAAACAGTCAATGTTAAGACTATTTCAGATGTTTGAGAAATTTATAGAAACTGATAAATAAATATGAGTTTGTTTAATGCTTACAACTTAATTGGTTGATTACAGGCATGTCTGCAAATTCAATCTTTTGAAATAAATATTACAGAAAGCTCATTTTCTGTATGAACACATACCTATCCGACTGTCATTTTCCTCTGTTCATCATACTGCTTTCTCTTATATTTTCAAATAACTTATGATTTTATCGATCGTTAAATTTTAATTTATTTGCGATTTAATGAAACTAGTAATTTATTTGCTGTAAGACATACTTAAATGACTAATATGACTATTATCAATAATTGTTAATAAGACGTTATGAAGAATTTGATATTCATGTTAGATTCGTTAATATTGTAAAAATTATAAATATATGTGATATTGTAATTGTAAGTCTTCAGATAAAACAAAGTTTAAGTAATTTTTATTAAGCTTTTTATTATAAGCGTAATACTTTAAAATATAAGATATAAAATATAAAAACAAATGTGTCAAATCAGTCAATTTTTAAATTCACGATTTCTGGGTGCGAAATTCCCAATTCGCTTTTATCATTTCTAGGTGCACGTAACTCCTTAAGCACCCTAATTGACTTAAAGTACAGGTTGCATGCAAACTGCTCGTAAAAATCGTATAGAAGTAGAACACCGCGAGGTGTGATAAAAGCTCGGGACGTCTGCCGATGATTTCGTCCGGTTTCAGTAATATAAAGACAAATTACCTGAGTAGTCTAACTCTGTCAGTTGTCACTGTCTTCACGCCTTGAACGGGTCCGTCAAGTAACCAGATTTGTCGCATCGTCGCGTCGTCGCGCTGTATTGCGAAAAGCGCCGATACCTTTCATTACGTGACACACATGTGGTATCAGGCGAGTGCAAAGCTTCTTGCGGTTTTAAGCAATAAAGACGTAACAACATATCACGTTCGAGCATCGCTACGAGCATAACACCCACGATTCGTTCAGTTTGTTCTGCTGTTTCATGCCTATTGTAGTGGATCGTGGCGATCAAATTGCTGACACTCTCCAGTGACGCAAAGAAAACACATAAACAGTCCATAATACATTTGTTTTATCATAGTTTCTTCCTTCGTTGCTTGTAATAGCGTAATCAAGAACGTGATTTCGCGTTGAACCATTATACTCTCCTCAGAAATAATTTCATAAGATTTCATGATAATATCTCGTCTATTTTTGCTGTACACTTTAAACCAAGAAATTATGCTTCATTTATAACGTCACGTTTTAAAGATATAGATGTTCCCAGTCAGTTCAATCCGTGTATTTTCAATAATTTAGTTCCGTTTTCCCTTCTACAGTGAGGTTTACTTGGATTTTGCCCTCTACACGAGGGCAGAGTCTGCCCTCGTTTTAGCTTCAATTTGGTGGCAAATTCCTAGCAAATCAAGAGCAGATTGTTTACTGGGATCACGACATAGACAGAAAGAGATCAATCAATATAATATTTAAAATATTTAAGATGTGCAATTTAGAACCATTTGTGCTAATACTGTGAATTAAAATTGAGCATTTCTGTCGTCAAATATTGTGGGCTTCAAAATTCAAAATTGCATTACAATTGAATTTTCCATAAACTGATGAGTAAATGTTTTTGCAGGCATTTGCTTTTATAAGTTGGAAGACGGTCGCGTATAACTTTGCATTTAGATACAAAGAAGGAACACGCTATGAAACAAAAGAAATTATTACTGGATATGAATAACAGTATAGACACAGAAACATTAATTGCTTTAATTGCAATAGGATTACCAGAATTTATTATGAACAAAATAAATAAAGAAGAAATTGAAAATTTATCAGATCTATTGCCATGCAAAAGCCATGCAAAATATGTGAAAATTGAAATAAAGGTACCAGATATCATCCGGAAGATTTATGTTGGTTCAAAATAAAAGAAAATGAAAAAGAAAAGAGCAAGAACTCTAGCGTAGTTGGAAATAATTCAGTCATAGAAGTAGAATTGAACACAGAGGAAAAAAAAACTAGAAATCACACCATTAGTCAAAGTCAAAGTATTACTAGAAAATAAATTAGAAATAGAAGGGACTTACAATTCAGGGTCTCAGATCTCACTAATAAATGTAAAACTAGTCAAAACAGTGGAAGAAGCAGACTGTAATAGAATATACTTAAGAACAGCTAATGGTGTGAAAAGAACAAAGGGTTTAATGACTATTAAAATCAAAATTTTTGAAATTGAAAAGGAAACAGATGTACATATAGTTGAATGAGAAAACTTGGAAAATTTTATTATAGGATTAGACATAATAAAAAAATTTAAATTAATTCAAAATGAGAATTTAAAAATTTCACTAAAAAAAAAAAGAAAATGAGATTATTGTTTTATAAAACGACAATTTTAGTTTTCTCCCTCTATCTATCTTTTTATCGTAATTTATTTTGCAGAATTTATCGCACGTGTTCGTTACGTAACCTTCGCTTTCTTTCTCTATCGACCGCTATCTATCGTCACGAGATATCAACTAGATCACTTGCTTATGGAGCGCGGTCTATTCAAATAAAGAAAGTATACTTTCTTTAAATGTATATCATTATGCAAAATAAAAATATTGTATCTCAATTACAACAAACTGATGTGAAATAGGAACTACATACTACCTTAATAGAATTAATAGACTTATGTGTAACAATACTTTTAGAGTCTTCTAATGTTGTTACTATGTTGTGTTCCGCCGACTCATTTCACCTCTTAATTGTTTATGTTTCTTGTACTTCATGACGTTTGGCATACGTAGACCGCGAGTCTTTATGCAAAATCATATTAATCGTAAGATATAAAAGTTAGACAAAATGTACATATTCCTTCTTGTAACAACTTTAATAAGTCGAAGATAAGAAAAAAGTTAAATTGTCAGTCAGTCTTAATGTCTTGACAGTTTTGCATTTTATCTATTCATTTTTGTGAGAAATGCACAAAATCGTTTAGTTAAAAATGCATAAAATCCAGATTTTACTGCTGGGGAATTAAATTAAAATCATGTTTAAAGAAAAAGTTTGGAAGCGACCATTGAGGAATTTTGTACCATCAACCAAACAGAAGGTTGATGTGAAATTGATAATTTATCATTGGTAATTTATGAAACCAACAAAGAATACGTGCATCGCAACTCCGGGATAAAGACACCGATGTTTCCCATGGCAACTGATGGCTTTATTCTTTCTCTTTCAGACAAACACATCGATTGTGAAATATGAATAATCGATCAAAGGTTCGCCAGAACCCGAGGTTTTTCATTCAACGTGAATGACTCCCCGTTGATTCGATCGCGAGTAGCTACCGTTGCGGAGCCGAACAATATTTTGCTTGTTGTGCGATACTTCCCTTTGCTGCGTTAGATGCATCGTGTCTCATTAAATCGGCAATAAATCAATACCGATATTCAACGGGTTTCAAGGTTCCCCGTTTTTGCGGCGGTGAAAATTAAAAACTTGTACTCGACTCTGGCTATAGTTCTTCGCTTTTATGATTTATTACCCCCTTTACTGTGCGGTTTATCCTTCCATTTTGCGCGAGCTCGATTGTGCGCTGAAAGCGAAAGTACCGAGACTTGAATTTCTAGACATTATAGAAGAATACCATTGAGATTGTGCAACTTATTCACATGAACGAGCATTAATTTTTTTGATATTTTCATTAAAAAGTAATATCTTTGCGTAGGTAGAATATCATGAAAATAGTACTGACAATATACAATTATATTTAACTATTTTAGGCGAGTAAATTATAGTCGCTCGCAAAAATACTCGCAGACCAGTTTTTCACTTCTATATTTTATATTTTATATTTTATATTTTATATTTTATATTTTATATTTTATATTTTACATTTTTCATTTTACATTCTATATTTTACATTTTATAATTATATCTCAATTTCTCAAGAATGAGAAATTTATTGTTCAAATACTTTTTGGATTCACTACTGCATTCCACCATATTGCAGTACAGTGTATAAGATACCAGAAACGAGAAACTTTTCACTTTTTACACATGGTTCTCATGATATTACAAGAATGCTCGAAGAACTGCGAATTTCTATGTCACAAAAAATACATATGCTTATGTACATGTTCAAATGTGTATGAAATACGATTGCATGATTTATTCACAAAATTCTACCATTCATCCCTGATAAATATTCAATTATGAATATAGTCATATTGCTAATTATACTGCTTCAAAATATGCGTTGTGAATTGTAGATTCAATGAGTCATTATTTGCGATAAACAGCAATCTAGATCAAAATTAATCAACTCCGCTAGTAGAGTTTTAAGGTTTTATAGTATTCACTGTTAGAAGAAAGATGATATGGAACTAAAAGATTTCTTTTCTCTTCCCCTCTGCAGACATAATATTCTATTTGAGAATAATACGAAAGTTGTCGGCTGAATAAACTGATAATCTTGCTTGCTTCTTGTTTGACGGTTGTATCAATAATTTGTAATTCGACGTGGTTGAAGGAAGAAAACAAGGAAGGTTGAAAATGTGCACGATATTATGCACTAATCATTTAGTTATTGACAAACTTATCATCTGTTACTTAAAATTCTGTTTTTATGTTGTAGAATAATTTTAAAAAGCCATATTGACGTATTTATGTTATGAACACTTTGTGCCAATTAACACATTGCGATAATTAAATTGAAAACAAAAAGTAGTATTTTAGTAATTATTTTAGTTTTTGGAATGACAATGTTTATTGTCGTTTATTGACGCTGGTGACAACGGAAGAAACATTTAAAGAATTTAAAATTGCTGTTTCATTATTTTCAAGCAATTGAAATGATTAAGGAACGAAATAAATGTGAGCGTAGATCCTGTATCTCGCAATTAATCACAACAATTTTTATGTTCCATTAAATCACAGTCTAGTTATTACAGAGGTAAAATAAAGTAATCTAAATATGTGGTAAATAATTTCAGTTAATTAACTTCCTCCTTTCAATTAGCCTCCTCCCTCAACCCTTGGACGCCGGAATTTGGTGTCATTTTGATTCGGAACCATCAGCAGTTTCTATTACGTTCGGAAAGAGGATTCACGTGAAAGCAGTAGGTTCAAAATATGTGAAAACGAAAAATGAACATCTAAGAATTTGAATGAACCCGGCTCCGGCTATTATGAGGCTTCGCAAGAGTTAAAGTAAGTTTCATTTCAACTTGCAGAGGATCTCGCAACGGTCGAGGATTCACAAAAATATGATCTTACAGAATTTTCCACGTTATGTGGGGGCGAGTTATCGAGGGTTCGATAGTATCTGGAAAAGAAAACGCAGAGCGTTAACAACCCCTGAGCCATTCCCCGCGAGGCTTGGTTAAAAGGTTCAATATTCTTTAATAAAGGGTCTGCTATTGGAAGTGGATGCGATCATTCGATTACCCGAGTATTGCGGACCCCAATAAGTTCAGATAATTCCAGCATATTCTCAGCTAGCAGTCGTGTGGAAGAATCGAAACAAGCTAGGTCGAATTCAGGAGCCGGGTGGGCGCGGCGATATATTGGTAGCGAGAGAGAGAGAGAGAGGGAGGGAGAGAGAGAGAGAGAGAGAGAGAGAGAGAGAGAGAGAGCCATTAAAAGGAGTGTTTCTTTAGTTTCGTATGGCTGAAAATTTTCGAGCAGCGCACTATGGCTGTTTGACAGTACGGCTGTTAGTATATGCCAACTCATAGAGTACCGGTACTCAGGCTCGTAACGACTCTTCGAAACGTGGAGGATCGATCGAGGTGCCGGTGGCCCGCACGTGCGCAGAACCTCCCTTTCACGTTTTCCTCCACTTCCTCACCCCTTTCACCCATAGTTCGAGGCTTTTCTCGTTCTCCTGTCCCTATCTTTATCATCGCTACATCCCCCTCACCACTTCGTTTACCCCGTTCTTGTATCTTTTTTCCCCCGCATCTATTTACGATTACCCCCCTCTTTTCTTCTGTTTTCCCACAGTATTACCTATTCCCTTTCACGTTTCTCTCTTTTTCCCGCCCCCCCGAAGCCTCGTTCCACCGCATCGAGGTGAACCGACGAACCCACCCCTCGGCTATGTATCGCGCCTATACATATGTACATGCGTGTGTGTACTGACTTTACTCATGCGAACGATTCGCGTACGCACTATTGCCCAAAAGTACTAGGCCACCTATTGTTGCTTTTTAGACCGATAATGGCGCAGTTAGATCGACATTAATCATTTGGTCGATCAGCGGAATATCTTCGCTCACACACTGCCAGAAACGGTCGAAACTGAAGTTGGAAAGATGCGAGCTTCAATATGTAAAATCTAACGCCCCTTCGGCCCGATAATGGCGCAGTTAGATTGCCGTTAATCAGCCTATAGGATTTCTTCATATCCTATCCGATACTCTTACAATGGTCCCTGATGAAGAGGATTTTTCGCTCGTTTACTTTTCTGATTTTTACTAACCAAAGAAGCTGAAAATTTAGATTTAAGCTTCGTTAAAAATTGATTTCTCCAAAATCGGCTTCGACAAGGACTAGCTGTGTCTGTGTAGTTCAATGTACAATTAACAAAATGTGTACTACATAAAAACCAACGGAGACACATCCGGTAGTATAAACGGTGTTTTGCAGAGATGACTTTGAGAAAATGTAGTTTAAAAACAATAAGCTGAAAGACTTATTAGTTGAATTAAGAAGGAATTGGAAGATTCATAACAATCTTAATTATTTGAAAATAATATCAATGTTAATCGATGTAATATCGACATCTTTTAATTATTTAATAATTAATAAGAATAGATAATAAAAATTGATAACATATAGAATTTTAAATTAACATGAGAAGTCTTTATGGACAAAATTTAGTTTCACGGTTATTTAATTTTACACAAAAACTCCTTTACGGTTGTGAATTATGAGCCACCCCAAATATCGGCATGTAAAAGTATCGGGCCATAACAGATTTTTGTAATCTATTTTAATAAATATTTATTGCGCCGTTGTAAGAAATTAATTACCCTTATACACTAATGGCAGCGTTATTAAGCATCGTCCATGCGCTAGTAATAGCACACTTAAATGAGAATTAATTGTCCATTAGACTTGCGGAACCTTCGCCCGTACTTTGTGAAACAGATTAAATTGGAACAGAATAGTACGTACACGAAGTTGGTGAAAGGAAAGTTTTAATTTGTATACGTCACGCATCATTTTTATACAGAACAATATGTAAGTAAACATAGTGTGTTTTCAATCGATTAAAACAAATTGCATTTTTAACTGTCTTTCAAAGACAGCGTATTACAACAAAGTACTTTAACATTGTTTTAGATTTTTTATAGCATTTATGATCTCTTTGTGTTTTACTAAAAGAAATCCCCTCATTTTCTTAGCTTTATAAAAAGAAGGAGGTACAATCAACCTTTGCGCACTAATTTCTCTTCGTTCATTTGTAAACTATACATAACACTCATTATATATATATCGTAAACTCATAATTTTATAGTACACATTACATTTCATATACAGAGTATGGAATCATTATTGAATAATTTTATTTGAAGTACATAGATAGCTTTTAAAAATGAATTCATCGTAACAAAGTTTATTTTAGTAAACGAAGTTTATTTTTTTATATTGTAAAAAATAAATTATTTCTTTTTCTAAATTTATAATTTACTTTTTTTACGCGTATTATAATGGAATATGATTTCCATGTTTCCATTTAATGATATATGTATATATATATATCCGATAATGATAATTTTTGTTATAAAACGAAAATTTATTTTTATCAGATATTTAATAGTTGAAAGACAGAAACGTTGCTTACAAATAGAAATGAAATTTTTAATGAACAAGGGAGACTTCCAGTAAACATTTCCAAGGGAAATCACGTATTTAAATAATTTGCTTGTTCTAGTTGACAGGTAACGTACGTTTTACGTATTCGTTTACTTTGCAAAGTAAGCTTCTGGTAATTAACGTGTCGGTCTGTATTGGTTTGTATTTGAGAGCACCGTTCGTTCGTCGTAAACAGGCATTAACTCTTGTATAATTTGCTTGCAGTTGTATCAAATGGAACCTCCTTCCAATTACTTTAGAATAGCGAATAATTGGTTTGTTGAAAAAATAACGTTCGATATTACTGTACACGCCTCGTAATCTAGGATAACAAATTATTAGAAATAAATCGTAACACTTTAAAAATACTATAAACTTATTAAATTATACTCCAAATTCGCTACGATCGAATTAGATGATATTAGTTTCGCGGAAAAAAATATAAAATAAAAATAATTTTAATTAAAAACGTAAGAAGAAATGAATTATACAAAAATTTTTGATACTAGAATTAATTTGGGTTAATTGTGCTAGCCCAGGGCTCCAAAATTAACGGTCATCCGCTGCTTGACGTAGTATAGGCCCACTTATAGGGCCAAAGGGCTCATAATTCATGAGTCACTTTCGAAAATGCAAGGGACTTGGTGACGTCTCTCTTAGGACGATTCCATCAAGTGTTTACTTCCAAAACAATGCACCAGCTTGTAGCGCTGCATAATTCTGAAAACCAATGGCATTGGTCAAGGCGAATGCCTCCACTATTTAAATACTTTCCGTGGAGGGAATTCTCTAGTTTACTTTCTTTCGATTCTTTTCCATTTAAAGTAGATCATATCGAACACTCATAGGCATAGTCGCCAGATCAAGACTTGTTCCCCCACTCTAATTGACCCTCCTATTGCGCTATTCCCCTATGCTCCTACCACGATCGGGCCCGATTAATTACGTGACTAGGCCCTTCCGTCTCTGTCGTGTCTGTGTCACAATGTCACGTGACTAACCCGGTAATGGCAGGGAGAAGGTAACTTTTTCCCCTCGATTCTTGCTCCCTTCCCTCATCTGGCGACTATGCCCATAGCAACAAAATCGCTCTTATTCGCATCTATAGCACAATATTTATAACTACTCTGTTTTGTTACATTATATATATATTTTTTCTTTAAGATATATTTAATATATATGTTTAGCTATATTGTTATAAGTTAGTGTTATGATTATTGCCGTGATAAGGCATTGCGATGAGCCTGAAGCCAGTTCGCATAATTGATGGTGTGAACACGTGTCACATCTTGAACACTAAAATTTTCACGACGTCAGTGACGTCACAACAAGAATTATAATAAAAATTCTCACAAACCGAATGAAATGGATTATTTCAATGGTACAGATACATACATTTTAAATGATAATATGGAATATTAAGTAAATTAAGTATTCATTTTTTATCATTTTTTTGCAAAATGACGCAAACAATTGATTTCTATGCAGAATTAGTAAGTCGGCAGTCATTTGATAAACGCATCGATGCAATTGGAAAAATAATCGCGTTATAGAATAGTATAGAGTCGCTAGACCACGCAAAAATATTCTGGTATGATTTTTTCCAACTGTATATCGAACAGTGCTATAGCCTGGCCCAGTTGTTAGAATCACGCTGTGTAATACATGCATACGTAATGTACATAAATTACATATTTCTTAGTGCAAGGAGTTTTAATGATTTTTTTCACGTAACTAGATGGCATGTGCTCCGAATACCGTGAAGTATCGGAGTATGCGGTGTGTTCTCGTACAGACATGGTTATTATTTAAATATTGAATCTGTACTATACATACACTATGTAGTATGGTATATGCGTATGGTAATAAGGAATCCGATGTAGGTTGTTACATTTAATATTTATTTTCTAAAAAGTCAAGAGACTTCATAGCCTCTATGATACTCATGTTTAAAAATACTATTTTTAAAAAAGAAAAGTGAGAAATGTACTTTACATTAAAATTATTTTACTACATTTACGACATTTTCTGCGTAAATTGCACGAAACAGGAGACAAATGAAAGTTTTTTTTCTTTAATAATTGTAATTTTAAATTATCGATATTCTTAAATTGTTTTAATCTTTCTACTACGTCAAATCTCATGTCTTAATTTTTGTTATAAACGCATATACTTCACAGTTTAGTTTGTCATTTCGCAAAACTCGTGGTCCAGCAATCATTTATGCAATGTATCATTTCATAAAAATTTAATTCTAGCTGATATCTGACAATTTAAAAAATAATTTATTTGAATAAATAAATAAGGGTTTAAATAAGCTGTACTAGTAACTAAATGAATATGTGCTTCATTTTTTATTCAAATAAGCATTTGTCGCATCAAATATGTAATTAACCACTATCGATAAATTTATTAATGTACTCTGCCTTGTATTCACATCTATTACAAATTAACAAGTTTTAATTACAATTTACACTCCCGTTCTAACAATAATTATTTATATGTTTCCACATTTCATAATACAATAATAAATAATCCATTATGTGAACTAACACCAGTTTCTATTTTAAACATGACATATCGTCTGACGTAAAACTCAAGAAGGAAATAAAAAGGATATGAAAGTAGAAATTATTTATGGTTACTGCGGAATAAAAGATGTACTGGGACAACTTAACCATTCATGACTAACATAATCCTAACGTTTTACTTTAGTATGATAATCTTAGTTTTTGCATACTAATGCGATTTCATAATCCTTTAAGCAGCTAACTAATGGATAGATCGGTGCATGTTTAACGAAGCAATGAAGAAAAGCAATTAACACTTAAACGAGGACGTTTTTCGCTGAAACCAGCTCATAAGAATTAAATTAACTGGTAGTAAGGAATTTCAACGAAACTGAATGCAACCAGTGTCGCCAGATCAGGGGAGGGAGCAGGAATCAAGGGGAAAAAGTTAGCCTCTCTCTGCCAGTACCGGAGTAGCACGGCAGAGGCTGGGGAACAGCGCGGTAGAAGGGGAAATTAGAGTAGGGGCACAAGTCTTGATCTGGCGACACTGAATGCAACATTTATTCGTCTTCTAGCCCCACAGAATTTTGCAGGAGATACATTTTTATTTCATTTACGCTGTTTTTAAATAACTTCTGCAACTATAAATAACTAGTAATAAGGAATTAAACGATGTAAGGAACTTCAATGAAACTGAATGTAATATTTATTCGTCTTTTAGCCCCACAGAATTCTGCAGGAGACAAATTTTTATTTGATGTACACTATTCTTAAATAATATGTTATATCTTTCGCGCGGAACGGAAAAAAGGTCAGTCACTAAGAAGCATCAAATGTCAACAGAAGCGTATACGAAGAAGGAGTGATCATGGCCAGAATTGTCTGGAGACATCGAGGTTTTTAGGAAAGAAAGAGAGAATCAGTAGAAGATGGCGAACGAAGCGGTCGTCCTCCCTCCACGGCTCAAGTCTGCGAAAAAGTTGAAGCAAGCACTTATTCATCGTGAACATGGACTGGTTTAAAAAAAAAACATACAAGAAAATAATGTATTCTACATAGAATCGTGATTAATACCGACACTTGCCTCGCATCGCTCGAATCCAGAACCAGAATTAACAAACTCCGACGACAGGTTCCTACTGCATATTAATCTGTTCTCTCGCGCGTCCTTTATATTTCGTCGTTCAATATTGGACAGACAGTTGGGCAGGTGTCTCGTGTCATCTACGTTATTGTCGAGATCTCTCACCCCTGAAGATCAAAATTCACTTGAACGATCATTTCTTTGGCAGCATGAAAGGGATAGCATAACAGGGAACAACGATGAAAGGAACAATCACATCTTCGTCAATTATACTTATAACGAAATCTATTCCATGGAGTGCTTTGTTGAGAATAGCAGGAAAATTCAGAATTTCCAAACTTATATGTAAAAACCAAATTTTTTAGTTGAATGACCAAGCTGTTAACTTTAAATATTTATTTATTAAGTGCACAAATGAATATGTTGTCCACACAGTTGATCACAGTTGTAATTTCCAATCAGTTTTATTAAAAAAAAAAAGCAAAATATAATTTTGTATTTGAGAAACTTCTTTAAAAATGGTAGCTAATGTATTCGTTCCCCTATTTTACCTAAAATACATCTAAAAATGTTTTTGAAGATAATTCGATATTTCAGTTGATAGATAAAGAATCGATTGATATCTCCAAAATTCTATGCCAACAGAATAAATAGACTCGTTCCTTGCTGGCAAAATTGTGTAAATGCATGCTGGTTCTTATTTATACACATGAAATATATTTTAAGTTGAAAAATTGGGATAATTCACCTAACGTCGCGCAGCACTGTACTGTATCATTTTGTTAAATGTAATCGAAACGTAACGAAAAGCTTTGTCCCGTGAAAAGCACGAGGATAAATTAATAAGAGCAGGAATCCAATAAAATGAACGAGTCCCACAAAATACAGGAAAATTTATATTATTTTACAGGGTTTCCCAGGAACGATGTACCTCTTTAAAAGGGGCGATTCCTAAGGTCATTCGAAGTAACTTTTTCGTTTGCGAAAATGTTTTCCGCAGCTTTGTTACGGAGTTATTAATCAAAAACACATACCAATCATAGCGCTGCTACATCGGACGGATTCCGGATCGGCCAATACCAACTTCACGCTTAGCGGGACCTCTCACCGAGTCGCAATCCGCCCGCTACAGCCGCGCTCTGATTGGTCCGTGTTTTTCGTTAATATCGCCTGAACGAAACCGCGGAGAACATTTTTGCAAAGGAAATAGTTATTTCAAATGACCTCAGGGATCACCCTTTTCAAGGAAGTACAACATTATTGGAACGCCCTGTATATTTACATTAACTTTAAGGTTTAAATATTGATTAGAAAAGAATAGTTTTTTATTTTGATCTGAAAGAAAGGAATAATATTTAATAGATTCGGTTCCTCATCACGAGCCTGACTCGGTATTATATGGGAAAGAGTGAGTACAATTTAATGGAAAAAAATAAAAAAGCGTGTAATTATCGTTTTTAAAGCTTTAAAGCCGCGATGACTTTTGTACCAGGTCTAAGACTATTTTGAGGGTACGCTCTGCTGCTATGAATTCTTTTTTCTTCTTACAAGCAACATGGCCGCTAATAGAAACGTAGCTTACATTTACGTTCACATTTACTTAACGCGAGTCTACGCTCTTCGAGTGTACACGGGGTATCAGATCTTCTTATATTACTTTTGCTTTTACGTATAAATATTTAAAAACAGACTATGACGCAGTAGAGCTTGACGACGATTTCATTCAAAATTTTGTTTATGCCTCCCTCCCCTCAGGATGGTTTCAATTGATAAAAAAAGATCTGTGCAAAGTTTAAGCTCGATCGGATAACGGGGAAACGTGCCCCCGGATCTTAAACATTAAAACAATTAATTAAATGCTCATAAAATCGTTTATCTCGAATACCTTCTAAATTATTGACTTTATTGACAACTATGTCTAACAAAACTTGTAGATCTGGACAGGATGCATCTTTTGTGATGTCCTATTACTTTTTTTCGTAAAACAAACGGTTTAAAAAAAAAGAGAGAAAAGTATCAGACCAAAATAAAAATCTTTTACTCATAAATATTAGCGACAAATGTGATTTTTTTTTAACTTGCGGAACTTGCTTTTTTTAAACTGCATATTATTTTTATTATAAGTAAAAAAATTTTGCAAGTTCCACTTTTCATCCCACGTTATTCGTGCTCAAACATGGCACATATTTTTTTTCTTATTTGAAAAATATTTACTTTTGGGGGGGGGGGGGGGGGCATAAACAAAAAAATTCAAAAGTCGAAAATAAGAAACACCCTAGTGATAGTCTATAAATCCACGTTTTTATTGAAGAATTTAACACTGTATTTACCCAGCATTAAAAATGGCTGGTTGTGTTGCGTTCTTGTGAAAATAATAATTTCATTGAGTTTATTTACATTTTGTGCGATTTTTATTATGCATTCGTATTTAGTAACGATAGTATTCTTATTAACACGGTAAATGTTGAAAGCAAGTGTGACATGGGCAAGCAAAAACTATCAGGTAAAATAATATACTAAAAATTAGAGGATTTGATTAATTTATGGCAAAAAAAGTGCAATTTGAAAAAATATAGTGATTACGATAATTTAAGGGTATCGACGCATTATTTTCAGCTTTTCGAAGTTATCAAAGAAGAAAAAAGTTTTTTTACTTGAATCCAGTTTCTTGCATATGATATAGACAATTTTTATTTTGCATAAAAATTCGCAGTCTAGTTTTCAGGATAAGATTTTGTAAAGGCAAGTGTTTGCACAAAAAATGATTTATTTTGCTAAAAAGTTAATAATACAAAAGAGATAGAATATAGAGTAGATAGAATGATATTAAATAACATTGTTACAATAGTATTTTAACGCGGCTTACATAAGACAAATGCAACATCCTTCGCCATTATTGTGTTTTACAGAACTGTTACTCAATTCCTCATTATACAATGATTAACTGGTTAGACTTGCACTATTTTAGCATTTACTGGTTCAAACAATGTATTATTCGCTCTAGGTGACTTGAATGATTTTCAGCTTGAAAAGGAAACTGCATGAGATCAAACACATATAATTCAACAGTCTCAAATAATATAATGATTCCTCGCTTATTCTCAGTCTATTGCACTCGTCGTCGCAAAGAATGAAGGCAAGTAAAATTACGTTTCGTTTCGTTACAGTGAATGCTTGTCCTCTGCACTTGGTACTTACAACGGGACAGTACGGTATCCGGTGTACACGAAAATGTACGACTTGATATTCTCGTTAAAATGCCAGCTTAATCGCCGAAGAATGTTTGAAGTCTAAAATATTTAAATTACACTTAATATACCAGTTCTGAACCGGTTAATAGCTTTCTTTCAGCATTCGGACAATTATCAAATTTAATTGGGTAAAAGCTTGGTAGATTTATGAGAAAGTTACATTATTATATTACTGTTAAGTGATATTACGTGATATTTATTATTAAACAGATCTTTATGCAGATCTTTATGCAAAATAATGAAATATCGAAATAATCTATTTGTCTCTTTAATTATTATTTGAGTAAGTTAAACATAATACATTCATATTTTTAGAATCTCTTAAACTTACTGTTTTAAATTTTATCCATTTAATTTCGTCATAAATAAAGTCCGCAGTGTATTTATTATGCAACGGTAAGTAATAATATAATAATATTATCGATATAGTAGGTGTTCCTATAAGTAATGCTATTTTTCGCAGTTTTTAGATGGTGAAATATAAAAAATGAGAACCTAATCACAACCATTTGTGTGATGAATACATATCGGTCATTTGATGCAGCCGTGATGTAAACCTGCACATGACAATTTTAGGGGATTGAATGTTTTAAAATGTTATTATATTGAAGCGACATCATATTAAAATGTAAAACTTGGTACAATAAAATGTGAAATTTGTATAGAGATACACCAATATGAAATTCACATAAAATTTTTAAATAATTAATATGTTAGTGTTAAAGTGAAACAATTGGATCGAACGTGATAAAGTAATAGTGACAAAACTGCTCTCACAATTTTGGATTCTTACTGATTTTGGATTCCCTGCATGTGTAAAAACGAAAATCAGTTTTTCTCCATCAATAACTGAAAAACTGCAAATTTTTGCAGTCTCCCTCTTTCTGCAAACGATAGAATGATATATACAAGATTAATGGTTATGATTGTGTTGTATTTGAACATCCAAGAAACACGAAAGAAAAATCGCATTATTTATGGGTTGATTATTTTCAAAAATTGTCAGTTGTTTTAAAGGGATTATCGATAAGATAATATTATTAGCATGCTAATAATAGTTTCGATAAGATAATATTATTGGCATGCTAATAATCTCTATATGTGGTAGTTATTCGAAGATAATTCGGTAGAATTACGAGCAATAAACAGAGTAAGGCGACATTGTTGAAAAACGACCGAAATAGCGTCGTGAACATCTCGGTTCGAAGTGATTCTAAAGACCGTAAAACTAAAAGCTGCGAAGTCTTTGGTACACTTAACGTATTATAACATACATTTTATTGGGATACTAAATCCCCTTGGGTATGGCAACCGCGTTAAAAGTTGTGACGTCAGAGCATATTTGTATTTCGCAAGTCATTCGACCTTCGCGCGCACGTGTCCTCCCTTGGACATTGAACTTTCGTTTGGTTGGATATACATATATCCCTTCAGATTTCGCCTCGATAAGGGAAGGGGGAATTTCATCAATTTTGAGGAAAGCTCGCTCGTTCGTTCTTACTGTAGCTGTGATTGAAAAATTATGGTGATTTTATGTGAGGCACCTATGTTGAACCGGAGCGGAGATCGTAGAAGGTCAATTCGTCGTTAGCAATGGCGAGATGAAATGTATTGTGACCGTGGGTTGTGCTGGAATGTAAGGTGACGAAAAAGTATTTCAAACAAGTATTGTGAGGAATAATAATCGCATCTACGGGAGTCGTAAAATACATTAAAACTTAACACTAATTGAAAAACAGTAGTAATTCGATTCAAGGCCAATTTTTTATATAGTATTGAAAAATGTATAGTGCTGATAGAAGTTACAAATATTATCTAATTTTCATTTTGTTGTTATTACATCTTTTTCTTGGAATAATGATATTGTGTCGAATTTAATTTGTCGTGATGATGTTTAAATAATGAATTACCGTATTTACAAAATCATTATATTTTACTTTATTATGCTGGTATAATTTTATTTCATTTGTACTGGATCCAACTGGTTAACAAAACAATTTTCAGTATCTTTTAGAGTACCTTTTAGAAGTACCTACAAAATATTTTTTCTTTATCTAAAAAAAAAACTGGTAGCATTTTGCACTTTTCAAACGACATTAAATAATTTCCTTTTCTTTTTCTTGAATCACATAAAAATTCATAAGAAGGCATGAAAAATATTAGTTACATATTTTCTATAAAAATAATTTGGATACAATAAATACAAAACTAAAGCTTATTTATGCATAAGAATTTTTTAATGTCTGTATTTATAAATACAAAATAAAATTATTATACATTAATATTATTATTAATTAGTACATATATAAAATTAGTAATATGAAAAATTAATAGCCGCCTATTTCAAAGAATCTTTTTAGTGAGATTTTTCAAGATGTTCGTTATTTCAAATATTTATCTAATTTAAGTAATATAAGTCAATCGTGAAAAATTGAAGATGAATGACAATGTTTTTCTTCGTCCGATAACTTTAATAAGTCTAAAATGATATACTATTCTTAAATTCTTGAACTGTTTTTAAAATTTACTAGTACATATCACTTAGTCATTTTTGTCATAAGTGCAGAAAATTCGAAGACTATTTACCAACTTTTGTTTTTCATTCTATACAAACCCTATGAAGTCTTGTGTATTTAGGAAACGTTGAAGAAATATCCCCCTTTTCGTGCAACGAATTGCAAAGAGAGTGTCACGTGGCGACACTGGTGACATATGCTTTGTATCTCCTGACCTTTGCGCGATTGTATCGGAATGAAAAGGGAAACATGTACAAAATTAGTTCGAGTCGTACTATTCACGAATTTGAAGAGGGTAAACTAACTTCTTAACATCAAATGCTTTATCCACCGTATTTCTTTCACGAACTGAAATCTTTCGTATGAACATCTTATTCACTTGCAAAAGTTAATGTTTTTGCATTAAAACAATAAATTTTTACATGAAAGTCTAACTAGGCTGAATTCTTATCATTTTTATATGAAATATTAGTGTTTGAAAAACTATAAATACAGCCCTCTTAGCAATCCTGTAGATAATATTACTCATCACACGTTTACAGAATATAGTTTTCGTACCGTGACTCTAATAAATTTGAACACCCACTGTATATCAATAGGTGCGAAATCACAGGTCAGTTTATTGGCACATCCCATAAATAATGCAAATTTCGTTTTATATTTTTGAAAGGAGGGAAATGCAAAGAAACAATTACAATCATCGTTTTTGTAGTAGTTATAAAATCATAATTATTGTATTGCTCAATAACGGTTCACAAATGGTTTTATCATTTGTTGGTAATAATAATTTTCCATTCACGTGGGGGTAATATCAATTTTCTGTTTAGTAACCCTTTGCATACCTATGTCACGTATGATTCGACATTTTGAAATTGCTAGCATAAACATGAATTATACAGGGTGGAGCATTTGAAACAGGTCACCTGAATAACTCGCTTGCTTTTGAAGATACAAGAAAATGCATCGGACCAAAATCACTTGGTATCGAGGGGCTCATAATCTGATGTTACTAATTTTTCTGTAGCTAGAGGCGTCAAGGAGAAATGAAGGTCAACTCTGCTTAGTAAATGGAACGATATGGTTTCTTATTTACATTCGAATAATGTATTACAAGACGAATATCTATTATGAAGGTCATTTAAGATCACTCAAGGTCAATGAGCAATAGAAAATAATGTGTTTTAAATGCCCTACCCTAATTAGTAAAATACTTAAAATGATCAAGATTTTGTTCTTAGGATCAAGGTTGAAAAAATATTCGGTGTGCGTACAGGATTAAAGTGGCTTATATTTCAGCATAGCTGAGAAATAAATCTTGTAGGGGTTCAGATTTTCAATTTTGTTGGATAATGAACATGGTAGAAATGTGCATTTACAATATTAAAAACATTGTATTCTGAGCCGTGGATAAAGGTCTATGAACCGAACATACCGAGCAGAATCCACCCACCTAGCCACAAGGAACGTATTGTCTGTGCAGCTTGTATATCATACGAATATCGATCCGTGAGAACAGGCTCGTGGCTCTCTCAACAGAGTACAAATCTCCGCGCCCTAAAGTGACTGTCACGCGTAACAGCATGTCTATTTCCCTGAATCCTCCGATGTAGTATGTTGTACAAATACGACGGAATTTAATCTCATTTGTCCGTTGTGTGAGTCAGATCAATTAGGGCTAATCGTGTTGAGAAATTACAGATATCGAAAGAGTCGTGGCGTGCCTTGTATAAAGTTATCTACCTTTTAATGGATAGCGATTAAGACGATTGAACCCCGTGCTATTTAATGAAGAGAAACTTTCATTTAACAACGCCAGAAATCCCGTTTATTTAAATAATTTCGTTACAAGTCTCGGATAAACTATTGCGAACGCGTATTAATCGTAAAGAGTCAATTATCCGGAATAGTTCGCAAGTGGAATAAATCATTCATCTTCTTATTAACTTCATTTAAAGTTAGAAAAATTAGGACAGAATAAGGTTACGACACAGAGCAAGTAGATGAGAGGCGTGTATGCGTGTCAACTTTTAAATTAGTTTTCCTCTTTTTAGTTGAACTGCTAGAGTTTGCAGAGTTTTAGATTCGTTAAATAATATTGTAGTTTTATATTTCTAAGGCGATAATCGTATGCCGATGTTTTCATTATTCTAGTGACATTCTAAAATTTGTTTAAGATTCCACTACTGTGTAAGTAATAGTAGAATTTGTTTAACACTTAGTTTACGGAGCACTAGAAATGACTATATTACATTACTTTATAAAAATAACATGAATATCAAAATTTGTAGCCATTTGTTAAATAATATATATCCAAAGAATTCAATCTGTTGAATAATTCCTATGGTTGCATCTTTACTAACTCAATATTCATAAATTAAAAATATTAGAATCCGTCATTTTGACGGGTCCTGTAAATCTAGTGTTAATATTCACTGTCGTTAATGAAATTCAGAACACTATTCATTGTGACTAAGTTTTTTTATCGTACCTCTTAAAAATGTGAAAGCGCGTTACTTACTTAACGGATCACGTTGTAATTGAACATGCGATTTTCGACCTTTCCCCTTAGAAACAAGTAGAAAAACGAAATATTGTGCAGAATTGTTTACAAACTAAACTGTTCTCATATTGACACCTAAACAGATTCGAAATTTGAAATCGTAGAAAGTATCACGAAAGTAATTAATGAACTCTAAGTGTCCAGTTAACGGTTAATGTAGTAGCAGTCATTGAATGACAAAGTACAACAGGTTACTACGATATTAAATTGTGAAACAATATAAAATGCTGCATGCGGAAGTAAGCGATCAAGCCAGCTCGACCTCAACAACCCATTTTAATCTGATGATTAAGCGAGTCGTTATCAGAATATCCTACTCCATCGAAAAAAAAAAAAGAAAAAAGCATTAATCACACGCGTAACGGTTTCCACATAATCAACAATATGCTCATTCATAGTAATCGGCACAGGAAATCGATATCGTTTCAGTAATAGAATTTCTTAATGTTTCCGCTAGTTCCGGAAACAGACTTATCTATCAAGCTGAGAAACGGCTGATAACCCGGGCGGACGTTGGATAAAGGCGAACTGGAACTTCTAGCACAGACGATGACGATGGAAGGATGAAACCCAAGGGTACCGGGATAAGTTCATAATTTCATAAAGTGTCGTTAAGCAACAGCCTCTCCAGAAATAGATCGCAGTGTCCTGAATGCCAATGGCGTCATTAAAACTAGATCGTGCACTTTCTTGCGACCACTGACCGAGATTCGTGTTCCCACATATCACCGCGCGGCTTCTGTAATTCGAGTGTCTTCTCGTAATCCGCGGGTTTTTAAACCGACTTCAGGTGTCCCCGGCTCTTCGTGTCCTCGAGCCGGGTATCTCGAGTATCGACAAGTATCTCACGTGTCTCGCGTAACACGAGTGTCGTCGTCGTCGTCGTCGTCGTCGTCGTCGTCGTCGTCTCTCTCTCTCTCTCTCTCTCTCTCTCTCTCTCTCTCACTCTGGTCTTTGTAGGGTTCGCTCTGCTCGATACTACATACTACATGCAATGATGCCCGTTCAAGTAGTCCAGACAGCATTTACTACCTAGCACAGCCGCGGAGCCCGGAGCAACACGCTCCGCATTCGCGTCGCGTATGTATATTCGAGTACGCGTAAATACATTCATGCGAACACGCCAGCCCTGCCGCCTTGACATCTTTCTCTTCCTTTAATTTAATTCGCGACCGGGTCGCAGCTCCGCAGGCCAACGATATCATATCAAGCACGACCTGTTGAGTGGAACTCTCCTTTAATCACGTAACGACGGCATAGTAATTTGCTCGTTCTACCGCGTTCGGCTGTTTCCTTTGCAAGAGCGTTAGATGTGGAAAAATGATGCGTCTACTTGATGATAGACTGCGAATTTTCATGCGAAATAAACATTTTGATTGCAAAGAGGAGCTTAAGAAATACTTCTTTCTTTCTTCTCCAGTTTTAATAAATTGATATTCTTAAATTTCTTTTAATGTTTCTACAGTGTTAGCCTTTGCTGTCACCTATGAGGCACCACTAAAAATTATTATATTGCAATTCGACACAGTTCCTACATTATTAAATATTTTTGCGTTTATTAAATGCTAAATATTCAAATGTGGTATGAATGTATTTGCCTATCTCACTTTTAACCCATTAAATATGGAAAATTAAAACGTCTTCAATATAGTTTTGGGTACAAAGGGTAACATTTCATTTACCCATTTTTATCATAAATGCATCAAATCTGTACTCTAGTAATCAGATAAACTGGCTATTTTTTAAGCATTTTTGGAATTTTGTTTCACCTCTATGTTAATATTCGGGTACCCAGGTATTTACTTTCAATTTATCTTTAAAATCTTTGTTTGTTTTTGTTGGTAGATAGCAAAGTTGTTACAGGTTTCTAGTATATTCGACAATTTTGATTCACGTTTGAGACATAACGATTAGTTAAGGTTACTAGCCAAAAGTTAACCATACATGTGTCACAATAATTGTCAGCTAGGAAGCCAATTTAAAACCACGGCTTTATAGGAAAAGATGCGAACGAAACAGTGATATAAATATAGGGTGTCTCAAAAATGTTCTGTTTCCTTGAAAGAGGTGTTCCCGGGGTCATTTGAGGTAACTTTTTCCATCTCGAAAATGTTCTCCGCGGCTTTGCTAAGAATTTATTAACGAAAAACACGGACCAATCAGGCCGCGGCCTACAGCGAACGGATTCCGACTCCGCCAATGCCACCGCCACGATCGGGGCGATCAGACGTCGGTGACGGAGTTCTTCTGCTTTTGTCGCGCCCTGATTGGGCCGTGTTTTTTCGTTAATAACTCCTTAATGAAGCTGCGGCGAACATTTCCGTAAAGGAAAAAGTTACTTCAAATCACATCGGGAATCACCCTTTTCAAGGAAGTGCAACATTTGTGGGACACCCTGTATAGGTTAAACTGCGATTTTTATGTAGTTTATATTATATTAATGTGTAACAGATGCAGTAGAGTTAAGTAAAATGGCAGCACCTAATAAGTTTCTGTTTAATGTTGTAAATTGAACAGAAAAGTTGAACTGTATAAATTAATAATGACAAAAAAGTAATGCTAAACGATACCTTATTAATATAAGGCCTTCCATAATTGGAAGGCAACTGTTATAATATGTACACAATACATTATATAAATGAAGAAACAGATTAAAATGATTAAATAATATGACCTATACAAATCATGTTAACACGTAATACTTTACGGTACAAATTAATAGCTATTTTTCAAGAGTATATTTCGGGGTAATGTATTAAGTAATTTACGTTCCCCTAACAAGGGTAATAAATTACTTGTCATGACTAATCTAATCGTGTTGAAAGACTTGTTTTTAAATGACTCGTTATAAGAGTGATCGATTATTAATTTTCTTCTATAATTCAAACGACCTTGTGTAAAAAGTAATACCATAAATAACGAGACCTATAATTCTTTGTAATTTAAATATAATTTGAAGACATTCAAGAAGAAAATGTACCCGAGCATCATAAAACTGGATTTACGTCAGCAATTTGTACTCTGTTGCATTATTTCAAGTCGAAGCAGATTATATAGCGCGACCATCTTGATTACAGTGCGTTGACGGAAAATACAATTCAGATCGATATCGTGCTGCCAATTTAGTAATCAAGAAGCTTCATTACCTAAAATGGTCGATTAAGACTGCATAAATTGTATATTTTTCTCACACTGGTATTATTAAACTTGCGAAGTTCTGTGTGCAATAGTACACACACAAAATGTAATAGCAGTTTGATAAGAAATCACGGTTTGTGAAACTTATTTTCGCTTTTAGCGAAACGAACATGTATTTTATAATTTAAATAGGTGTGTAAGTTTGGATACGTATATTAAGAAAATTGCTAACATTATTGCGATACATTAAATCAAGGAAAGCTCGTGATACAATAGCTAATGCTTATTTAAGAACAGGTTAATATTTACTTCACCTACTACAGCTTTGAATAATGAGTTCTAGTTTTAGTTGAATAATGAGTTAGTTTTAATTATTAATTATCATTAGAAAAGCTAAAATTTAAGTAAATATTTATTATATAAATAATAAATATAATATTATATAATAACTCCTAATTTGTAACAACTATTATGATTAGGTAAAGAATTTAGAAAAGTGTAAAAAGATATTCTACACAAGTTTGAAATAAGAAATACGTATTAATTATTATAAAAATCTATCTTTTCAATAATAATAATACATCTCGAATGCTTTTACCGTTTATTCATCTTTGTGTTATATCTTATTAGCATGCTGTATTATTCTTTTTTTACAAAAAAAAAACCAGATATTAGCACACACAAAATATCGTCGATCTTGAAATGACGTTAGAAAGACCTTAGGGTAGAAGTTCTTTCTTCATTATCGTATGCACCGCTCTCGATCCGTATAATTTCCCCTTCGTTATTTTTTCTTGGATTCAGCAGTAGTGGAAATAATTTAGTAGATCATAGTTTCCAACTTGAGTGCTGTCCACGTCATTAGTGGGCAGTTAGGGGATCTGGCAATGAGTGGCGATAAAATTTCAATTTTTTGTTATTTTATATTCTTCATTTTCAGCACTACATCGCTCATATATAATGGATTACATCTCAAAATTTTAATAATGGAGATATTTTATTCAGGAGGATTTCTAAATAAAAAAGATGTTGAAATTGGGGCTGTGAACCAGAACAAAAAATTGGAAATGTATGATTGAAATGCTCCACAAAAGTAATTAATAATTTTCTTATAAGTAATAGCGTAAACATTATTCTTTGTGAAACTGTGTATCAATCTTTCAGCTGCTTGTAAATACCTTGCATCTTAAGGGGGCCGGCAGGTCGACTGTGTGTAACGACACACATAAATGAAATCCATATACGTATATGAACTTGCAAGGGTCAAAATCTTGACAAATTGACGCTTCAATATTGCAATGAGCAGTTTAAAAATTGTCACTTGTGTTTCCTAAAAGTCCAATCTAGGTCTGTCCAGAGCCCAAATTGCGAATTTCTACCTCATCGTCGAGTAATTTGTAATATTCGGCAGAAATCTCGCTCTCTGAAGCAAGGATGACGTCACAAGATGGCTGCCGCAGAGAGATTCTCTTAATTTCGAGAGATTTAGTGTTCATATCGAAAAAAAGGCTCTGGACAGACGTAGTAAAGACATGTACAAACACGGTGGTATGCATTTTTAATTGATTGCCTACTTATTTAAGACGTAAAATGTCTAGAAAAAAGGCACAGCGTAACATAGCGAGACAGTTAAGGCCAAATGCCTGCCGACCCCCTTAAAGGCTCGTTTTATTATTATTGTTGTACACAAAATGTTTACGCTATTATTGATAAGAAAATTATTAATTACTTTTATGGCGCATTTCGATCATAGGTTTCTAATTTGTTTCTGACTCAGTCTTCAACATCTTTTTTATTTAGAAATCCTCCTGAATAAAATATTTCTATTATTAACATTTTTAGATGTAGTCTATTATATATGAACGATGTAGTTTTGAAAATGGAGGATATAAAATAACTAAAAATTGAAATTTTAACGCCACTCATTGTCAGATCACCTAACGGCCCACTAGTGTCTCCACCATTTATTTTCGTTACATTTAAACCACCAAAACGATTCTCTTTTCTCAATTTCTATCTTTAAAGGTTCTATGTAATTTTTGTAGAATTGTGGAAATTAACTTCTGGCGAGCCCATAAAACGAAACTGAAAAATGTACGAACAACCTATATCTAGTAATTATGACGGTATTATGCATTATTCTGGTTTGTTTATTGTTCTACACTGATTCAAACATTTTTACATCCATATCAGAGAAAAGAATTTGATTTTAGTCAAAGTGTTTTATCGAGCGAATTAAAATAATTCCCTTTTGTTATTCAAAGGAAGAAATCGCAAATGTGTATTCAGCAATTCCGAAGAACGAAGAAGGAACCTTGGATTTCATCGATCGAAGAACCTCAGGACACTTTTAAACTGATTCCTCTTCGTTTGAGACGACTATGTATGTCGCTCGTATTTATCGAACCGTTTCTAAAGGGGCGTTCACATTGACAATGCTGTTATTACGAAATCAAAGAGAATGCCATTCTTTCCATTTTGCCTTCGAGCTATATCTATAATTTGTGTGAATGTAAAGATTTTTGTAAAATGGAATAGTTACATTATGGAATTGAGCGTTCGTTCATTGTGAAATTTATATTAACTTTTACTTTTAAGGTTACTAAATATATACTGATATCAATCATATTGTTATTTTATCGGTTTTTAAATGTGGAATTTTTGTAATTACATATTAGAAAGGTGTTAGGAAATCTGTGGAATTAATACTAATTAAATGTCTAGACTAGCTTATCAACAATGGTAGCTTTATTTTTTTTTTCTTCTAAAACATATATGTATTAGTTTGATCATAGAGGGTATATTTAAACAATTTAATATTAATATCGTTTACTATCTTAAGTATAAATTTTATCAAAGAATATCTAGTCATCCGGCAAATAACATTGTTGCCCTAGTTTAAGTAAATAAAAATAACGAGTTTATCATAAAATAAGTCAAGAAACGAATTATAAATAGAGTAAGCTTTATGAAAAAGAATTGCCATACATTAAAATATGTTTGAAACGAATTAAATACAGCACAACAAAACTATTAGAAATTGCAAGAAAAACAATCTAAAAATTAACTTACTGAAAATTAAGTAAGCACCATACATTTCGAATAGTATCATGTCTTTACATACTTGATGTATACTTGATACATCACGATAGATAAAAACAAACTATGAGTGTACTTTATTAAACCAATTGGAAGGTAAAAATAAACTATGAGCAAGCTTTAACACATGACTATATATCTTTACAATAAAAAAAACTAATAAAAACTTAGTTTACCGATAAGATCAATTACTGTAAGCTTTGATACTCCGGTGATATTTATACTTTTATAAGAGTCTCGCACTAGCCTACAAACAGGGTTAATTATAAAGTGTTCTAGTAATAAAATACGTAACTTAATTGTGATGTAAAACCTAGGAAATTGACTAATTGAATCTCTGGAAAAATTGTTGAGGGAGTCGACTAACTTCGATGGAGTAAATTATTGAAATAAGAACATAAGTTACTATAATATAAACTCTAAAAGAATCGTACGTGGTGCATCAACAGTTCTAGTAGAAAACGAGATAAAAATATGTAATGTTGTAGTAATCTTTGTATTTTATTGTTTCTTGAAACTTCTGAAAATATGTAAACATATCATGAACCATATTGCGTGACACAATATATTTTGCCTATTAATGCCAAAGGGTTAAGTAACATACTAATAAGTATCTAGAATTCATGTTTTCTATCATAAAAATATACATGATATATTATCATATTATATTGTATTATTTGTAGTAAGCATGTAGAATGTCTATGTTTGTATTTAAAAAAGAACGAAAAAGTCTTTTCTATCCAACATTTCTACTGAAATTGTAAATTATTACTGTTACGATTTGCGTACTACATATTCAATAAAATAAATTATATGATGAATAGAGAGCGGATTTTTAAGGAAAATAAAAATTTTCTATCCATTTTGCAACAAACTGGATTAGAATATGTTCAGTAGGTCGAAAATAATATAACAGTATTTTTAAATTTCCGTAATGTTTTCACTGTTTCGAATTACACCCTACTCATTTTTGTCATAAATGCGTAAAATACGCTTTCTAATGATGAATTATATTGTTAAATAATACTAGCTTCCAAAAATTTGGCTCCTCCATTTATTTTATGCAAACGATTTTAATAAACGTTCCAAAGGAAGATTCCATGGAGTTTTTATAGTACAGATTCTAAAATATCAGTCCAATGAGAGCACATCTTGAAGAACAGTCGAAACGTAATAATTCTTTTCATAAATATTTCAGAGGAACAGATTTCCTGAACACATTTCAGGAATATCAGAAGACATACAGAAGTTCAAACAGAATATTAAAAGAAAAAAACAGAAGATAACTGTATATTTCGAGCCCTGACTAAAATCATTCCTTCTATTTCCGTTAACACCTACACTGAAGCTTTTCCACAAAGTATGCCTGAAATGAGATTTTTCGATGACCGATGTAGGGGACAAAGAAGAAAACACACACAGCGGTACGGTAGAGAATGAAAAACCAATTAGAAGTTTATTGTAGAGAAAAAATATATAAGCATATTGTAGAAAGAGAGAGAGAGAGAGAGAGAGAGAGAGAGAGAGAGAGAGAGATATTAAAGCAGGAGTGAGGAAATAAGAAAGGAAGAATTTGAAGAGGCTCGGATAAACGGAAAGAGAATATACGATAGGAGGGACAAGGGAGGGATACAGAGATCCAGATGAAGAGAGAGATAGAGACAAGTTTTTGTCGTCTTTTACTTTTTATCCCTCCGTCTCTCTCCCTTTCCGCGGTGGAAACGTGGGCGTGGACGTAGGCGAGGTAAGGTACGTAGGCCTTCAGGGCCGACGTGCATCGACCGATCCAACTGGATGCTTCGTGAATCGCGTCCGACCTCGTGATTCTCGGCTATCTTTGATAAACACGTTGTTACACGATTTTTCATGTCGGCACGGTCAAATTCTGGTGCAACTTCGCCTGAAAAAAAGAAACAGAGCCCGTTTCTTTGCCGAACTGAAGCTGGTGCGGCTACAGTCTCTGGATCGCGAAACTGGTTCTTTAGCAAGAAACACCGATCGAGGTTTACCAATAAGCCATCTACTATTTCTTGCTGTGTTTGCTATCGTTGGCAAGAAACGCTGTTCATACCGACTGAAAATATTTCGTAGTAAATCATTTACATCTTGGATGCAAAAAAGTGAATTGGTACTAACGCTGAAAAAGGTAGAACGAAAGAGCTGGTGGCGTTTAGCTAAGGTATTACTGTCACTAGACTAGAGGCTGAAAAAGAATATATTTTTCCTTCTAACAATTCTAATAAGTTGAAAGTGGACAGTATTAATTCTACTAACGTTTTCACCGTTTCATGTTTTACTTACTGATTTTTGCCGTATTTAAACGCAGAAAACCCACGGTTCAATAATCGCAGTTTTATTCGGAATGGAAGAAAAAAAAGAGGTCTTGAGGTCATCTCCAGGTCATCGACATATTTTTAGTAATTTCTGTTTCTTTATTCGAACACCGCAAAACATTAAAATTACTATTTATTACAACATGTAAACTGACTAATACTCAATATAAAAGAAATCCTAACAGTTTCCAGTTGACAATATACAGTATCCTTTGCTCAATAATGACATAAAAAAATCAATACATACTTCAAATATTATTTAACATTATATATGATTTAGATAATAATATTAATAATATTAATGATATAAGTAACATTAATAAATATGTAATAGAATGATTTACATAGAAAAAATTTAATGTCCGTTCAGTGCTATAATGTTGGTTTTTTTACATTTAAACATTATGTTCTGCTCAATATGCATTAATGTTAATTTTCTTATGTAAAATTTACTTTGTACTTTCTATGTATTTATAGTAATTAATAATATATTGAATAGGTATATATTGGTATATATTCGTCAAATCTAGTTTTACAACTGATTGTATGTTATAATTAATTATCGTAAAATGTAAATTAAGTGTATAGGTATTTAACGCTAATGTTATCAAAAAGCAGATTATAATTTAATGAACAGTCTCTGCATCAATAACAACAAAGAGCTTTTAATCAAATTGTTTCACTTACATATTATTATATATTATATATTAATATTCCATATTAATATTACGTGTGATACAAATTAATGCTTCGTTGTTCGTTCATTTGTGGCAGAGCTTCAATATGTCAACGTATAAAGCACCTGCGATCCACGAAAAATGCACCTTCCTTTCGGAGCATATAAAAAATTAATTGAACAATCGAACGGAATGGTAGAGCGCACGCGTGGAGAAAAAAAAACCGTTTGTCACTTGTATCTCGGTTGCGGGCGAAAAAAAAAAGGATTGGGGACGATTTATTGGGAACGCGGTTTAATCCGCGAGAATATTTAGTGTGGAGTAAAATACGGGTCAGGATAGACGTAATTTTGCCGCATCGACACGGAAACAATTCCATCGTTCGGTCGAGAAGAACGAGTCCACCGGCAAAACATTCAACGAGCTTTGATTTTAATTTCCTACACTCCCCCATCGCGTCGCGTCGGTGGCATGCGGATTTCGAATTCCCGTCGGCATGGCACGATCGATGGACGCTCGTGTCGTTACATGAGAACCCTCCTTTAATACCTCTCCCTCTCATTAAAACCGTCCGCTCATCGCGAACGCGGAGCGTAGCATCCTAATGCTATTTACACAAGTGCTCCGCCGGAGCGAAAGGGCGTTTGAAACAGTACCGCGGCATCGCGTTCATGTACCACCGTGTGCCACAATAAAGTATCCATTTGCTGTACCTCGTGTCTAACCACCGTGAAATGCAACCATCTCTTCGATCGGTTCGATTTCACTCGCATTCTCTTGTCATGCTACCGAACCGACTCGACCCGGCGTGGCACACAGTGGACCAGAATCGCAAAAAGTTGGACAAAATTCATGTCTCTCTTAATTATATATTGTTAATTACAAACAGAACGGTTTTAGGGTTTTCTAACGTCATAGAATCTAATCCTGGTATTACTTATTTGTTAGAATGAGACTATCTTTATAAAACTACCCTTGTAGGGGATACTTTAATTTAAGAAATTGAAACTTTGCTGGTTGATTTCGAAGGCAATTTTAAGCAATTAATGTCTTACGTACATGTTCTTGGAAGTAACTAGTTAAAGACTGTTACTGATGGCGAGTTTCACACGTCCAATAAAATAAATTACAAAAGTAATTTGAACAAAAGCTGAACTGCAAGTTGCTGCAGTTAAATTTTGAATTCATCTGAACAGTGGTGTTTCCTAAATGTAAGAATGGAAAAATTTTGATATATCTGACAATACCAAAAATGTTACAACATTTCTATGCTAGTCCAATATAAAGAAAATTGAATATTATTTTATGTGATAGTGTAATAGTAACTTACGATTTTAGTAGAGGGTAAAAATATAAAACCTTTTTAAGTAGCAACAGTACTGTAACAATTCATTCTTAATTGACAAGAATATATTCAATTGGAAACGAGACGCGAAGAAAACTGTCTGATACATACTTCAAGAGATATGAACATAACTATTACTTATTTAACAAATGAAATCAGATACGAGTCTGTATTCTTTTCATGACATGGACATTTTTCAATTAATTCCACCAATTTTTTCACAAAGTGAACTGTCACGTCTTCTCTCTTCAAAATATTTTGACTTTTGCGTCTGATTTGATAAAAAATATTTTACGTTGATAACATATATTACACAATGTATATATATATATAGGTATATATATATATATATATATATATATATATATATATATATAAAATACAATTTTACACTTCATTATATACTTATTAGTAAAATCAAACGACGTAGTAGATAACAAGCAAGAAGATCAATTTGATTGGAATTTTTACACCTCATTTTCATAACCAACGGCACATACGTTCTCAAGGTCATTATTCTCAACAACCTCCTCCAGCGCATATAAAAGGCGGTCGTATGCAAGTTTCGAGATATTCGTAAAGATTGTACTTAATATTAAATGAATATGATATTTTCAACGTTTTTGAGAGAGGCTTTTTCCCCTTGATTCGTACTCACGTGTGTGAGTGGGGATGCAGAACTGATAAAGACCTTCATTCACCTATAACTTCACTTCATAATACACGATTGTTAATTATGAAATTCAATCGGTTTTGAAACCTAATCCGAAGCTTCGTGTTATCTTGAATTACTAATCCTTGATTGGTCTGCATTTGAAACATTTCGACGATTACACTGTCCAACAAAATAAAACTTTTTTCGAGTTTTGCAATATCTGTTGGGTGATTTTTATACACTTTGTCATTCTAAAATCAAATCCGAAAGAAGAATTGCTCTATCACGCAACGTTTTTGAAAAATATTGGTTTTTGTAAAAATGCATGATTTTGATAAAAAATGACGTGTTACGCAAAAACTAAACAGGCTAGAAAGTTCAAGTTTAAGTCGAGAGATAGAGGGAACTCTCCTCTACATATCCATATAGCCAATTATATTTCTATGTACTTCCTAATAGTTGTAAATGGTTATTAAACTTTGAAAATGTGCTGACGCGGGTACTTTGTACGCTCTATTTTTGTATTTATGTGAAAAATCCTTTTGTCTAGCAGGAATTTACTACACAGGAATGCATTCTACAGACATTTCTGGTAAAGAAACCATTCACGAAAAGTATTTAGTTCCCTTACTATACGAGAAGATTAAGAAAATAGTCATTGACAGCTTGTGCGCGGCGCGTTCGCGTCAGACGGCCATTGCAGCCTTTTCACGATTCGCCAGGGCCGTCGCTATGCGTAGTCGACGTTGGTATCACTCAGTATGTATATTTACAACAATTAGGAAGTACATAGAAATATCATTGGCTATATGGATATGTAGAGGAGAGTTCCCTCTATCTCTCGACTCAAACTTGAACTTTATCGCATGTTTAGTTTTTGCGTAACACGTCATTTTTTATCAAAATCATGCATTTTTAGAAAAACCAATATTTCTCGAAAACGTAGCGTAATAGAGCAATTCTGCTTTCGGATTTGATTTTAGAATGACAAAGTGGTACCATGACCAAACTGGTATTGAAAAACAATTTTGGTGTTGGACAGAGTTATTTATCTGAATTTATTTTTAAAAAGATGTTTGACTTTGATGAGAGCTTAGGTGTGATAAAAAACATAAATGAATAAATAAAATTAAATAAAATTAAATGAACTGTCTCAAAGAAATATTTTTGTTCCTAACTTTTTAATAAACAAGGACTACCGACTAGAACCTTTACAACGCTACTTAGGGTTAGGGTCTTGACAATATATTAAAAAGTTATCGAAATTAGAGGTAGCTACCTTTCCATAAACATTTATCATATTTTTAAATAGAGAATATATGTTGTTCCACAAAAATTTGTTACTATCTATCTAAACGATGATCGTAAACTATATTTGTATACCGATGCAAGCAAAATTTTTAATGATCAATTGACCCCTAATATCTCAAGGCCACAAATTATTTGTCATTTTCTGTCGTGTTTTCGTATCATGTCTTTCGCACAGCGAGGCAAATTCGAAATAAAAGTTTTTTACCGGCTATGAATCGCATTATTGTGCCGACAATGAAGGTAAGTTTAATGAGTACGATATAATAAGACGTAATGGGGACAATGGAAGAATTCAGGGAGGTAATGACTTACGTTGGAACGAAGGTAACGACTTTTCCATAGAAATGAAGGAAAACTTGGGAACTCCAAAATTATTTTCATTACGGTTTAATTAAGAACGCGACCACCATCCGGCAACTCAAGGGGATAATTTCCAGTCAGCGAATTGCAACAAGCTGGAGCGAAATAGAAATTTATTTTCTTTTTTAATATGTTTAATAGGTTGAAAATGATATAACAGTATTTTTAAATTCTTCTAATGTTTTTACTGTTTTAAATTACGCCTACTCATTTTTGTCATGAATGAACTATATAATAATGTCTCATTTATAAGTAAAGTGTGTTTACTATGGTATTCCGTTCTACGTGTTTATTAAAGATGCAGTATAATTATAATTTAATCTGAAGCGGTGCTGCTTATGTTTTGGGTACTTTCATAATTAATTGATAATGATGATCAACAATTTTTTACAGCCATGCCTATTAAAAACAGATTATTTAAAATGATATTAAGTTTTTACGATTAAAATATTTGAAAAGGAATAAGCAAATTAGACTGCATGCTTAATTTTCCGAAAATAATCTTAATTTTTGGTGTATTCGATTGTGAAATTTTCTACAAATAAAAAAGTTATTAATATAATTTTATTTACAGTAGTACCTAACTAAATGTTTCAAAATCTAATGTTATAAAATTTAACAAAAAATGTATTGAATTTCTTTATGCGTTTGGACAAGATATAATTGTAAATTCATTTTACATCTCACAACTGAATCGCGAATTTTATGTATTTACGGCAAAAATGGGAGGAAATGCAAAATAGAAGAAACTTCAAATGATTTTAATATTCCTGTACATTATGTGCACGCTATTAAAGTGATAAAGATATTAATGAAGCTATAGCTATAGCTCTTCATTATTAATAATAATATTTATTTTAATTACTAATTATTTTTTAAATTATTATTATTACTCTTCTTTCTTGTTCATTCGTCCAATGTATTCAAACAAAAATATGTCCTTCTGTGCAAGATTTTCCCATTATTTGATAATCGCTTTATGGTTGCATTCACTGTAACTAAACAGGATTGAAGTTTAAAAAAGTACCGACAATCTATTTTCGTCTTTCTCTTAGAAGACGAACAACGCTCGCGCGAAGGACGTCTTTATCAATCCCTGTGGTAGCAAGACGAGGACTATGAATTTAAAATATATATCTGGCTTGCGCAACAGCGTCGTTCACAGCGCCGCGTAGACAACGAACGTAGGGCGAAACGCGGAGCCACGACCCACTTTCGTGTCGTGCCAATTGCTGATCGTGGAACACGCAGTCCTAATTAGAGAAGTCTCGATCACCAATTAGAAGCGGTGTGTTACAAGATCGCTCATCAGAATTCGACCACCTCGTGAGAAGAACGCCGGCTAACAACCTGATACACGATTTCTTGCGCGATCCATCGCACCGCGTCTGTCTCTGATAATGCTCGAACTTCAGCTTGATCTGAAAACCACCTACCAATTCTATTCCAGTTCCGTCCAAATTGCGGTTCGCGAACATTAATACGCCGGACGTTTCCCTTCTTCGAATAAGTCGGTGCGAAAGACACTTGATCTACTTTGATCTCGATATTCTTGCATTAAGGTCCAGCTTTGCCAGGTGGCCTTGATCCGCCCCAGTGTGTGTTCCGTGTGCCTGTGCCTTG